>BOPP01000168.1:2276450-2549310 GCA_017312745.1 Gryllus bimaculatus
GCCCCCGCGCCAGTTGCCACGACCACCCCCAGTCCCCAGGCCATCGCCAAGGCCGCCCCGCAGGCCCCCAGCGTGCAGAAAGAATCTGTCTTTGTGCGGCTGGCCAACAGGATTAAGGTGAGCTCTAAAGTCCAATGTGCTCTTGCAAAGCCTCTCGCATTACTGGTTGAAGTTTTTGTGCACTATAAAATGAATTTTAGTTTTACGTATTCTCTTTGAAAATGTCTTCCCTTATTCACTTTTAGTGTCTTCTAAAGACAGCAGATTTCTGAAATGTCTTTGTTCCGGTCTTCCGCAAAGACATTTCTCGCATTTCTTATCAGGTCGACAGCCTAGTCAACTTTTCATATTGCAATTGACTTCTGTGTCAAATGAGTTAGAAGAAGTAGTTTTCCTCAGATGCATAATGCAAATTGCCTAAGCAGTTGATTAACTTACCTACTACAGTGTATCTGTACTTCCTTGCAATCCTAATTGGGTTTTCTCCATTGAAAATATTTATTCACATATTTATATATTATTCACTGTACTCTCTTCTTACACTAACAGACCCTAATTTTTCATTTTCAAGTGGTAATTGTATTCACTTACTTTTAAATTCTCTGTTGTTGAAGGCTTTAGAACGAAATATGTCATTAAGTGGACAGTATCTTGAAGAACTTAGTCGCCGCTACAAGAAACAGGTGGAAGAAATGCAGAAGGCTTTCAACCGCACGCTGCAAGCAGTACATGAAGCTAGTCGTATTGGGGAGGAACGTGAAGCACGACGTCAAGAGGAAATGCAGCAGCTGCAACAGCAGTTGTCTCAACTTTCGGAATCGTTGCAAGGTTTAATTGGAGAACGAGATTCATGGCTCAGTCGGCTAAATGTAAGCTTCGTTTACCCTTTGAAACGTTCTCTTTTATTACATGAATGCATGAATAATTATGTCAAAGAATGTTGTGATTTTTCCCAACTTCAATTTCAATTTTACTCTTTAATAATTTTTTTATCAATTTGATGTAGGTAAAGGAATTCTTTTAAACATTGATAGTAGGTGTCAGTGGAACAATATATTGCTAATACATGTTATTGTAATAGCTTATACTCTTATACTGTTGTATCAACTCTATTTTATGCAATTTTAAATGGGTACTGGACCATTTTCATGATAAAAATTCAGAAACTTTTGCAGTGTTTTCAAAATTGAGAAGTATTTGTTTTTTATACTTCAGAGTATTAATGAAAGTTGTAATCCCAGACTGAAATGTTGGCAAATACATAAGCAAAAATTAAGAACTCTGATTTAATTTAAAAAATGAAAAAGAATTCTCAAATTTATATTAAACGCAAGTTGTTTGTCATGATAAATATACATTAAATGTATTGCTTTTACTACATACAACTTTCTATCTCATTATTTTCATCACAAAGTTTTTGTAAAGTTGCAAAAAAATAGTTTTAAAATAATTATGATATTTCAATTAATGTAGAAGGCTTTGTTGTAACAGTTCAGTATATAAATTTTAATGAGATGATTTCAAATCCGTGATGTTTAAACAATTCTTCTAAAAACAGGTAATAGCACAACACCTCATCCTCATCTGTGTGGAGGTTCTCTTGTTTGTGCTGCTGATGTATTTCTGCCGTCGAATTCCTGACACTGGTAGAACTGGTAATGAAGAAATATCACAGAAGCAAAATCTGGGAACAAGGAGTCGGAAGGGAAGTCGTGCTGCTGTGAAGCGTAGAAGATCGGTAGAAGGTGTCAGTGGTCATGAGTCTCCGCGAACAAGGAATCGAAGGCCCAGCGAGGAAGCCTTGCTTATAGCAGGTGAGGAACTTCAGGAGAGGATCCAGAGACAAATTTGGGGAGAGAAATTCAAAATATTTTGGTTGAATGTGTTATATTATCGATTTTGTAAAATGTCACAGGCTACACTCAGCTCGTGTTGTGATACAATTTTATTTCTTTTAATGATTATATGAAAATATTTTTGCTTGAAAGTTTTGTGACCAGTTAAAATTAATAGTTACTGGGTGTATTTTATGGGGAAAAATTTCCTCATTTCCCTCCCTGTGGATCTGCACCTGGGAACTTTGATACATTATATGTTACTTGCTGAAGGTTTCATGTAAACAAATTCATAGAAATGAAATAATCTGCATTAAATAAACTTCTTTATACCATAAACACATGCCCGATACAGATAGCATGAAATCTACTTAAAATGTCCTATGAAATAATTTGAAACTAAATTTTAAAAAATTTTCAAACATTCTAACAAAATTTCTATTTCCTCTCTCCAGCTGTAGAAATACATTTTGTTTCCAAATTAGTAATATTCATTGTTAAAATTATTTTTGAATGCTGCATTAAAATGACGATAACAACAATAAAAAATATGGCACTAAAATATTTTGTTACTCCTAGGCCAACAATTTTTGTTCTTTTTTCCATTTCCACCTTCTCAATATTAGCTTCTGTGATTGGGGAATGCTGGGGATTAACCCCTCCTGGATAGTTTGATGTTCCCAGCTAGAAATGTATTAATTTCTCTATACGAGGGATACAACTAACACACATTAGAGACCTTGTCTATTATTTTCACTCTTTGAAACATTTAAGAAAATCAAACAAGAAAGCATTGCCAAGAGCACTTTTTGAAAGCAGCATTGTCACTCATCAATTCCTTGATTTGTCTGGTCATGTGATTTTTAAGGTCTCCCTTTGAAGAAAATTGACGACCGTTTCCTTTCACCCTGATGATAGTTACATTTAATGATCTTCAAAATGTGAATCTAGTCTTAAAGTTTGAAAGCCATTGTAAATTCTTGGTCAACAAGCATTTGGAAGTGACACTTACACAGTGAAACCTGTTTAAGCTGGCCACATGATTTAACACCTTAAAATTGGTCTTTTAGAGAGGTCGTCTTCTTAAAGGGAAATATTGCACTATTAAACTGTACTCACTGCCTCTGCTGTGACTACTTTGATAGGGATGTAGGTGGGATTCAAATGAAAGATTTGCTAAATTACTTTTATCAACGGTATTTATTAATTAATATAATTATAAAAGAGAATAGTTTACCGTACTTTAAAATTGTCCTTCAGGTAATGCGTTACTGTCAAAAAGTGGTCTCCTGATATCCAAATCTAGAGGTGTTATTTTGCTTCTGTATAAAATATCTTTAAACTTTTATAAAAGTTATATAGTTTCTCTAAATTTCCTGGAAGATCTCTCCTTTCTTTTTCTGTATGATCATTTTTCAAAAGTTATAAAATATCTGCAATTGTGGCATTTACAACTACAGCTTTGCAATTTTTGGAAGCCATGATGGCCTTCTGAAGATTTGTCTTTTGTATATGAGAGTCTTCTTTCATTCATCAATTGATTATCCTCATCCAGATTATAGATCTTCATTCAAATGCCTGAGAAATGATTTTATTAAAAAAATTTATTTTATTCAATCAAGTTCAACTCAACAACTTCTTTAGTAAATCTATTTTTCTTTCTAAATTATAATCATTAATTTCATGTGTTTGATAGTAGGGATCCTTACAATGTGAACCAAGGCTTGTATTACAAATACAATTGATATTGTCATAAATAATAGTCATAATTTTGATGTCTTCCATTACATATTATTTTTAGTCATTAAATTTGATTTATTATTATTATTATTATTATTATTATTATTATTATCATTATTGTTATTATTATTATTTTCATTATTATTATTACTTTCGTAATTTTAATTGTTTTGACGTCAGTGCTCATTGGAAAAGGAAAGAAAGAAAGAAAGAAAAGAAAAAACTTTTTAGAAAATTAGAGACAATATTTTAATTCAAATGTATTGAATATTCGAATGTGAATATTTATAAGTTCTTTGTGTTATGTCAAACTATGGTTCTCCGAAGGGTCGGGGAGGAGGGCGGTCCACCCCAAGTGACAGTATTTTTGGGGGGAGGGTGACCATTAAAAAATTGAATAGTTCAATTATTTATTTGAAAATTAAATATTTTTTTAAAAGCATGTATTTGTTAATTATTTATACTTCATGTGAGATTATTTATTTGAAAATTATAATTCAATTATTCTGAATTACATATTATATATTTTTAATATATTATAAATAAATGTTGTGTGCAAATACCCTTTGTTCTTGTTGGTGATTTGACCTTGTAAAGCAATACTAATGCTTATTTGTCATTTCAGGATCATATCAAGATCTTCTCATATCTGACCCAGGTGTATCAGAGATAGATGGTCTTAGTACTATCTCAAAAGCTGATGCAAGAAGACGAAGACGCAAGAAGAAAGATCTTCTTTCACGATCAGCTAGTATTAGATTGCCAGTGAAAAGTTCTGAACCGCTAGTTGATATAGGAAAAGAACAAAAAAGTGTTCCAAGTCGACGTGCAAATTCTTTGGAGTTAGGAGTGTGGTGGGCCTCGAGCAATGGTGTAGATACCGCTATAGAAGAAGATGAAAAAGTGGAGAAAGACTCAGAAGTGCTTGTACATCACCAGCAATGTTCATCGGAACAAACATGTTTGGACAGTGGTCATTCACCTGCAATTGAATCTATATCTCCTCATAGCTCAGTCATAGAGACGTCTTCTCAACAGTTAAAAGATAGTCAAAGACAGATAAAATCTAGCAACACAAATACATGTGAGCTACATACAAAATTTAGAAGTGTAAGTGATACTGTTTCTCCGCTGGCTAAGAACAATGGACTTGTTAGATCGAATGCACTAGGTAGCGTAGTCCAACGTCAACTTTCTTCTCCTGTATTCATGCGAACAGCTACTTCTGTTCGAAGTTCACGATTGGGCAGTGTAGAACCAAGTCCTCCAGCCAAATTGAAGTCTGATAATTGGGAGTGGTATAGCACGCACCATGGTTTGGACAAGTCTAGTCAGCCTAACAAGGTCACATGTTCCATATCTTGTCCTGGAAGTGGTTCAGTTGATCCAAACCAAAGGCAGAATGGACACTCAGCTCCAGACAATATCAGGAGAAGTAGCAATGCTAGTAGCAGTGCCAGTAGTGCCAGTAATATTTCAGAAGGAACATCTCATAAAGAGACTAGCAAGAAAGGCCCAAGTAGTTTGAAGAAAATGGTAAAGAAGTTCTTCTGAAACTTGATTTGTACATTAGTGAAAAGCAGTAGATGCAGGCAGTAATAAAACACAAGAATGGTGAACTATCGTTGCATACATTGATAATAAAATTGTGTACTCTTATAAAAAAAACATTTTTGTGAATATTGCCATTCCAGAACATTTACCATTTTAATTTTAATTTATTACTGTGGTTCTGTGTTTTGATGTTCTTTATCTACGTTATGTGATGTATGCCTTATATTTTTCTCATACTATTCTGTATTTCTATCTTTATTTAATTTTTTTACAAACTATATCCTTGAGTCTTATTTTAATGAAAGATTGTTTGAAAAATATTTTCAAAGTTTTATAGGATGATTCTAGATTGGTGTAAATTCAGTAGAGTAGATGAAAAATAGAGCTTACTGCTTGAGGTATCAGATGTTGAATGACAAGTGAATTTGCACTACATATTGAAGAACTTAATTTTGTATAGCATTGTCTCTGCATACTCTCAAATGATTATAGTCATTCCACAACTGATGAACAAATGATAGGAATGCTCCAAGTGTTCTTGAAGATAATTCATACCAGTAATGGTACTAATCTAAGGTGATGAAGTGTTTATGCCAAATACTTATGATAAGACTTTATTCACAAAGGCTGAAGTGCATACTTTTTGTCAGGAAAGAAACTAGGATTTGGTTGTTGCTTTTATTATTGTTTCCTTTCTATTTTTACTTCAGGCTTCTGTTTTTTTACACCTGTTTTGATAATTTAGTCCCAAAAGCGTCATGTTTGTTCGGTCACAATGTTTTCTGGTCCAGTTTCAATGGGGTTGGGCTCAAGACTGTCAAATCAAACCTTTTATTTGTAGAAGAAATGTTATTCTAATTGCAGCTACATAGTTCTACTTCGGTAGGTATGGCCTACAGAAAATGGGAACAGACAACATGTTTTGTTAATGACAAATAATATGTACATAGTGATTTTCATTAGTTCTCTGTCTGAAGTATTGATCTTCATAAACTATCACTCTCTTGTAAAATTACTGTAAAACTCGTTTCTTTGGTTCAGTGTTCCATCAGAATACGTCTGACGCAAGTGTGAATGTTCTTCCATACATGTAAGATGTTACTTTATGTATGTTGTGTGGTATCTGTTCATAAATTAAGCATGAATGTATTTATTTAAGATTGCAGATGGTGAATGTTTACTTGCTGTACTTTCTATGAACAAATTACAAATTAATGAATAATTAATTTCTTATAGTAGGCAAAATTGCAGAGAATGGATAATTAGCCAAAGGCCAACTGCCAAATCCTAAAGAACTTAATGAGTCCATACCAAAATTCTGGAGTATCATTGTACCATCAGAGATAATATTGAGTGTTCAGTGTATGTGTGTGGCATAAAAATTGTGTATTGAATACAAAATAATGGTAATTCACTGAACATTGACATATTCCGCACAACCTTTAAAGTCACGTTGTTGAATTTCACTTGTGATGTCTATCACAATGTTTTGTGAAATGTGTTACAAGCACAGAGGTTTTAAAGAAATTGCTTCATATGAAACAATTCAGCATAAAATTGCAAGATTGTTAATAGGATCTGATGTCAGATTTGCATTCCTTACTGGGCCAATCAGCTGTGCTGATTGTACCCATTGGTAATGTGATGTAGCATCCCTTGTTGCTGTGATAGTCTTGTTGCCATTGGAAAGACTGATTTAGGATTCAGAAATGGAAGTCTTTGACTTCTTATGAATATTCATGTATGCTTGATGTTGGTACAGTAAATTATAAATAATAATGTAAAAATAATAATACATGCTGGAAGTGTAAATTGTTTAATTGTGGTTTCTTTACCCATCTTCCAACCTTGTATTTAAAATTCAGTATCTAGCTGCAAGAGCAAATGCAGGTCATGGAAGTACGACTTTGTATTAATTTTCATGCGGGAAGATAATTTACAAATGTTTGTCAGGTCATAAAAATAAAGAATTTACTTAATAAAATTCACCTGAGCTAAAAATACATCAGTAATTGAACCAACATACTCCAAAGTGGGTGATCCAAAAGAAGATAATTCACCTGAGCTTAAATTGACACACACAACCCAGCCCCCTCTACGGTACAACGGGAGACACGTAGGAAATTTAGACAAGTGTCTACTGGTGTCTACGCGGGAAACGGGCGACGGGGCCATGGAGTCCCTGACCTGTAACCGGCACCAGTCCTCACGGTGCCTCACGGACTCCCAGGCCCAGCTGGTCCGAGCCTTTGGCACATCCCGCGCGGCTCTCCTTATTACGCATGACGTACGAACTTGTTTCAAAAATTCACATCCCGACGATCATTTATTACTACTTCTTGCTAGTATTACTTTTTTTGCAAAATGAACCCGAAACTCCATTATTGCATGGATTAAATGTTGTACACTCGTCAGGACAGAATAAACAAAGTCGATCACGTGTTTACGATAACATGTGAGGGCGATGTTGGGGGAAGTACCGCATTACATAAGAGGTCAGTAGTCTACATTTCTGTTGTGAGAAGAGGCGCTTCTTTGTAGTTGCTTCGTTGAACTCTGGTAGTTCTATATTATTGCGCATTCCGAATCTGTGGTTTTGAACAGTTAGAATTTACAGACTACTCTAACTAACATCATTTATGTTCGTTATCAACATAGATTTGTTAAGGTCGTGATATAGCATTGTCATCATGAAACAAGTTTGTAAAAGTAAAAAAATCCAATTACCAATAAAACTTCTTGATGCCAGTGTGGTCGTAATGATGAAAATATTTTTTCGGAACTATGTGCCAGTGTTGGATTTGTACACCCACATTGATAAAAATTTGTTATCGGAAATAAGACGAGGCTTCGTAGTGATGCACGCCACATCTCGCCATTTTATATTCTGAGAATTTACTGCTACTTATTCAAAATACTCTAATGTATATACTGCAAGGTGTGCATATACTGCAATATATTTACTGCAAAGTGCATGGGCTTCCTTCCCAAGTGACAAAGACAGGACAAGGATATGGATGCCATTTGCTGCAACATGGAAAGTTCCCTGGATTGCCTACCAAAAAAAGGTATGGCTATTTTTACATCCAAAATTCAGATTTTTTAATTTATAAAAGATTCTTCCCTTTACAATAAGTCACAAACAATGTTTAGTTTATAAAGTGTGGCAGAAATGAGTAACAAAACAGTTTTAAAAAGTGTCTTTAAGGCACAAATAGTGCAAAGAAAAATTAAACAAATGGTTCAAAAATTTTGTGACACAAATGAGAGACATGTTTAATATCACAGTGTGATTTAGAGGAAATAATTATATATTTATCCTCATAAATGGGATCATTCCATGTAACAATTGGAGAAAGGTAACTAATTAAGAAAGATGGTATTTATTTATTTAGCAATTAATGTCTACAAAAGGTACAAATTATTATTCATTCAGTGATTTTCAGAACAATTAATTTTAAGTTCTAGGCTGCATTGAAACAATATGATATATTGTCTAATTTGAGTGAATCATACATCAAGCTCTCCAAAGCAATGTAGAATTGGTCATTTAATTAAAAATCTTTGCACATGTGTGATTACATTTAGACACATAGTGAAAAAAACTGATCAATTTTGCTGTTCAATACTGTGGAGTTGGTGTAGACAGCTCCATTTTTAAGATGTTTGTGTCAGTATCACTTTATACTAAAATGAAAAATACTTTTGCTTTGTTCAGAAAATAACTAAAGCATAAAGTTTTCATATGAAGTACATTTAAAATCGATATTTTAAGAACAAAACTCTTTTATTTCTTTTTAATAGAAACACAACTTATTAAAATTAACCCAGAAAACACACTTTCCTGTATTACACAATGACCACAGAACACATATTGGCCAAACTTAGCTGGCTAAATGAAAACTGTGTGGCCAAAATCTAAGAAATAATTTTGACTGATTGTGTATGTTACCTGTAGAAGATCTACATTTGCTATTATTCAGTTAATAAGTATGAGACATTTGTGTTACTATGGAGGAAAAGGAATTAGTAATACTTCTGGCACCTGTGGAGAGGCAAAGTTTGCCAAATACCTTTTATCTTGAGGCAAAATAGATCTGACCAAAAAATCAGAAATTGAACAGGATATTGCAAAAGTTTTCTGAGAAAATGCATTCAATAATTTAATTAAATAAAAAACAATCAAGCTCAAAATGCCATAATTCATAAAATCTTTAATGTAAGAATTTTGGTTAAAATTTATCAATTATGGAGAATTCAGTAATTTTTTGAGAAAAACTCATTGAGCTTCTCACATTTTTTGTACCATTATTTGACAAAAGATTTGTAAGGTAAGGTCATTATGAAGTTAACATATTCGTTTCGTAAGCATGAAGAGGTAAATGAAATATTAATATTCAGATTTTAAAACCATTGAAGAGTATTGCAAAGGATTTTTTTTGATTAAAATTTCCTAAATTTTTGAAAGTAAGTCATAGTACAACTTCAAATATTATGAATTTCTTTTTCTAGTATTTTTTTTATGTTTGTTCTTCTCTGGTCATCTTTATCATCTTCATCATAAAAACTGCATTTCAATTCAAGTAGGAGTAAATATTTTTCAAGAAATGTTCTTTTCTGTTTCATCATTATATTAGGTTTGTTTGGCTACAATAAGAATTGGTTGAAGATAGATTTTGATGTATTAATAGATGACTTTACTACTTGTTAATCTTGATTTATAGATTTTTGGTTACTTTTTATTTCATTTTATTATTTAATGATTGTTTTTATATCAAAGAAATTTAGTTTCTTATTAATACTTTATTATGGTTAAACTTTTCTTGTTCCTTTCCACTGTGTTAAAACAAAGAAAAGATAGTTCAAAACAAACTTTGATTCATTCCAAAATTTCATTGCATATTTGTCAAAATATTAGTTTGACATCGTAATTAAATGGTGGAAACATATTCATATGAAAAATTAAAATTAAAAGGTGCTATGACCAAGTTGACTTCCTTTGCTTGTGGAGTTTCAAATTGAAAGTGAGTTTCTGGACTTCACAATCACAATTGAGATAAAATCAATGCAGTATTACTGGTGCAAAAAACAGGTATGTTCCCACTCTTCAGCATATGTATAAGAAATGAGCTGAATTAAAATTCAGCCTCGGCTTATAATTACATATTTGATGATACCCAGAGAAAAGTACTAAAACAATGCGGATGCTGTAAGGCTGGAATGGACAATGTCAATGGCCATGGTACAAACTACTCATATAACCTATTCTGTCTGTGTACAATTGCATTTTCTGAACTGATTATACTTCAAACAGCGGTAAAGGGCCATATTGACACCAAGGATAGGATGTATTGAAATTCGAAGTTTTGTCCAAACTAGTAGTAGAAATACATAGATTGCATGCAAGAATACTCAAAGCAGTTGGCCTTGGAAACCTTCCTCTAACGCGGATCTGGGGACTTTTCAAGCAGGTACACCCTCCTGGCGGTCCCCTGATACGCCTGGGATGTGACTCACTTTTTCCGTCAGATCTGTTCGGGAATAAATGAGATCTCATTAGGGTGGGATATTATCGGAATGATTTAATTTTGCCGGGCATCCGCCAGGATATTTTTACATGCCACAAAAGTGACATGGCTACTCTGCATTTTCCGCCATTCGAAAATTTACGCACCTCGACCGGGCTCGAACCCACGCTCTGGGTATTCAGAGGCCAGAAAGCTAACCCCTCACACACCGATGTGCGTCTGTCCCAACTAGAGCAACATTTTTTCCCAACTAGAAAATATTTTTCTTACACGTCTAAAAGGCTTCTTAAACATCTTAGTGAATTTTCTGCAACTGAT
Organism: Gryllus bimaculatus; assembly: GCA_017312745.1. NCBI lineage: Eukaryota > Metazoa > Arthropoda > Insecta > Orthoptera > Gryllidae > Gryllus > Gryllus bimaculatus. The sequence goes on from BOPP01000168.1 coordinate 2,287,426, forward strand.
TTTCACCTTTTTGGCACATTTTTTACAGACCTCTTTGAACACTTCTTGCAGAAATCGCTGGTTGCCTTTGTCGAAGCCGATCTGTCACATCTTTCGCTTTTGGGAGGACCCTGGTACTACAGTGATGTGGATTGTAGATAATTCTTGCATTGCCGCCATGACCGCCAACCCAGTGGCGTGTGGTGAAGGGCTTAGTTTGGGTAAGCAATAAAATATACACGACCAGTAAGCCATTCATTAGTTTCAAAAGGTTGGCTATTGAATTTCCTTGCACAGGTTTTCGAAGTAATAATGTCCGGCGTTGGCCATCCTACTTTAATAATGTTTCTCTTATCTTCAAAGTTCCGCGAAACAAAATTATTCACCAAACACGCACGTCTGCAGATCCGTCTGCGCCGCTGCCTGCAGTAGAAAGATCCATGTGCGTGTTCTTCCTGACGAAACACTAGCGGACGCAACCGAAGAGTATATCTTAGCGATTGCAAACTCTACGGTATAACTCTCGTGGTAGTTTCACTTATGACGATCAAATAAAATCGAATTATCACGTATATACAGAAACATATACTACGCTTAGAATTACGCATTTCAGTTCCCATACGCCTTTATGCATTTATCATTAAAAGTCGAGTTGCGAGGTCCCGCAACTCAGCCAGGCTCCTACGAAATGCAAGGATCGCTCCCGATCGCAACCCGAGCTTCCTCACGTCCAGCACACATCGATGCTTCGCAAGCGCGGGCATTTCATAACCGCTAGTTTAAAACGAGACGGTGCTTTCGATGTTATAAATTACTATTTATTTTCTTGTATAAATACAGATTTTTCTTAGTTACAAGGTATGCAGTGCGTACATGAAGAATATGTCACTGATATTACCGAAAATAAGCATCGGTCATCTCCACGCTAGTTTGATGCTAAGTTTTCGATGTAATTGGTCTACCACGTCTACCCTTATTGTCTACCCCCCTTACCACCCTTTGGCACTATAGAACATCACAGCTTCAGCCGTCCTTTTCCTGTCAACTACTTCGCGACATGTGCCGAGGGACATGACGTCCGTTTTCTTCTTGACTTATATACTGTCAATAAGCAATTCGTGTTGCGTTGAGTGTGTTGTGTAATACGACGAATGATTTTCAGCATTTCGTTTCAACTCATCAGGGACTTAACGACAAATCGGGTTGATTGTTTCCACAACTGGCGTTTCCTTTTCTTCAAGCTTTTTGGCGAGTTCAAGAGACGTGAAAAAATTGTCAGTTGTCTCTTTTCTCTCTTGGTTTACAAATGGCTTCAAAGAACGTGGAAGAATAAATTCACCCAGTGGTTGTTTATTGGGTCGATCATTCTCTTTATCAGACTGATGTGGGAAAAGAACGGCACTGCTGGAAAGGCACTGCTGATGTACTTCGTTGTTACATCAGCTGGGACCGGGACTTCTGTCCATATTTGTCGGGTTTGATTGGCATAAACTGCACCTACTTTTGCTTGGAAGACATTTGCTCAATTGTTATATTTTCTCCTGGGTGACAGCAACGAATGCAGTTTTTTACAAATCTCTCACATTTGTGACAGATTATTTTCAAAGATTCTCAAACACCGCTCCAAATTGTTTTCTTCAATTGTTTTCCACGAATAGAACTGAAGAATGGAGCACGTCTCATTTTCCTTGAGCTCTGTCTTTTCGAAAATTACAGATTTAAAAAGAATGCGTTAAAGTGCAAGCTGTTGTAGCACCACTAGTTTATATATTAAGATTTTCTGTAATGTGTCGTACATTTCAGTAATGGTGTAATCATTATATCCATTGGGTAATGATTCACTAATTGTGACGATATTCCATTACGTAAAAGCGCTCGTCCTAGCGCCTCACACCCCAAAATAGTTACCATTGTGCCCTGTAAGAAATCGCTAGGAGCCCATTCCTGCCCCTCGTTAGTCTCGCGCCGAGGAGAGCCTTTTTTCGAGGGGGCGGGCGTTAAACTACTCGCACCCGCCATCCAGCCGCCCCCTCCCACTTCCCAAAAAGGACAATGTTACTCTCGCTAAACAAAGATGGACAAAAAGAAAAAGCACCCGAACAGTAATTGACAGTAATTCCTCTGAGCTCTGCACTTCGAAAAAAATTGTCATATTGCAAGTGTGCAACCCGACTAACGCCTGCGCAGAAATGAGCAAAAGCAGAATCAAAACCCAATGATGAGACGAGACGATCTGGTGTCGAGGTCAGGGAAAGGATCACAACTGTCCAATAATGCCACGACTTCCACAGAATGTTCTTTAAAGAAAGTGAAAACAGCTTGCCTGAATAGCGAAGGTCGCTAAGGCTGACGGACTATAGCTGCTTCAGAGATTCCAGAACGTGTCTTTTTGAGTTTCTGAGAGCAGAACCATTGCCTCTGGGAAGCAACTGGCAGATGCTGGTACGACGCAAACTAATGGATAAAATACTGCGTTTCTGTGTATTTTCTTTTAGTACGTAGAGATCACACTTCGTTGGAGGTTTTCAAAGTAAAATAAAATTATAGCACACAAAAAAGACAAAAGTGGAGTGCCTGAACGTGTTGAACAAACTCAGCGTCATAATATGTATGAGCCACATTTTATTTATTTATTTATTTTGTATCTTCAAGACTTTATTTGTTTAAAAGCTAACCTCAAATATGACGTTGCTCACCAAATCAACTGTTAACTTCTGCCACCAGGGTTATTAAGTCATGTGTACTAATTGTGTCGCAAGAAATAGCATCAAATGTTCATTAACACTTACAAGCAAAAGATGTTGAAAACACATTTGATGAAAAATGCGAACGTTAAAGTCATTGGGGATAACACAAGTAATATTTTAAAACGTGTGCTTTGATATTGAAATTTATTCATCTTTGAATTCAGCACAGGAAACTGAAAAAAAAAATTCAAAATACATTAAGTGTAATATTTATTTATATTTTTAAATAACCATAGTTTTATTATAATTAATACGTTAAATTATAACAAATTCTGGATAACTTATAGTGTTGAGAGATCCTTCACTCCGTGAAAAATTACGAATATTTTTGAGACTGTGTTTATGAACATTGTGGACTTTTCTCCAAAGATGATTAAAGTTTAATGTAGATAATATTTCTGTCAATGATAATTAATACAATTTTCTAAAAAAAAGAACATTTAAAAGCCGTCAGTTTATAAAAATATTCGGAAGGAATCACTTCTACTTTAATACTCGAATAGCACAGAGGACCAGTGGCGTAGCGTCAGTGGGTGCGAGCGGCGCGTCGCATCCCTTTGTTATTCGGTTGGTTTTATGATTTCTACTCTTTACAGTGTATGTATCTCATTTTCTCTACGCAAAAATAGATTGCCCTGTCTTCGAATGCTTCAGACCACTGCATCAATTACAGTACCTCGTTTTGTAACACTGTGGTTTTGCAAGTCACATCCGTTACCTATATTTTATTCTGCTGCAAGGCCAGTGACCATCGAGAAGGTTGCCTACATACTAAGAATGGGCACAAATCACGTGTCTGATGCGATTTCGCTAACGCATCTGATATACAAACTTCGGCTCCGACAATTTCATTCATTGGCCTCCAGGGGCGGTAGAATATGGAATTGGCGGAACCAGTTCAAATTTTCTTCATCAGGGGGGTTGCTTATATAGCAATTAAAAGTCTCTTAGTATAACTATTATTTTCAAGCTTCTAGATAATGTCGTCAAATTCGAATTCTCGATAGGTGTCAATTGAGGCTTTGATGATACAGAAAAAAACCTTTTCACCATATCTTCTACGCCGTTTGCAGCAAACGCTTAAAAAACCTGAATACTTGCTTTTTGATGCTAAAGACTGTACGAAGTAAAAAATAACCCAAGACATACGATAACTCTTTAAAAAAATCAAAATTGTGTATCAAATTAGCCCCACTTTTTGAAGCGAATACGATAAATTGATGGGGCTAAAGTGATACGGCTTATTATCTATGAATTTTGATAGGGAAATAAGGAGTAGCTAGTGGAACTCCTTAGGATGTAGTGTGTTTCAACAGTATTTTTTTGATTTTTTTATCTTTTGCTGTGCCCAAATATTGTAACATTTTGAGTTCCTGCAGTATGTTCATTAATAATATAATATATTTTCTAATGTTTGCTATTTTTGTTAATTTTGGATACCAATAAGTAATTACACAATGACGCCTGAGCACCAGGTCTCAGTAAGTAGAGAAAGCAACCAGTGTTGTATTGAGAAATTATGTGCTACTTTTTATCGCATCCCCCTACCCGATCTTTCAGGAGACGCCACTGCTGAGGCCCGAAATTCGTTGGAACTTTTCATATCCGATTTAAGGATGAGTTAATCCAAATGTTTGCTTAGATTTCATTTCCTTAGATTTCATTTTATTGCAAATTTTCTCTCTATCATTATTGCTAAAGTGATTATATGTACATCGAACAATTTTCAAAATGAGAAGGTAGTGACTTGACGTATGTCTGATAGAGTAGTACTTCCTTAAATGAAATTAGTGAACGAGATGCGTAGCCAGAACGTAAACAAATATTCAAAAAACAAAAAAAAACCAATGTGATTAAGAAAACATAAACCTGGGCAACCGCAAAATACAGCAAAAAACTAATTAAAGCTAAATAAAAAACAATAGGAATCGCTAACGCGCATAGCAAAGGTTGTCACTCAACATTTTGCCGCCAAGCGTTGTGACGTCATTCTGGACATCTATAGATTATTTAAAATTTGATTGCGTCTGTATTGATTTGTACTGATATATGATACTAGGTATTCATTATTTCTGCAGGTAGGTTTATGCAACCTGGTGTCAAAACAACAATTTACAAACATTACAATTGAATTGGTGATTTTAAATGGGGAAATAAGTGCTTGATCCATAGTTCCGAGGAAAAAACTTAATACGATTCACAGTTGGCATCTGGAACATTTATGTTCTACATAAAAGTTGTAGAATTAGAAGTTATTGATTGCTTGGGCTACTCTGTAACTTCAAATTTGAAGACAGAGCCGTTTTTTGTACTTTGGACGCCTTTCCTGTATAAAATGATCATGAAGTCTGTCGCAGGCAACTTATTCTACTCCGTTATTGTTGAATTTGTAAGGGAAAGTATTCTAACAGTGTTCTCTGTGTCCTTTCCTCGACGACGCAATAATTTGCGACCATGGCTGCTTCAGGCGTATTGCGTATCGAGTCATTGTCTGGAGACAACTAGTATGACATGGAGGATTCACGTAAAGGCTGTGCTGGTGAAAATTAAACCTGGGATTATGTGACTGGGGTAAAAGCAAAACTCGAACCTGGGGCCAGCAATGCAAAAGCGATCATCGAATGGGAAGAAAAAGATGGCGAAGCTCTCTCGGATATATTGGCGATACAGCCATCTGAACTAAAGCAGGCGAAAGATTGTGTTACTGCACGTTCGTTGTGGCAACGGCTAGAAGTAATCTATCAGTTTGAGGAACCGGCGTACAGTCACCTTGCTAAAGCTTATCACGCTTTCGCGTATGATGGACTATTGCAACATTTGCGTAGATTTTTCGATGCGGTGAACAAACATGAAAACATAGAAGAGATGACCAATAATGACTTGCTATCGATACTATTATTACATAGTTTACTGAATAGCTTCGAATACTTTCGGTGTGCCATTGAGTCTCGTGACGATCCCGAAACCTGGCGAGTTACGCGTGAAGATTAGGGACGTTGAACCTGCACCCGACGTTCAAGCTGTACATCGCACACCGGGAATATCAAAGACAGTCAGAACGGGACGATGTGGAAGACCACGAGACGTTTATAACGGAGGTTTATTCCGCTTAGCTCAGCCTATCAGGTTCTGATAAAATTGTATGCATGTCAGCGATGGCAACGAATGTGTGTCCGTCCTAAAGAACAAAACATGGGACCTTATCAAGCGTCCGAGCGATAGCAATGCACTTGGCAGTTGTTTCATTCTGAGAAGCAGATATGGAGAAAACGGCGGAATAGTGAGAAGAAAAGCCAGAATCATGGCCAGGGGTTTCGCCCAGAGACCCGGGCTGGATTTCAGCGAGACTTTTGCGCCGGTTGCACGACTCAGCTCGGTCAGGCTCGCTGTTGCTCTGGCCGCTCGCAACAACGTGTCAATTCGACAGTTCAATATGACAATCGCGTGTTTAAACGGTATCGTCGACGAAGAAATCTACTCGAAGCTACCAGGTCACGTGCGAGAGGTTCTCAAGCTGATAATCGAAGAAGGCCCATCCGAAATTGTGAGGGAGGCCAAGGACACGTTGAGGTCACTGAGCACGAATCGAATCTGTTAAATAAGTAAGACTCTTTGCTGCCTAAAGCAAGCAAGCTGCTGAATCAGGCGTCTAAACGAAGAGTTGACAAAATTCATTGCAGAACCAACAGCCGGCGATTCCAGAGTTCATGTGAAAGGCGAGGATAATTTTGTCTATGACATATTAGTCTTGTTGCGTCACTCCGGAGAGATCGACAAGATCTACAACCACTTACGCAAATCTTTCGTGACCAGGGATTTATGTGCCCGCAAGTATTGCCTGGGAATGGTCTTCTCGAGACGCGAGTCCAGTATAACCTCAATCAAAAGGGGCACGTAGTGGACGCTCTGAAAACCAGTGGCGGCGCCGACCAATCCTGAAGTCAAGCTGACGAAGAGTTCTTTGTCCGAGGACGTCGCCCCCCCCCCACTCAGAGGGAACTGGAGGGAGCTGTAATGTATCTCGGTCGCAACATATCACATGCCGCGAGTATGTTGAATCAGTTCAACGATGCTTTCGGCGTGGCTCCCTGGCAAAGGGCGAAGAGAGTGCGTCCTGCGTGGGCCACTGTAGGTCATATGCGGGCTTTGTTTCTACGGTGTATGGAGGAGCCGTGAGGTGGGCGTTCCGAAAGCAACGGACGGTGGTCTTAGCATCCACCTAGGTCGAGTACATGGCCCTAAAGGAGGCAATATATATGAGGCGGTTGGTTGGAGAGGTGGGAGCTGCAGTCGTCACCGGTGTTGTATTATACAACGTCAACATTGGGGCTCAGAGCCTTGCCGAAAATCCAATTTTTCACTCTCGAACAAAGCACATAGCACACGTGCGACATCACTTCATTCGAGGGGTGCTCTTGTCTGGGGAAATCTGCGTCAATTACGCGCCGACCTACCGGATGCCTGCGTAAGTGTTCACCAAGGAGCAAAGCAGATCGAAGCACTAGGAGTGCTTGGACAGGTTGTCTCCAGAGATGTGCAAGAGTAACACCGGCCCTATCCTCGATGGGGGCTGTTGGGACAATATTATGTCGTGTACCCAGTGTACTCGTACTCGGACTGTGCCGGTTTACAACGCCATTTCGGCGTTCATATCATGCTACACGTGCTTCTCGCTCCGCTTGTGGTAAAGATGCTATGTTTGTGTGTGGTGTTTTGATACATTTTGTCTTACTCGATGTGTCGTATGCTTTTGTAATATTCCAATCCTTCGACGTAGAGACAAAAGTCTGAAAAATAACGGTTTGTCACACGGTGTGTTAGAACAAGGTCTGAGAGGTCGAAAACAGGTTTTAACTAGTTCCAGGGCCGTTTTAACAGCTGTGGGGGCCCTTGGACTTATGTTACTTTGGGGGACCCCCTATTCATTCTTTTACGTACCATCTTCCTCTCCAATTTAAAGGCAAGTTTGTTAAAAAAAATACTTCTCATCACTGAATGACATTCTCGCATCAACCAGCAACATTCCATATTATAAATATTATCCAATGATGTGCGACCCATCATTCCGTTTTGTCAATTTTTGGCGTGTAGTTTTACATTTTATTTTCGTATTATATTTGTATGCGTTTTTTTTTTTTATTTTTTAATTTAGTATTAAATATTTTTTTAAGAACTATCGGGGGGCTCGGGGCCTGGGTCCATGCGTTAACACGGGCAGCATTTGTTTTTGTCTTTTTTCAAATAAAATGTACTTGCCGACTGGACTATAAACGTTTTACGGTCGTTCTGACCAAACGAATACAGATTTCCAATTTTTTTCAATAACATGAACTATCACCAATGAAATATTTTAACGGTTTTATTTTTTAATCCGAATCTGAGCTGGTGTCAATTGTTAAACCAATATACTGTAATATTTCGTTACAAAATAAAATCTTGAGTTTAAAAATATTTAATCCTTCAAATCGCAAACTTTAAACGGATCTCTCATTTTCAAGCAAAATCAGTTCTTAATTTCATTAAAATATGGATATGGAAGGGGATTTTTTTTCGACAGAACGTCATTAGAGCCATTAATACCACCCAAAAAACTTTCAATGTTAAAAAATGTACGAGTAATATATATTTAAATAATCATATTTATAAGCATTAGTACATTAAATGTAATAGCCCCCCAAAGTTAAAATATACACAACTTCGTGTTAGTGTTTAAGTTTTATCCACATCCATCTCTCTCTCTCTCTCTCTCTCTCTCTCTCTCTCTCTCTCTCTCTCTCTCTCTCCCTTTCCCTCTCCTTTTTTTTTTTTTTTTTTTTTTTTTTTTTTTTTTTTTTTGTTGTAAAAAACACCTCTAGTGGAGAGGGCGTTGTGTAAACTCCCTATTCGTCAACCTCAACGTCTCTGGACCAAAATTTCTTTAATACATTTTAATATATTGCTCTCCAGATAGAGTGCAGCACTTCCCGCAATGCTGAATTGTTTTTTTCCCCGAGAGTAGGTAACTCTTCTTACTACCTCTATGGTAGGTAATGGTTCTTCCATGGCTGAATATTGAAGATTATTTTTCCATCATAGCAATGGTTAGTTTCTTCCATAGACAACCAGTAGGTGCTCTGTGGATACTTCTGTTCACGACTGCAAGTAACCGAATATTATAACTCAATTGATCTTGAGTCGTTACGGTGCTTATGAATCGAAGTTGTACGTAATATAGTTTTCTGTAAGTCGGAAAGTTGAAAAAATGAAGCATTGTGTTTAAAATAAATTACGGCCTTAACCACACGTGTACAAATTAATTATCGAATGTTGTTAAGTGAACTCAAAAATCTATATATGTTCAATAATCGTGCGAGTTTCGTCCTCTTGTTTTGCAGAAATTGCATTACTTCGGGTTTGCTATCCATTTCTCGTTTCATATTACTCCTTATTACGCGGGAAAACAGTTGAATATATCAGTATGGACAATAACTTCGAAGTGTTGGTTGCCTCGCTTTCAATGTACACATTTGCTTCTTTGTTTCAGAATCGATTGTGTGCGTTTCTTCTACACTGAAGTGAGAGTACAAAACACAAACGACAATGAACGGCTGTCATAAATTATGAGAGTTTCAAAATATCTGCCCCAATGTGTGTGGCGATGTATGTTGGCTACTTTACCTTGGGTCTTGACGACAATGCGCAGAAATGTGCGCGTTGAGTGGGGGCACTTGCTCTCGTCGAGGGGATTTCGTGTTTGCGTCTACGCTTGGCCCGCGAATGGTGCAGCGGTGGGATGATGGTGTGAAATCTTGAGTGATGAATGGCGAGCAGTCTTTAATGTTCAACTCTGTGGGATGCTGATATTTTTATCACGGTATTATTTATTTTTATTTTCTCAGTTAATGGCCTAGATCAGTAATGCAGTATGATGGGCTAGATTGAAAACAACGTGTAAATGTTTTATCATTAAGGTCTTATTGTGATCTTTAATTTGTATTATATCAGGAAGAATTATCAAAACCGTTTAGTGAATACAAAACGTTAAATGTTTTGAGTTTCAGGCCTTACACCATAGTAGGTGAAAGTAAAATTCAAAAAGAAAGTAGGTACAACATGGAATCGAGTACAAAAAAGAAACTGGTACATGTGCTGCCTCACAGGAAACAAGGTTATTTTCTTTTCATGAATTTATAAAAATTGCTGCCAATAAGTTTAAATAGACCTCATGCTTGTTTGTATTTTTTAGCTCCTAGGAAGCGCACATCTTCTTTAAGTTATGAAGAAAGACAATCTACACCTAGTAAAGAAACAAATTGTAGTCTTTTTACATTTCCTGTTCAACCTCAGAATCCTAATCGTCCATTATCAGAAACTAAAAGTTATATAACTGAATCTGATTCAGACAGTTATTCAGACACCAATACTTCCCAGTATCATGATTTATCATCATTACACACTTGTGTACATCCACGATTGAGGTGCCAGGGATACCAGAGTGAGGGTAGCCCTGTTCCATTGCATGCTGTTCCTCGTCTGCTACCTCCTATTGGTGTTTTCTGGGACATTGAAAATTGTCAAGTAAGAACTTGCTGTACTGAAATCTCAGTTTTAAAACTTTTTCTCATGTATATATATTTTAAAGAAAATATTAGATTTTAGTGCACATCATTTCTATAGAAAATTAATATTTTCTAGTCAGTGTGTGATTTTTTTTTTTCTTCTATTCAGGTACCAAAAGGAAGATCTGCTGTGGCAGTGGCCCAAGTAATTCGCAAGAGATTTTTCACAGGATTCAGAGAAGCTGAATTTTTGGTAGTTTGTGATGTCAAGAAAGAAAGTAATCAGATTTTGCAGGAATTAAATGATGCTCAGGTAATTAATTATGAGATGTGGGAGTAGGTTTTGTTTCTTTTTCATGGTGTTTATGAATATTATCTTAGTACTTAATGATAATAAAAATGTGAAAATATGAGTTTTTAATTAATTTAAATGTAGGAGAAAATTCCATTTTACCATACACCCCAATTTCAAAAATATTTTTTTGTCACAAATGATTAATCATTTGGAAATTCTAGAAATGCATCTTTAATAAAGGGCACAATGGATTTATTTATATAATTTATTCCCTACTTCAAAAGCTGTTCTTGCCACTCATGTATAATTTCATAAGGAACTACTGTTCTACTTTGGAGTTACATTATAATAATTGTGTAAGTAATTGTAATAATTCCTGTCAAAAATTGAAAATGATGTCTTTAACACTAGGTCTCAAAAAAGCTGCCTCATCTCTTTGTGGTATTCTCCAATTTAAAAAAACAACAGAAAAACACCTTTTTTTACAAAAACAGACAATGTTTTAAATATCACAGAATCAGGAACCTATTATAAACTAGACAAAATATATAATTTTCAATTAACTTGGGAAGGAATATATTAAATACTTAATAACTTTTAATAAACATACTAAATTCTGACAATTGAACTATTTTGACCAGTACTTCAAGTTCCTCTTGCCATGGTAACTGCAATGCCCAGGCATGTACAATTAAATTTTCAGTGTAATATTGTTGCAGCTTCTTATTGTATGTATGGATAATTGAATATTGAAGCTCTTGTAATATTTCGGGTTTTCTATCTGCAGGTAACCTTTTGATTTCTTCCGAAAAGTTCTCACTGGGGAGAAGCTATTATTCATGTTGAGTAACTTTCCTTGAACATAGCAACATCTACCCTCTTCTTCCTGATCTTACAATGAAAACTCACAGCTGGTGACTAACACTATCCCTATACACCTTCAGGAATGGCTGATGAATCTCCAATACTAGTTATGCAAGTAAAAGAAACAATGAAAGGTTTTTAGATGCAATAATAAACATTAATTGGCAATTTGAGAGCATATTGGATACAAAAAATACAGAATGACGATTTTTTGTAGGGTGATGCAGTTTCTCTTCAATTACATTATTGGTTCTGAACTTTTAAGAATTCTTATAGAAATACTTTTTAAAATTTTAATTACTGCATCCTATTTTTCTAAAGTTATATTCAGGACAATAAAGACTCTTAATTATTATTTCTTGTTCTTATTTTCAGACATTTGTTTGTTTTTTGAGAAAAAGTTGCAAGAGGTACTCCTTAATTTAAGGGAGATTTTCTCTCTCTAGTTTACCAACTTTAAAAAAACATGTCTACATGCTTTCTCTTGTTTTCAATTTATGGTTACTTACGTATTTCGTAATGATCATTTTTGAGAGAACTGGAAAGTTAGGGAATTTCATTGATGTGAAAAATTCTGGGGGAAATCAAGGATTATTTTCAACAATCAGAAGTTTGTTATTTTTGAGACAAAAAAAGTAGGTTTAAATAACATATGTACATTATTTTCTGCACAATTATTTGATAAACTCAATTTTAGTTTACTTTTCATAGTGATATCAATAATATGAAAACAGATAGAGATACGTAGAACCAGTTGCCTAAAACTTTCTTTATGGGTTTATGGTTTTGTTAAGATGCCTGGGAACTCGTGAAAACCACAAAAACAATTAAACAGTTTCGATTTTGATAAAAAAAATGCAATTATCTGGTTGTGTTATTCTATCTATATTCAAATAGCTTGTACTGAAGTAATTCTGATCCTCAGTACATGACTGCTTATGACTCCACTCGGTTAAGGGTGACAAGGTTTTTAAAGAGGAGGCTGCAGTCCATTAAATATTAGCTATTCATAAGTTGCACAGTGTGCTGGCTATTTTTCAGAAAACTAATTTCTGTAGTTTTGTTCAGCAGAATTTTTGCCTCTGGAGGTCACTCATTTGAATATGTATTCTAATTTAATTTCATGTTTTTTATTTTTATTATTAATATTAATTTATTTCATTGTCCATTTCTTAAAGCACAATAATTATTGTTATTTCAATCATTAATAGTTTGTACTTGTAAAAGTTTTGGTTCTTCCCCACAATAAAATTTGTACGACAGTGGTTATAATACATACAGTAAAGAAATTATTGTATTTTTTTTTCAACACATGACTAAAATGCATTGCAAAATTGGTGGAAGATTCTATTATTTTCATTTAATCAATCATATTTGCAATGATAATATTGATTAAATGTAATGAAAAAGAACAAGAAGAAAAGAACAATACAAATGTTAGTGGAGACTTTTAACATAGGTTCATAACCAAACTATATTTAAAAGGATTTTAATCACAAAATTGCTTGCAACAAAAATGTGGGAATTTGTTGGCTTGTACAGTAAAACTTCACTTGTACGTTTTTCAGGGGACTGATGGGAAGAAATGTTGGGTAAGGATAAAAAAGCGAGTTAAACTCATAACTGAAATTGATTATTATGAGCACAATAAAAACTCCAGATTTTTACACCATCATTTTCCCAGAGCGCACTTCCGCCACAGTCCCACAGCCTTGCGACACCTGCCATGCCACGCGGAAAAGCCATCCGTTTCATTAGCTGCTTGTGCCATGCCGCCATAGAAAGGATCTAGTTTATTTCTGCGAGCAAAAGGGTTTTAGGAGAGTGGGACAGTCAGTGCACAAAATTCACTTATTGGTCATTACGTCGTTACTGTTTCCTGGGGATGTCTTTGATCTTCCCTTGGAGCTGGCTGTTGTCTCATGAGATCTTCAAAGTGCTCTCGTACGCACCCAAACCAAAAATTGTTTGAGCCGTAGTTTTCATTGCCGGCTGTGGCCCGGGAGCCAACTTTGCTCTTCCGCAGGTTCGCATGGTCTTCGCCCCTCAACTAGGCAGATTTGAGCTTCTATGTTCCAAGTTTCATTTGCGTAAAGTCGGCTCAGAGGCCGAGCAACAGGTAACACCGCAGGTTCATCCTGGAGAGTGCGTACTCGATTAATATAAAAGTTTCAGACTTCTCGCGCAAGTCACCTCGTGCCTAACCGGGATCATTTGGACGTTATTCTGTCTTACAGAGAATTTTCTTATGAAAGTATAAGTGTGTAAAACGCATTAACTGAAATTTTAAAAAAAGGTATAAACATGAAAAGTGTATAAGTGAGAAACGTATAAACAGAGTTCTATTGTACCGATTTGTTCACCACACCCAGAGGGTATCAAGATTGAACTTCACACTTAATACACTATTCACACTACTCTCAACCCGAAACAAACCCCACAAGCAGCTGTTTGCAGCAGTGTGCAAGGCTGCCAAGTTGCTTATTTATAGAATTATATGCATTTCCAAGCTATTTCTTGGACCTAAGATAAAGAATATAAGCCTTTTGTGGTAGTTTCAGAAAGATTTCTTCTAGGTCTTCACAGAACTAATTCCATAAAGAATGTTTATGCAACTGGCCCCAAGTCTTTTGAATTAGTGTGTGCTTGTTTCTGTCACAATGCCAAAGAATCTGAGATATAAAGGAGAAAGACACACTTGATAACAGCAATTTGATGTCAACTTTCCTGGCTTTTATTCAATTTTTTCTTTCAATACTGTAAAACAGGGAAAACTAGCCCAACAAAAAGTGGGCCACCCTTTGTTTCAAATTCAAACTATTTTGTACATTATGAATATTACCTAATTTTGCAACTTTACCTAGTGTGCTTAAATTCTTTTAATAATGATTCTGTACTCTTAAACTGCATTTTATTGGTTACTATTTCAATTAATTTTGAACAATTGTTTTTCTGTTTGTGATTTGCCAATGGAGCAAGTTTGCTCAGTTTTTCTAAACTTAAACTTAAGTGCAACATTTACCTTTTGATGAAACTACTTAATATCATAATGTCATCAAAAAATAAATTAGCTGAAACAAGAATTTGAAGAACAAACTATGTGAATTAAGAGGTCAAAGATTTCAATTTGCAATGTAACACTCTCAATTTTGATTCCAATGTTTTGTTATTGAAATTAATTGATATCATGATTTGTAATTTCAATTTTGATTTTGTATAAATCCGATTTTTTATCTTAATGTAAGGTAATAAAATCTGCAGTTAGTTTTAGTGTTATTTCAATTGTAATATTTTAAATTCATTTTAGCAACTTTATACATTATTAGGACTAAGAACAAATACTATTTTATTACTTATGGAAAAATATTCATGTATAGTTAAGAACTAAGAAAGCCTTCAAAGAATTTCAAATGTTTTAATCAATTTCAACCCCCCTAATTGTTTTGTTGCCCCTACATTTATTGTAAAATTTGGGTATGTGCCTGTGTATTTGAATTAATAAGTCATATACATGTAACTATGTGTCAGTGTTATTTAACTGTACTTTTTATTAGGTTAATCTCATTCATGTGGCATCAATGTGTAAGAATGCTGCTGATGAAAAGTTACGTCAGTCCATGCGCCGTTTTGCAGATATTCATGGGAGCCCTGCGTCAATCATACTTATATCAGGGGACATAAATTTTGCTGCTGACATCACTGATCTGAGGCACAGGTGTGTTCAAGAATCAATAAATATTAAGAGTATATTCTTTGTAAATTTGTTCAACAGATACCAATATTAATGAAAACAAGGTATTGACAACAGAACCTCTTTGAAATATGAGTCAGAAATCATTTTTGAAGATAAATCTTATCAGCATGATTTTTGAAGATAATTTCAACCTTAATTCTTCCACTCTTACAATTTAGTATGTTCAGTATCACTAATGAATGTTTCTTCAATTGCATTGTTGCTGATATGTTGGTAGGGTAGTTCTATAAAAAAAATTAAAAACACATTGTGCAACATGAATGTGTATGTGATAATTAAGAATTATATTTCAGGATCTTTGTTTTAATAAAACTTCACATTCTCTTTTTGGGGAAAGTGAATTTGGAGGCTTCCATTACTAGAGTGGGTGGGGTGTGGAGGGGGCGTGTGTATGCTCTTGGTCTATTTGAATTATAGCACATTGTGGACTAGTCTTTCTACTTTTGTTTTCAAATGTGTGCTACTAAAATATACTTCTGCTATGTTCTTTTTTTGTTACATACCTATCTTTCTTCTTCTTTTCTTCTCCTTTCTTTTTTCTTCTTCTGTCCTTCTTACTGTCTTTCTTTCCGTGTTCAATTATTCTTCAAGGAAACGAAAAAGATTGTAGTAATTCAATCTCGGATGCTCAGCCATTCTGAATTCAGTTCTTGGTGCATTACAAATCAGTTGCCATGTCTGTCAAACCTTGAACCTTGATATGTTTTTCCAAGAGATCCTAAGGTTCATGTTCTGACAGAGGCAGATATTCGATACTACAGTCCAGCAGCGCATAAGTGACTCAGACAGTTCTCTTGCTACATGCTGGGGTATGCCATGTAACTGGCTCTAAAGCAATCAGCTTGCGAGGATTTGTTTACCCTCAGCTCACTCTCACGAAGATGCGGAGGTGATAAGGGTCGGCTGTGACAAAGTTCATGAACATGATATCAAGACATGTCGTCACCTGTCAGTAAGTGTTAATGTTTTGGGATTTAATTCATCTGCCGTGCAGGGGATGCCATGAGCCTAGTACTGTTTGGCAACAGAAAATTGAACTGTCAGTCGTTTAAACACTGCTGGAACTGTAGCTACTACATAGCTGGGTTGAATTGAATATTTGTCTGGAGGTCAATTTTGGTGGCTGTCTTCTGTGTTGCTACTCTTGTACACATATCGGGAGACCAGTGAGGAGCTTCCAGCTTGTCCCAACTGGAGTGCTGCCCTGCTGGGTGGGGGACAAATCCAGGAGGTGAGAAGACTCAGCGAGCCAAGCCTGCACAGCATTTTGCACTTCCGCTGACCCTCAGGAGCTGTGTGCGAGCCACTCAAGTGCAACGACGGCAAGCGTGGAAGGGTGATGAGGCCCATTCCAGGAGTGGGCCACCACTGAACATGCACAATTCTAATTTTATCACTTAAATTGAAATAGCTAAATAAATTAAATTTTCAGTTTTTAATTTTGGTTTGTTAATAATGTAGTATCAGATGGTTCCTGGATATTAATTTTTGGTTAAATTTGTACCTCTAGGACACTTCTCTGTACTTCTGCTTGCCACTATGTGACTTACTGTTACTGGTTTTTTCTTAAATATTTCAACTCTTAAAATGATGCTGTTTGCTTTCAAGTTTATTATTGTTTTTTCTCATCCCCCTCTGTTTTCCTCATCCAGAAGATAGAATTTGGAGCTTTTTGTCTCTTCATGTAATAGTGTGTTGAGTTCCATTGTAGGTCAGTTTTTAAGCACTGAGGAGATTGCTAATCTGGCACATGGAACGGCTGCTGTAATATATTTTGTGTGTCTTCCTGAAATTGAAAATGAAAACTTATAGTACATATCATCGGTCAGATTTTAAGACCTTGTAAGTTTCTTGTCCTAGAAAAATGACGTATAGACATTGAGTGCTCCTACTTTTATTACTTATTTATATTCAAATTGATTACCTATTGTTCAAATTTATTAAGCTTTCTCTATATTGTTAAATACGGTTTCTAGTTATATGTCAGCATTCGCTGTGTGGTAATGTTTGAATGTATGACAAAGCAGTGAAGAAGGCTGCAAAACTGGCAGATGAAATCTGTAATATCTTAATATCTATCAAATATTACTCATGCAGTCCACTTCTATTGCTGCTTATTTTTATCTGTATTCAAAAAAACAATTCATTAATTATTTAGAAGTGGGTTTGCATGGGTTGATTTGAACTTCCATTTCCATGCAGGGAAATATTCATTATTATTATTATTATTATTATTATTAATTTATTAATGATGGCAGCAACAAGCAGTTGTACACATATCATTACATCGGTGTAAAATAAAGTTATATAATAAATATTTTTCGTAGAGTAATACAGTTATAATTAGATCACACAGTTATTATATATATAATCTCATTCAATTGATCACAGAAAAATTGACTATCCAGACAATCTTTAAAGGCGCTCAGAGTTTCCTTTTGTATACAAAGTGTATACATTGAGACACTTAATTGTGTATACATATGGATGAATGATTTAGGTGTACTGTTCACTATTTTGTAAAATCAGTATGTTTTTTTACTTGAGCATCACTTTCTGCTGTAGATATATTGGTAATATAATGTTGTAGTATCAATCATGTATAGTGCAACAGATAGGAATGTCCATGATTATAACCAAATGTTTATCAATCTTTCTAATATATCAATTGTGGTTATCTTGTGTTTATCAATTAAACATAATTTCCTGTTCTTTCATCTCAAGTTTCCTATTCTTCTGTCTCGTGTTGTACTTCTGAATGAATATAGGGGGTGAATTTTGAAGGCTCCTTTGTGGGAATTTTATTCTGATTTCTGTTTGTATTAGATGTCCTTGTAAAAGTTAAATTGTTTGAAGAAATTTCAGTATTTCTATGAGAAATGGAAATTATGAAAGTGTAGTTCAACCACTTCCCATGTATATCAATGGTGTTGAAACTTTCAGGGGGTTTTATAATCAAGTTGGAGAGATTACTCAGTGTTGAGTGTGAAAACTTGTATGTTCCATTTATATAGAGAAAGGCTTCAAGATTTTGTATATTTTTCAATTTAAATATCCAATCTTTAAAATGTGAAACAAACCATCCAACTTTTCAATTATTACATGATCAATGAGTTTGTTGATCCTAATTATATTTTTGAGATTCCTTCGTGATTAGTAAAATAATTTCCCTAATCTCGATTATTGGCACTCAAGTAATTGATTTGATCTAAAAAGAAAATATGATAATATTTATTTATTTAGCATTGCTTTGAATAAAGTGAACAAACTTCAAAAATTTCTTTTCACTCTAGATGCCACCAAATAACAATTGACAATTATGATTTCTGATAGTGTTCTGGAAGCCAAAAGAGTTATTTCCTCTGAAAGCAATACATTTAGATATTATATATTAATATTTGGTATATTCATATTTTTGTATACATACTTTCTTGATTAACATGAACATATACGAGTTTATTTTGTGGTATTTATTATTTTCCAGAAAGAAAATTAATGTTATCTTGCTTCATATGGAGAACGCCTCTGAAAATCTCATTCTATGTGCCAGTGAACACTACAGTTTCTCAGAGCTAGTTGAGGCATTGCCTCCAAGAGGTGCCATTAAGGTACTTGTGATCAAGTGGCTTTGTAATAAGCATGTTCTATGTTTTGGATTTATTCAAGCTTTATTGAGCATGTTATGTTTGATTTATAAAATCTTATGTCTTATAACTGAGAATTGCAGTTCTGTTTATACTGTAAATAAATCTTTATGCTCCCCCCCCCCCCTTCCTTAAAAAGAATGTGTTTTAACTTCCTTTTTAAATTAAAAAGCTATTTATTTCATAATGTATGTAGTCTTCCATAATTTTAATTTTAAAGCAAATATGCATGTTGCTGCAGAATGTCAGTAGGGGTGAATTCCACAATTTGTATCTAATAAAATCCTTATTTGGAAATTGGGGTATAGCTAAGGGGCGTTTTTATTTCTCAGCAATCTAACCAGCCAGTTGAAGTCATCGTGTACAATTTACCTGCCGAGAAAGACAGCAACAGTGTGAAATCACGGCTACGGCAGCTGTCGGACAACTGTGGAGGTCGTGTTACAGCCCTGAAACAGACATGTGCCACTATCCGCTTCACTTCTTTTGATGTGGCTAACAGGTAATCACTGATGTGATAGTGATGGATGTATTCATTTGATATGACAAGCAACTACACTGATTCCAGGAACGTGCTAATAGCATTGTGCTTTGAATTCACGAATTTTATGACGTAAAAGAATAACAAAATTAGTTTGTTTTATAAGAACAGTTTTCTTGGAAAAGAGCCACTGCCTTTACCCCTTTTTTTTATACTTAATTTTCTAATCTGCCTCAAGAGTTTTACAAAAGCATTAGTCATATTTTGAACTTTAGTTGACTGCTGTGTTTGCCCTCGATATGTACATCAAAGATAAACTGGACCCCCTTCAAAAATGTTGTTACCTCTAATGTTTTACTAAGAATTATACCAGTGGAATCATGTAATACTATGTGAAATGGTTTCACTCATTTTTGCAGGGTTCAGAAGTCTTTGAAAAATGTAATGTAATCTGCTTCCAGAATATCAAGTATTAATGAATACTCTATAAAATAAACATTAGTTGCCCTTTTATTATGTGTAAAATTTTTTAAAAATGTTACTTGGAAAGGGATAGTGAAATTATTCAAGGAATTAAAATGTCAGAATTAAGAGTTCATGGAATACAAAAGTGGTTAGAATTGAAGTATTATATTGGCACTGCCATTTACTGAATATTTTTGGTTTTATTAAACTTCTATTCCTTTTTATTGAAGGCAGTTCAGTTATATTTGTGTGGGGATTGTTTCAAATAATTGGGTAATTAAACAAATGTATCATTAAATTATTATGATTATATTGAAAAAATCTGTATGTATATAAAATTTGAAGAAAAAATCACTTCACTTGTCATTTATTACTTGTTCATGCTACATGTAAAACAGCCAATCAGTGATCAGAATTCTCAATGTCACATCAAGTTAGTTATTGAGGTACTCTTGTATCCAGTCTCTTTTTGAGGAACAAGGAGTCTTGTTAAGATGTCTATGAAGTAATGGTGTATAAAAGATTATTGTTGAACAATTTACAATTTTATCTTTAGTTAAAAAATTAGAGTTGAGAAGAAATGTATGGACATTTTTCATACAGGCAAGTTAAATTAGTAACTAATACAAAAATTAGAATACAGTGTTGTCCATGGTATGATATTTGTGTGAAACTGCAATTTGTTCATGTTGTGTTTTGTGCAACTCTTCATTTACTAACTATCATCTTTTTGTGTGTTATATATTAAGTCTGTTAGAATATCAGCTTCTTGATATCTTAACCTTATCTTCTACAATTAGAGGTCTGTGGTTGCTATTCTGTACTGAACTGTATACATATCAAAAGCAGTAACCCCAGTAGTAATTTAAATTGTTATTTTAAGAGTAGTGTACTTCATAAATAATTTATTTTCTAAAATTAATTGGCAAAATATTTTTCGTAGGGCTCAAAAGCGAATGGATGGGGAAGATGTATTTGGTCATAAAATTCAAGTGAGCGTCCCTGTAAGAGTAATTGAAAAAGAAGGATCACCTCAGAAATTCAATGGAAACTCAGCAGGTATTAACCGATTCACCTCTAACTTATTGAAGTATTCTGTTGTCAACTAGTTTTAAATTCTTAAATTTTCAGGGAAAAAATTCCAAATGAACGGAGCAAGAGAGATTAGTGGTGTACGATCTGATAATGGAGTTTCCACTTCCTCTGGCTTGTATCGTTGTATTCCAGCAGCTTTTAATTTTTTAAATCAGCATCCTTGTGTGGAGAACTGGAGTGTTTATGGAAGTACCTCAACATCTGTTAATGTAGCACAAGAATACTATACTGGCTTATGTTCTGGTTTTCATGTTCCTGTAGATGCTGCCCCTCATGCTCAGACTTTCTCGGGTAGGACATTCTGCTTTTAGCTTAAGTTTGTGAAGAAATATTAAAGATGAGTTAAACTGAATTTTTGGTTTTGCAGTGCATTCTGTATTTGGCTTATTTTAGTTGTTCCATTTTTGAACTTCATTTGGTCTTTAATATCTCAAATCATTTAAAACTTTTTTTGGAAGATTTGTTGCATAATAAAATAATGGCAATGTTTATTCAGTAATATTTATGCACAAGGAGTTATTTAATACATCTTTTCAGCATATGGAACACAGAATCCTCCTTGTTTCTTATCCAGGAACTCTCCTGCAGAAATGATAAATGTTCCTTGTGGTTTTGTTGATAAAGCTCCAAGAGTTTTACGCAAGATAAGAGGTACACACAAAGGTAAGATTTTCATTTATGGTGTTTTTATAATTTTTTGAGATTATGAAATATTAGGTTAGGGTCTGATTATGAATGAAACCATGTATTAATATTTTAAATTATAATAATGAATTCATTTGAAGAAACCCAGCATTCTGCAGCCTACGCTCTGTGCATTTTTAGGGGGGTTTACTTTCTCACTCTTGCTTTTCAAGATCAGTAAGTGTTGTAATCATGCGCCGGAAAACTGCGAATTTTCAACATAATAAAAAATTGTTGCCTGGGCCTGGTAACAAAAAAGTAGATACATAATAAATTTCTCCCTCTAAGACCTTGTAGTCCGGAACCATGGTATGTGTAGGATACCGAAAAATTGGACTGCTCACACCCACGTGTGCAAGCAAGCGCCAAAACCGTTCAGCCGATTTCCGATTCAGCCTGAATTGATGTTCCTCGATAAATTTAAAAGAGCTCGTCGTTTTAGACGGTAATTTTGATTTGGGGGACTAGGTTACATGAAAGGTAAACTTTTTTTTTTTTTCAAATGGCTCCAGTTATCTTTATTTAACTTTGCCCTCCGGTATCGTAAAGGACGCTTAAGGTCTGTCACGCGAGCGTTGCGTTGACGCACGTTAAGTAACGCGCGTCGTGGATTACCACTGTACCGGCGAACCGGCACCCGACCGCTTTGGCTGTTTCGCGTAAAATAGTTTTAACCTAGGATGCGCGTCAACACAACGCAAGTTTAACAAAAGTCTCGGAGAATGCTGCAGGTCTCTTCGCATTTTCGTTGAAATCCTTGATATATATTTTTAATTGCAAATAATAATAATAATTTATCATTATAATAAAAATCCGGCGTCGTTCAACTACAATATTGAAAACGGGTTATGTTAATTAAATCTATTCCATGAAGGCATCTTTAGATAAGGCTGTGTACAATTTTTTTAATGTTTAGGTAGTTTTCACGCAATTTTCTGTGAGATATAGGCAATTTTACTTTTTCAACCATTCTTAGTAAGAAGAGAAAGTATTGTAACCGTGACCCCAGAAAACAGTGAATTTTTGACAGAAACTCTTTTGTATTAGGTCCTGGAAACGAAATAGTAGATAAATATTAATTCTATATGTAGTGAATTACTTCCTCTTACACTTTATGTAGTCAGAATCCATTTGTGTCTCCTTAATACCGAAAAAAACCATTGGCGAAACTTCGGTCTGTCCATCTGTTGTCAAATCTAACATCTAAATTGTTCAGCGAATTTTCTCAAAGATAAATAATCCTCAATCAATTTTAAGGTATGGGAGGCCCTCTGTATTTTGGAATCTGATATTTGAATTTTCTGCGTGGCGGTGGTACTGTGCTGACAATTAGCTGTGCCTGGTTTCTGCAAATACTTACTTCAGTTTCAAGCTTGAGATTACTTGATATTTTGCGAGACTTAAGCGTGTGGTGCTGTGTGTATGCGACAAGCGCATGGCTGCCACAGCCCCATAGCTTGGCAACGCCTGCAATGTCGCATGGAAAAGTGATAAATTTAATTAGCCACTTGCGCTATACCACTTCCAAAAAGATGTATGTTATTAGGCGAGTAAAAGGACCTTCAGTGAGTGGGACGGTGTTCCAACAGAGCAAGAGGCATTGAAGGGTGTTAAGGCTGCATTACAATGCCTAGTGGAGTGAGTGACAGTAGTGTGTGTACTTAGTGGACTGATGACACAGAATAGAGTACTGAGAGAGAATGAATTCTGGAGAAGGATCTATAGAAATGAATAATGAAAAATGTATGCAGCAAACGGTTGAAAATAGATTTTTTAAGGTCAAATAAAGAGAATTTTCGGGTTGTTAATGTATTTTTCTCTGTTAATGAAATCCATCACTGGAGAAATTATATTAAATTTCGATATTATTGAACACAATGAATGTCTTTGAATTATTGAACAAATGTTTCTCTAGAAGTTCACTATAATCAGATATGACGTCCCTCTTCTTTCTTTCTTTCTTTCTTTCTTTCTTTCCTTCTTTCTTTCTTTAATAAATTCTATCCTCTATTCAGGAACATTGTAATCTTGAGTCACACCTAAAATTTAGAATTTTTCAAAAAAGCTTTCATTATTATTGCTATTGAACTTTTTTAAAACTGGATTATGCTGTGTTTAGAATTAGCACATGTTCATTAAAGTAAATTATTGCAAAGGTGTATTGTTGGAACAAGAACCTACGGAAATGGAAGAAAATCAACCTGCATTTAACTCTGGAGTTAGTAGACTGCAAACTGCAAGACCATTAGTGAAGACTGGTCCTTCAGATGCTTCCTCTCAAAAGAATACTCCTAATAGTAGGGATCCTTCCCCATTAATGCCACTTGGTACAAGCAATATCATAAATCCAAGTTCTGGTAAAGGATGGGGTGCTGTTTCTAGTCGCACTCCAACCCCTGCATTACAGCAATATGATGGTGATTTAGATGAACCAGAGGTGAGTTGTTTCCAAATTTGACTTGTGAAATGGAGATATCACTCCTCATTTTGGGGGACTTTTGGTTTGGGATATTTGCCTAATTTTTATATCTGGTACTTTGCGAGAAGGTTTGTGATACATAAATATGGAAGACAGCTGTGCAACACACTGAAGTAAAAATAGATCAATAGTGAGAAATGTAATAGGAACTTAACATAATCTAACCCATCTGTAATCATGTGGGACTAGGGTAGATGCACATGAGAAGAGGGGGGGGAATTAATTATATTTAGTAGCTTAGAATGTAATAGGGCCATGATATTTGTGATCTCTAGCTTGATAAGTAAATTATAAGTTAACTTTATTTAATATATACTCAAAACAAAATTCTTTTTTGCAGCATTTTTTTCATCCTATTAATTCATCTGATCTTTCAAACATTAATGGGTCCAATTCTAATGAATCAGTTGAACTACATGTAAGCAACTTGGATCAAAAATTTGGTGCAAGAGAAATGAAGAAAATACTCCTGAATGCTTTCAGAGAGCATGTGATGGTAGGTGTCATTGACAGGAAAATGAAGTAAATTTTCTATAATGATTCCAAAATAGTAGTGGTGTTTACTACATTAAATTGCGAATATTTAATTTAAGACTTCATTCTAAATGTAAAAATTTCAGAATTTGTTTGTGTTCTGTTTTTCAACTATTTTCTCATTAGTTTTTATTTTTTTATGTGAATATTTTTTCACTTACTAATAGTTACCAATTACCAATAAATATTAGTTGCTTACTAATAATCCAATTATATAGGCGCAGTAGATTCTTGTCCATGTGCAACCCAAAATTGAGGCGTGTGAATGGCTTGTGATCAGAAATATTCTTGCCTGTACATCAGTCCTTCACTCAAAATTTTCCCCCAATATTATTGTTAGGTGCAGTGAGACAACTAATTCAAACTTAACATCTTGTATTTTATTACAATAACATTTTTTCCCTCCCTGAGCTAAAATGTATTTTCACTTCTTGCATTTATTGGATGGGTATGGAAAGCACTACGTGAGTATTTAGGGGCGGTTCAATAGTGTTGTGTGTGCGTTACAGGGGCGAGAGGAGGTATTCAAAATGCACCAAATTTGCGTTATGTAATTTATGGTGTATTTATGAAGTATTCCTAGGTACTTGAATGAAACACTGATAACTACTGTGAATATTTAATTAATATACTGCCTTTTCATCAAAACATCAATTGTTACAACTTCATTTATTGATTTTATGTAAATTAAAATTAAATTATTGCCTAGTGAACCAGTCATTCAAAAAAATTAAGAATCGGGGCCAAAAAATTGTTCTGAAAGAAATTATAGCTGCACACACTATGATTCACTTCATAGAAAATTAGATGGATGATTTCTGTGTAGAGATTTTTACATATACTTCTTATCTGCCTTTGGTAATAAAAAATGTATTGTTTTTATATTCCACTTTCTTCAGGAAGCATTCAGAAAAGATCCTCGAATACTGTATATTGGGATGGGTACTTGGCTGTAATCTTGGACAACTACTGAATGGAAGAGGTGCAATCAGCACAACTTTGTGTAATTTTTATTGTTAAAGTTGAAGCCCTAATTGATACTTTTTCATGTTCTGTAGGGTGTAACCAGTCAACTGCAGTAATTCTTTGTAACTTGCAGGCAGCAGTAAAACTGATTAGTCCTAAATCTGCATGAAAATAAAATTGTGATCATAAAGTTTTGAGATGCTGAATTTTGGGAAGTTCCTTATTAAGCTTGTTTTGTGGAATTTATAGTAATGCCTTTTAAATAGAAAGTGGTTTGGAAAAGTCTAGAACCAAATTTAAAAGTGCACCTAAATTTCAAGCAGTTAGTAGGTAATAAAGATTACAGAAATGTTTTTGTTTTTAGGTATTGAGTTTGCTAGTCCTTGTTCAACAAGATGGTTCACTTAATGCTCGTGTTAGGTTGGCTTCACAGCAGGATGCACAGTATGCAATTTATAAATTACAGCGACACAAAATAGGGCACAAGAGAATTAGAATATCTCATGGATCTATCACAAGACCAAGTCCTCAATTAATCAGGTGTGTAAATTTGATAATAAAAATTTTCGAATATGAACATCATTAGAATTCGTGAAATGTCATGTTAGCATGTTAATTTTTTATAGATTTTATTCATAAATATAAGTGTATGGAACAGAGAACTTTCATGAATTTCTTAAATGTTTAGTGTGAGATTGTAGGGTTAGTGTGAGATTTTATGAATTTTAATGAGAAAGCAGTTTTATTCATTTATTTTAGATCGCAAGTAATTAGTCTTCTCCAAGAAGTACCGAATCATAGACTTCCTTTGTTCAAATTCTGTGAACTTTACGAGAGTCGTTTTTTATGCTCTATTAGCATATCTGATATTTACAAGGTGAAAGAATGTGAAGTCCTTGATGGTCCCAGAGGACGTATAGTTTCTCTGCTAGTAGAGACTAGGAATTCTCCGTCTCCTCAGCTGCAAGTTTTTCAGGTATGCTACTTCATTATTTATAGTATCATTGTGGAATGAATTTTCATTCAAATTCTTTCTTTTTCTGTTCTATGTTTCTGTAGTTCTACTATGTCAGTCCATGATTGTATCTGATATTGCTGCTATTCATTTTAAATATAATAAATTCCAGACTGATTGCTTGGTAAAGGAGTCAAAGAAAGTACAGTAAATAAGGGTTTTAATAGGAATTATTTTTAAAATTATCTGTTTTGGACTTCTTGGAATTTAATACTTCAAGATTATGAAGTATACAGTATCATTTTCCTGAGCAATAACAGCTAGCACTGTAACTAAATAACTGTAGGTTGCAAAGCCAGTAGTTCACTTGTTTCTGTAATACATAAATATACCGTATTTACCCAACTATAAAATGAGATTTTCCCCCAAATATCTGTCAAAAACAGTAGTCTTATATTTGCATATCAAGGCTAGTCTGTTAGGGTTTAAGCTTGTGCATTGCCATTCCATGTCGTGAAACTTGTAAATGTTGGCATAACAATAAACTGCGAAGGCTGTAAAAATATTGTATCTACAATACGTAATTCTATTCACGGTCATATTCTCAGCATTCTCAACAAATTTATTGGGCAATTCGACCTGATTTTTTTTAACGTACTGAAAAGAGAGAATCTCAAACTAACTGCATTGTAATGAATTGCATTCAAATAAAATGTAATGTGAAAATAATGCTGAGACTTTATTACACAATGTGGATTCAACAAGGCAGCGCGAAATCTGTTCGATGCCTGGCAAGGGCAAATCTGTTTTTTGAACTGTTCAAGAAAGAGGCCCATCATGAAGTAGAAAAAGTGCCAGACAGATAGAAAATCTTGTGACATGGAAGACATTGTTCTTAGGTGGCAATGCAAATTAAATGCACGAAACTTTGAGGCCTAAAAACTTAGCTGTCTTTGTATGGAAGGATCAAAAAGAAAGAAACATCGAAACATGTGAAGATGAGGGTAGTGGAAAAAACAATTATGATGATTTTAAGGAACAAAATTAGTGTTCAGCAAGGAGTCTTAGCATTCTCATCAATAAGGCAATTTTCTAGTTATTGAGAGAATTGTCAATTTTATTTTGACAAAATAGTAAGAGTTAGTTTATAATTTAAAAAATATCAGGAAGCCTCTTCCAAATTAGGGGTAGTCATATACTTAGTTGACTTATTTGGGTAAATTCGGTATTCACATGTTTTCTTATTATTCACGTCTGATTTTCCAAGTAATTGAGTCAGTTTAAAAGCCATCAAGTAAACAGAATTTCAAGTAAAGTAAGTGAAAATAGTTATTAGAAAACTTATTTCTTTAACACTATCAATAAAAAAAGAATAAAAACTGTTGGCAGTTTGTTTCATAGGACGTGTTCAAATATAGCTGTTGTAATGTATGATGTGACATACGGTTAGATATTCTAATTACATTTATGCAAGACAGCCTGAAAAGAAATGCATAGATTTCGATTCATATAAATGTACACATGAATATCATTTTTGTTTTTAATTGGCTGTTATTTTTTACCATAATCATGTATCAAATCTGTACCAAAGGTTTTTATTTTTACAATTAAGTTCAGTAGGATTCAGAATATTACAATGCTTTTCTGGTGTTAATTTGGTTTTACAGAATTCTCCTTTAGAATTGTAAACAGTAGTTCTTTTAGTGTTCAATGTGCTTCGAATTTTTTGTGCCTAGAAAAAAAAGATTTTCTTTCTGCCCATCTGTCAGTCTGAACACAGAGATAATGTAATTCTGTATCTCGTAGAGTACAAGTCATTCGACATACTTGCTCCAGAATTTTTGTTGAAAGGGAAAAAAATATATTGGGATGTTTTGGTTTATGACTTAGAGAAGACTACAATTTTTGTCAATGCTTATGACTAGTAGATAAGAAAGTAGTTGTAAGTAGTGATTTTAAATGTTTTTAGAGTTAATTATTTCTTCCCTGAAATTCAAAAAGAATATAATGTCATCCTCGAGAATATTTCTTTGTTCTAAATTACCCCAAATTTCTGAAATTTTGAATTCACCCTGAATTACCTGTTCTATAGGAAATGGAAGAACTGGAACCACCTTTCTGTCCCTTTCATGGCCAGGAGATTCAACCCAATAAGGGATGGGCTGAGCAAGAAGTTTCAACATTACCCTCGGTGAACATAAGTCTCAAATTGCTGTCTGTTCGGATTCATGCGTTGTTGCAAACTCACAATGGTAACATCCATTTGAACAGGTATGCTAAATTGAAAATGTGGTATAGATATCTTATATAATATTGCAATTAGTGCCGTACTAATTATACAGTCTTCTATTGAAAAACAAGTTTGGGAATCTTGTTTGTTTTTTTTAAATAATGATTCCACTGAAAATTTCAAAAAAAAATCATACTTCGAAAAAATAGTACACATTGTTTCAAGAATTAATGTTGAATAATATATATCTTTAAGATCTTGAATTAAGTTTTTTGATAATCTGTAGGAAGGTGTTCAAAATGTTTTGAACTTGTGGAATGTTCTAAAGTTTATAGTCAAACAGCATTTCCGTATAAGAAATAGTGAACCTAAACATTTTTGTCACTACCACAGTCTTCAAATATTTAGTTGTTTCTGTATTGCTTGTCTGACCTTTTAGCCCCCCTGAAATTTCTGAGCATTTAATTTGCATTCTGAAGCCTTTCAACTGATCCCACAGAGGAAATTGCATTCTGCCACCTGTGGGTTGTTTTTTACTTTCTTGCTTTACTAATACTTAGTTAAAAGAGAGTTATGTAATTGTTCACTAGAAAAACTCTTATTGCCGGGATCTGGTAATGAAAAAGTGGATAAATCCTGCTTTTATTTTTGATTTTTTTGTTAACTTTGAGGATCTGAGATTGGGTCTTGGTGCAAAAAGAAATATTGCTGTTGCTGCTTGAAAAGACTTTTGCGTTCATGTGGCTGCAACGTTTATGTAGTAGTAAAACATTGCGGACCATGTAGAAACAATGTGAGAAAGTATATGCTTTCGTAGGTGTTGTTGGTTGTTTTTTTTTTCCACTGATTTTGATCTCCGGATCTTTAATATTCATTAACTTGGAATTCACATTATTTAATGTTTGCAAGTTTGAGTAGTAAACTGCCAACTTGTACATCTCCATGCCTCCATTCTGCTGATAGTGTGGAAGAGAGTGGGAAAGTTTCAAAAGTTAAGAAAATTTTGCAAAGAATCTTTAAAATTATTCAGTAGATTTTGTTGGATATAGAATGTGAATGAAAGAGAATTTTCCATTTCATTCTTAATTTCTTTTAGAAACTAGACTATTTAAAAACATTGGTCTGAATCGCCTTGCAAAGCTTGAAAAGACTTACCAGTAGCCCAACACAATTTGTTCCTAGCCTTGCATTGTTTATGAGCCAATGCACTTGTACATCTTAAGTAGTGATGTGCCACACAAGGAAGCTATGTATTAGAAATTAACATTGTTGTTGAAAGGGCATGATGTGATGTGCCTTAAAATAATACTTCCTATAAATAAAAAATTGTTATTGTTGTTGTTGTTATTATTATTAGACAACGAAATTATTCTATTGAAACCTAATTAATCATGCTGCGCATTTCCAAAACTGATAAAATGGTGCAGTATTTATTTCTATTAATTGAATAAACATACAGTAAAACCCTGCTTTCACATTCTGCAATTTGTTTTGCTGGTATTCACATATCTCGTTGGTCCCGTCAGTTCTTGAATATTCATAATGTTATAACTCTCTCTCATTTACGGCTAATATACTTTCAATTTTCCCACAATTTATGAGTCCGCTTGCAACACTATCTCAAACATAAGTTGTTGCCAAACACTTGTTGCCTAGAGGGCATCGCTCAGTGAAAGCTATACAATGCATGCTATTTTGACTTGATGTTTAGCTTGAACTATGGGCACAACAGGTCACCGAGTGCTTGTGTGCTGTTTCGCATAAGATGCCGTGTAAATCTACGATGTGTGTTAAGTGACTTGTGTGCACAGGCATCCACGCAGATGCAGTCACCAGCATTAGGTATCGCTCGTCAACGCAGCTTTCATGTGACAGTCCTGAGAGAAGTACTATCATGGTCATTTGTTTATTGTACATAGTCACCAAAATAAGTATTGCCTGAAGTATAGTTATTTTTTTGTTGTTTAAAACTATCTTAACCCTTCAGCTGTGACTCGCCTTGTGCCCTCAGCTGCTGCAGCGTGACTTTTAAATTTGCTTAAGTTACAATTATATTTTCATCTGGATTAAAAATATATATATCTTGTAAACTATTACAAGAAAATGTCTGAAAAAATTAGGATATGATCACAAATAATACGCACTTCATGTAAAAGGTAAACAAATTATATCAAACACGTTATGATACTACATTGAACTGCTAGCTAGCGATTTACTTCACGAAATGTCGAGTAACCCGGCAACGCATCCAAAAGTGTGAACGGCATATGCGTACATGCTAGTGTTGCCATGAAGGATGGCATATGCCTGATGAGTTAATCAAGGTCACCTGATGGTTTATCATGATTTTTGCTTTTACAATCTTCTCATTACATCATTGTTTTGTGTCCTTCTTTGATACTGCATTACTCTGACTTTTTAGGCTCCTTTGAAAATTTTGGATTTGTCGGTGTCACCAGGTATTTTGTCATGCTCGTGTTTATTATTCTGATTTCTTAAAAGAATCTACATGAAATTTTCATTGTTTAATGTTCATGTATTCTTTGTCTATCTTCCAACTTTCTACAAACCTTTTTTTTTTTTTTTTTTTTTTTTTTTTTTTTTTTTTTTTTTTTTTTTTTTTTTTTTTTTTTTTTATAATTCTGTGTTTGGATGTAGAATGCACACTTCTATCAGTGCTTCTCTTTTTAAGTTTAATGTTATTGTTTGCTCAGTCATGTACAGTATTTTTTGTTGAAAATGCTCCTAAAGCATTAGGACAAGAATTTCCTACAGAATCACACTGTGCACATGTTATCTGGGGTACCCCAAGGTTCCCACCAGGGTCCCCTATTCATAATTTTTATAAATGGGGTTACTAAAATAATAAGAATGTTGAATTCCTACTTTTTGCTGATGTCCTAAAAATGTTAATTATTAAATCTTCTCAAGATAAAATTGTGTTACAGGAATCGCAAATTAAATTGTCAAATGGTGCACAGATGGTTTTCATGGATGGATTAGATGGTTCTCAACTAGCTGACCAAGTTTGCTGTTATTTGACTGGATGACAGTTTTATCTACAAATTGACTTCAAATATCCTTATAATTTTTTGACTTTGTGTAAAATAATAGATAAGCATGTGCTGACAGTTAAACTCAAACCAACATTGTGGCTGTGTGTGTCTGCAGTGTCTGAACTGAAAGTGCTGGGGTTAATTCACACGGTTGATTTTCAACACTGTCTAAATAGCTTGGTCAAATTAAGCTGCTTTGTGGGGGAGATTTCTAATAGCCTCCTGCTTATATGGGCAATTTCTTCAATCAACACTAAACAAATGCTAGAGCAGGGTCCTAAAAGAATAGGCCACAGTGTGCAATCTATCCTCCTTCTTTCTTGTCATATCCTCTTACATGCACTCTACTCTCACATGACAGGAGACTAGTTGGGAGCTTGGCACGTGTTCTGGCTGGAATGCTGTCCCTTTGAGAGGTGATACCAGGTGAGGGAAAATCCTCAGAAGCTGACATGTAGGTCACCACCTGATCTCCCCCACTAGCAGAGGAGGAACACTGCCACAACCCATTATCAACCTTTAGTTACACTAATGGAACTAATGCCCATTGCAGTTGATGTGCCTGTAAACATAAACCAGTCATAATAGCACATGCGTAAAAAATTCTTTGGCACATCTTATCTAATGTGATATTTGAAAGAGTTGAAGTTATTGCTGAGGGAGAAGCTCACATAGACTTGAAGAAATGCCTTTTAGATACAGATTTCATAAAGTATTTGGATATTTAGAGATGTATAAAGAAGGCTAGCAATGACTGTTAAATATACAGTTGACTCTGTTATAGTGTACTTCTGGGGACTAAAATTTTCGGTTCACAGTATCCAATAATGTCAAAATTAAATAGAAAATCTCCATAACGATTGATTTTATTAATAAAGAGATTTAGCAAAATACATTAACAACACTAACTGAAAATTTCAATGTCTTCATTTGCCTTTAAAAAAATCAATTATTTATATTGTTTGCTTCGAACATTTTTCATTAGCAACTTTTCCAGATCCTTCTTTAGAGTTCATGCTCTCTCCATACTCTATTGCGAATTGCTATGTGTCTCTAAGTATCATAATACAGTCTTGACAACTTTCAATGCTTCCTTCACTGTTGAAACACCATCCCAATCTCCAAAGCCCCTTTTATTCACCTAATAACATACGTAATGCTTTTGGTAGCAGGATGGCACAAGCGGTTAATGAAACTGACCGCTTTTCGACACGGCACGGCAGAGATCGCAAAAATGTCGCAGTTACATGCTTCCTGTCGCCTAGAAAGAACTCTTTTAAGTGCTTTGACCAGTTGAATATCAAGTAACGCCAAGCCTGAAACAAGCAAAAATCGCATGTCACCACCACCATTTGTAGCCCACATAGGGCCCTGCCTTTTTTTCTGCTGTGTAAAAGTGGCACAAGGTCATTAATAGGGACCCCATTCTGGGCCTTCTACCTTATATCAGATGAGAAGAAGGTAGGAGGACCAGAAAGAAAGTAACAATCACACACGTGAAGAACGAGGATTGTAACAATAACAAAAATTGTGATGATTTTAAGGAATAATATAGTGATGGCTCAGGCAATGTTTTTAACATTTTTATTATCTAGTCAATTTGCTATTTTATTTTGACAAAATTGTAAGAATTAGTTTAATAATTTTAAAATTCTGAAAATGTCTTCCAAATTTGAGGTTTGTATTATATTCAGTAGACTCATATTTAGGTAAATATGGTAATTAATAATTGATAGAGAGTTAATGCACTAGGAACATTTTGACAAGGTTTTGAAGTGTGGTTGTCCCAATTCTACAGCAAAGAGGAGACGCTTCTTAAATAACTGAATTCCCCAAAGTAGGCCTTGAGTATGTTAGCCTAAAATCTTGTGAAAAGGCCATTCTAGTCCTTTATAATACATGTTTTGAAAGTTCGACTCCTGTGGGTATCCCTTTTTTCACAGTGCGGATTGACAGAGTTGTGGAGAAGCTTCAATTCTAGGCAGAATTAAATTGACCAAAAGTGGGGTAGAGTTCTCTTAGAAATGTTAAGTTTCACTTGCAAACAATACCAAGCTCAAATGATCCAAGTAACAGATCCAGCTGCACCTGGTGTGAAGTATTTGCAAGTGTTCAGATAGTAATATTAGGCATAATATAATAAATTAAAATGCTTACATATAATTGTAAGCATTAATGATAAAACCGTTTTTTGCTTAATCATTTAAACGTAACATATTTGGTTGTTGTTTTATTAAATATTTGTACTTGTACTGTTAATGAGCTTTATTTTCTCTTATTTTTCCACATTTTCATGTCAACAATTATTTTCAGCCTTCCCCAGTGCTACGAGGCCCAGTTTGAGCCCTTTGAGGAAGATAGAGAAGGAGTAGCATTGGAACATTTAGTAAGTTGTCTTCCTGGAATTCAAATCTTCAAAAGTCCAGCTAGCATCAAGTATATAAGATGGTCAAAGACTGCATCAGTATGTAGCAGTAATAGCAAAACTGATGAAGGTGGGTAAGAGGATATGGAGGTGATTTAAGCAAGTGCAAATTGCACATGTAAGATTGTTAAGTTTCACAATATTGTAATTCCTTGCTGCTATGAGTGTTCGAAATTGAAATACAATATTCCTTTACAGAAACTGGTACATCAAATACATCACTAGCTGGGAAACTCTCTGTGTTTAGTAGAGAAATTGTAGAGCTTTTGAAGACTTCTCCTCGTTGTCAAATATTATTTGATAAATTTATTCCAGCTTATCACCATCACTTTGGAAGACAGTGTAGAGTTGCTGATTATGGATTTACCAAACTCATTGAACTATTGGAGTCTCTCCCACAAACAATTCAGGTACGGTTGCTGTGTTGCTAAGTGCTTTCGTTACTGTTTCTGTTATGGGATTTAGTTCTGACATGCACAGTTGAAAAATTGGAAACATTCAGTAAGCTATTCATGTTCCTTCAAAATATTTTTTAAGTATTTTTATAAAACATGGCACCAAGCTTTTCATTTATAACTTTGCTTCATTGTAAATAACACTTAACTATACACAATCACAAATGGTATTATTGATTTGGAAATTTGATGAGAATTATAGCCTTCAGTGTTATTGTAATCATTGTCACTGCAGATTTATCATTGATACTGTGAAGAGCTTTGTTCATTTGAACTTCTTAATTTGTATGGTTCTTTTCCTTCCTGGCCATATTCCCATTGGGTCATCTTCTTAGCCACTCAATACAGTGATCAACTCAATACATCTTTAAACCCTTTACTATAAAGTCTCTCATGATCTTACACCAAGCTATGAAGAAGGAAGATATTGTAGTCATGGATGATATTCTTCTTTGGTAAGATGTTCCCCGAGCGAATCTAGCTTAAACATTCCTTTCCTCTTCTGTAAATACCTGGGACTTGTCTTCCAAGAACCCTTCAACAAATCTAACGTCAGTTCCTTGGTCACCTACCATTCCTTTGGCATCTCAAAACAAACCCTTCTGTTTCTTTTGGTATAAATTTCCTATCCAGAATCACATGATCAACTAGTTTGTCTTCCGCAGCACACAGCTAACACATTTGAACCTTTTCAGTGCTTGTGCATCTGATCACAATTCTTTTAGCAAACTTAGCTTCAACTATTACTTTAGATATCATTTTGAAGAAAATAAGTATGATCAGCATCGCCAATTTGACTGAGCAAGTAATTGTATTCTTATCCTAATTTGAGAACATAATTCTGAAATGCAGTTAATTAATCTTCAAAAGCTGCAGATGTTGCTAAGCTAACATTGCCCCTCACCATATTGGATAATTTTTCAAATGATGGGGAAAGCCTTCGTTGTTTCTGTCACAGAAACTCATATAATCTTGATCTAACTCCTCAAATCTCCCATTTTTAGGTCACCTGAGAGTTTTGTACATTTATTTGTGTTCCATCTGACACTACCTACAAGTATTCCCTTCTGACTCAAATTTGTTTCGAACCTCACAGTTTGTTCATAGTCTGCTTCTTGAACAACCATTAACTGTAAATTTACATTGAGTGATTCAGTTGTGAAATGAGATCTTGGAGATTCCTGTACCTCAAACAAATTTTTACCTGGACTTCCATTTGTTTGAGTGTTATATTTGTTTTCTATCAATGCCATTGTTTTAAGATGTTCTCTTCAGAAATATTGGTGGATACCTAGAAAACGTGTGGGAATAGAATTACCTATTGTAAGAGACTTTTTGCACAGAGAATGGTTAAATAACTTAAAAGTACAGTAGAGGCATCCGCATGATTTAATGTTACTAAGTTTTGCCCAATATTTTCATTCTAAGAAAAGGGTAAATAGAAGTGATTCCAGACGGTGATGGTAGTATCATAACGCTAAATTCCCAAATACCCATTTTCTATTAATTCACATTTCCTCAGTAAGAGCTGCCCACCATCATGTTGCAGGAATGTGGAAGTTAAGAGCTCCTGTCACAATTTTCGAGAAAATTCCATATGTTGTTGCTTGTCTTGTACACAGGAAGTCTTGTGATTAGCCACTGTAATTCTCATGTAGTACATTATTCTGATATCTCTGTAGAATGATGGTCTGCACATGTGCAGAGGCACAAAAAAAGGTGAATAATTTAGTGCAGGGTTATCCAACTTCCAGGCTGCACGCAGCCGCTATACCATTTATTGTGGCCAGTGAAAGATTATTAGTCAAAAGTGAAAGTCTCTTGAATCCATGCAAGAGCATTGCATGCCTAGTGCATGCACCTTGTCAGGGTCAACACCACCTTTAATGTAAAAATAGAATAAGTTTAGATTTAAACTTTTTTTTTTAGCACTGCCTTTTTTTTTTTTTTTCCTTAGTAAATTCAGTAATTCAAAATTATCCCAGTGTGTTCTACTGCATTATGCATGGTTCCATTTCCCCTCCTCCCCACTGTTTCAGAGCACCTGGCAAACTGCAGAGATCATCAATAGGGGGAAGTCAGGTGTGGGTAGCATGAGTAATTAAAATATGGCCCGCATTAAAGAATTTCGTTGAAGCCCTTGAGACCTTGCAAGTTGGACACCCCTGATTTAGTTCTTCACATTGCAAAAACTTGGATATGCACAGATTGTTATCCCTTTGCAGAATTTTGATATATCAACGTTAAGTTTATCTATCAGGAAAGGCAATTTCAAAATATGGATTCTTGCTAACCATGTGGACCAACTAAATTAAGACAAAACCCAAATTCCAATAAAATGTGAACCAATTTAAGTTAATGAAATGGAAGGAGGGTGCATGTGAATGAAGGGAATTCAAATTCCAACCAACAGTCACTGACTGCACATAAACTTGCTGAACAATTTGCAACTTACTGTTCTGTTTTCTACTGCCAAGAACTACAATTTTTTCAGGTCAATAGTTTACTGAGCAGGTCATTCTTTTTTGTTGCCAGGGTGTAAATGAAGTTGCCCTCAATTTTCTTTTTCCCTGTGGACAATGAATGCCATGTAGTATCGTTGGTAAAAACTGTAGACAGTTACTTCACCCAATTTTGACAGTTAGAATGTTTATATAATTGTTGCACCATTAGCAGCATTATTATTTCACGCTCTGAGCAGGCAGTGCTTAAAAAAATAGAGAAAAGAAAGATGAAAAGCAATTTTTTGTTCTTAAACATCTGAAAATAAATTCTGTTGAATGCGACAAAACAACTAATGCATTCATTTTGTGATTTAGATATTGTTCTCATTAATTTTTGTGTCATTCACATTATTCTTGCAGTTGATATAAAAGCAAATGCTTAGTTTGCAGTTCCTCTTTTACTTACGAACATGAAAGTAGTAGTCGAGTTCTGTGAACTTATTTACTTGAGAACTTGCATGTTATCTAATCTGGATTTAATAATGTTGTAATAATCCAAAGTGCACAGTGTTGTCTGCATAGCTTCTGGTTTGCATTTGATATGCCTGCTTACTTGTAATTTCTTCTTAGGTCTTAGGAGAAGGGAACAAACGTACAGTCACCCTCAGCCATCGTTTGCAGCTGAGACGTTTTATGGGAGACCTTGTAAAAGTACTTCGTAATCAAGTGAACAAACAAATATTGCTCTCGGAACTACCTGCTGCATTTGAGTGTGTTTTCAATAAGCCACTAATTGTGAATAATTATGGTGTGTGTGATGTCATGGATCTGCTCTCTAATTTTCCTGATGCATCAATTGTGGTGTCTCCTGTTAATGAACCACAAGATGATATGCTCATTGCAATTCCAAAACGTGAACAAACTCCTGAAGAAATTGAGAAAACAAAACAGTTCGCAGCAGAGGTAAGTTGTTATATACAAACGTTTAAAACTACCTTGAATCCTGTTCTCCAATATATAATATTTTCTTTATATTTTCATATTCTCTTAAGAAAATTTGTTAGAATCAGTTATTTGTTGTCCTTCATTTCATTAAAACAATGTTATTTACAGGTGATTACACTTCTAAGACATGTTCCTAACTGCACCATGAGGTTCAATAAGTTTATACCAGCTCACCATATACATTTTGGTTGGCAATGTAGGGTTGCTGATTATGGATTCTCTAAGCTTATTGAACTCTTTGAAGCTGTTCCAGATATTGTTCAGGTAAAGTAGTTTCAGTG
The DNA here is from genome assembly GCA_017312745.1 of Gryllus bimaculatus. Classification (NCBI taxonomy): domain Eukaryota; kingdom Metazoa; phylum Arthropoda; class Insecta; order Orthoptera; family Gryllidae; genus Gryllus; species Gryllus bimaculatus. The sequence goes on from BOPP01000168.1 coordinate 2,325,802, forward strand.
CATGAAAACTTGGTGAATTCAGCTTACAACTGATGGTAGATGGTTACCAAAAATGTGGATACCAATGCTTTCTGCCAGAACATTTTTCATTCAAAGAGAAGAAACACCAGAAAAATGCAACTGTTTACCAAAATATAAAATAGTTGTTGATGAAAATAGAAGAGTAGAAATTTACTAAATGTGCTTCAAAACTATTCTTTATAAGTCAGTAGTTTGGATCTTTCAACTATTAAACCAATTTCTTCCCAATGTTGCCCAAGCACAAAGCAATGTATACGTTTTTTACCTGTATTATTATTTGAAAGCATTCGTCATTTTTTGTGCAGTAAAAACAATCCTCAATGACCTTAAAACTATTTTGATTTGATTAATGTATATTACACTGATACACTTTTTAAATTTTTTCTCCATTAAGCCATATACCCTATTTTGACGCTTCTACAATAGCTTTCTTTTGAACTTAACATGTCACATAAATCAATTTCATCACATGAACTGATAGTGGGGGCAACACTTACCTAAAACAAGCTAGATATAAGTGTTGTGGTATCTCCTGATGTGCATATTGTCAGGGGAAAATAAAATATTTTCGAAACCATTTTATGTTCATGATGAATATCAAAACAGGCATGAATGTTTGATCTTAGACGAAAATTTTAAAGAAAATAAGAATACCATTTGCTGTTTCTAGGCAAACTTCAATATGTATCACACTACTTTGTGTTTATCAAAAACTGATTTCTATGCAAATAGAATTGCAGCGACTGAGGGAGAAGGGCATCAGACCATTTGCTTTGAACCTAAATAATTTTTTATAACGAAAGTGTATGTTTGTGATAGAGGAACATAGCGAAATTTTCATTTGTTAGAGACCATGGCACATACGGAATATTTACATTCTAACTACAGAAAATACTTTAAATTGTATTGATTTTGAGTCTAAACTAGCTCTCTCTTATTTGAGACAAGGGATACTACTAAAAAAATATCTATATTGAGAACACAAATTGCAATTTGCCACCTAGCACCCAAAACGTAACTTGCCATCTGGTACTCGTATTGAACTTTAAGGCATTATAGTAAGAAGAGAATGAAAGACAAAAGCACTGCGTTGCTTATATAATTAGTTATGACAAAAATGCTTGCAGACTATGTCAAATTCATAAAAATTGGACCATTTTGGAATATAACAAAATCTCAAATGATTATTTTATTTTTACTTCTTCACGCATAAATCCCATTTGCATGATAGTAAAATTAGTGTGCATTAATTGACAAAATACAATCATTTCTTCAAAAATTTGTCGGTAAACTTCCTTTCTTGAAAACTCCAACATAGCATATATGCAACGTTCCATCCTCTTTCAATCTAGATTCAAAATATTTTTAGTAAACTAGTTTGGCTATCTTGGGAGATTTATTATCAATATTTAACTAACATTTATTAACGAATTAAGTATTTCACTGTTTGGGAAGAAATGAGTTAATTACACGTGATTAGTTAGCCATATTTACTTTTTATATTGACAGAATTATTCTGAGAATTTATTTGCTAGCTCAGATGCAAATATATTGGATCAGTGTGTGTTTGTGAACTGATTGTTTTTAATGTAGTTATAAAAGTCTATGACCCACCATGAAAATTTATGAAATTTTGTTAAGAAGAAAAGTTTGGCTGCATATTTAGGGAAGTTTTCTGTAGAGATGAATTAATATGCTTGTCAGCTTCAATAGTATATGTAGAAAGGAATTTTTACGCATAATTAGGAATTAGAAATAGTTAAAGGAAAACGCATAATTAGAGAAGATCCAATGCCAAGAAGAGTCATCTTTTTTGTGTTTATGTTAACGGGTCCATATTAATGTGAGAGTAATTAAACATCACTCCTATCACTTTTCAGATCATAAATATAGATGGAGAACGTTGGGTAAAACTCACAAAAGAAGAACATTTGAAAGTTTTGTCTGATCAAATTGCTTCTCTATTGCAAGGAGCTCCTCAGTGCACATTGAGTATTGCTGCCCTAAAAAATAGTTTTCGTGATCAGTTTGGCTACTCCTTACATCCACAAAGTTTCAATTGTGAAACAATAGAAGAGCTTTTGTCTTTATTACCTCAAACACTTAAGGTAGGTATCTAAACTCTACATAACTTTCAATTAATTTTTTATTATATCTAACCCTAAATTACTATTTTTTTATGTTAATTGTTGACTGAAGGTCAGTTAGTAGAAACTTGTCTTTTCTGGTTAGGAAAATGTTTACCTCCCCTTGATATAACCAAGCTCACACAACACTGACTGTGCCTTCTACCCTGCAAATTTAATGATTTTCAGTGTACAGAAACTTCCATTTATTTATGCCTGTTGGCGGTAGGAAAGAAAAAAACCATTTGAAGAAACTCACCCCATACAGTAGTGGTATTTCATTTAGAAATTAACTACTATGGTGATAACCCAGAAAGAGGTATATTTCAGAAAAATTATTAAATCAATAAACTTATTAAAATTATCTCTCTTGAGGGTAACTGTCATCTGGCTTCAGGAAAAACATCAGTGTATCTAGAGGAGATTCTGTACAAACCCAGGATTCAAAGGCCTTGGTATATTAATATTGTTTCATATGTTGTACCTCAACATGTGCACGGTCCCATTATTCAAATGTAATAATAATGTACAATAAAGCCATTCTTTCAGATTTACCACCATTTACCAGTTTAAAATAACAAAATCTAATGTTTAGACCAGGGACAAAGCAGGAAGGTGCTAGTGTTGCTGAAAACAGCTGCAAGTTATGCTCGCCAACTTCCGCACATGAAAATTTGCTAATTTGTGAGAAATACAGGGTCTTCTAAATGTTCAATTATTCACAATACATACTTATAAGAAATCTCCGAAGAATGTGCAATCAATACTATCTTTTATAACATTATGCACCTGCTAGTGTTCCATGCAGCAGCCATGCACATTTTAAATATCGTTGGGAGCAGTTATCATTTTAATTACTGTAAGAAGTTGCTGCAGGAGAGTGCGCCACTGTAATGGTTTCCATTATGTTATATGGGAATTTAAGGGCCCTGGTTCAGACTAGCGTCAAAAATAAGTTTTGTGCTCGTATGCAATAAAACTCTCCCGACCCAAGATCTGCCTAATACTTCAATTATATGCACATTGAACATTCATTCACAGTGGATATATTAAAGTATTTACCTCCTAATTAGATGCTTAAAGAATATCTCCAATGGTGTGTGTCAGGTTTTGCCTGCCTGTTCTCTAAATCATTTGCATTTACTAACCTATTGGGGTGGGAGAGAATAATAGGTTTAGCTTGGTTCATAACCCATTCTCAAATTTGTGTCCAGGCTTTCCGCAGTGCTATTCTCAAAAGGCAGTAGTCAGAGGAATCGGTAGATAACTTGGTTCAGCAGACCCGATAGAAAACCAAAAGAAAACTGATTTGCTTGGCTCAGCACTCCTATATTCAAGCATGGTTTTGTATTTATATCCAGTGAGCCTGAGCCTTTGTGCCTAAATGTGCTGGGAAAAAAACAAAAATGTATATGCTTCCTCTTGCACCATTCATTCCCTTTTGAAATATTTTTAAAAATGTATACTCAAGCCTAAATGTTATACATAAGTTTTCGATGTATACTGTGCATTGTGTATATTCCCATGGATATTATTAGTTTGGTTTTGAATGAATTTGAACTTTTATTTGAAGGTCCTCGGGAAAGTTTCTCTAAAGCAGGTCTAACCAAGGTTCACATTTGCAAAGCCATTTTGCAGCGTGAGCACAATACTTGTACAGTTAGTAACTCACTTGCGAGAGCCAACCCCTCTATTCCCCTTTTCTAAATGTGTTAGGGAATATCTAGGTGAGAGAATTCAGAGATTGAGGATCTCAGGCATATTCTGTATGGCTACAAAAGAAACTATTTCAGAATTGAATTCTGTTAAATGTTAACAAAGTGAATTGTTGTTAATTAATGAATAATTAAAATGAGACAAAGGAAGTAAACTGGACACCTTGCTGGCGATAAGGAGGAAGTTTTTCATAAAGATTTTTTCGGAATCTGAGATAACAAATTCTTTGCCCTTTAAAAGTTTATCTTTAGTGTCAAGAGGAAGGAGCATGGGTATATAACCCCCACTTGATTCTAATGTTCACTCCCATCCCTCTCAATTAGGATCTGTTTCGAATTCTACTATTTTTAGTATGGCAGTATAATCCTAACTTTATGCTTTAAGTGTGGTACTAGCAAAGATTGACTGAAAGCTTGGTATGCATACTATGTAGAAAATCAATGCACAAAGTATTACACGACTGCACTGTATACTCTACAAAGGTAGCAAACTTCAACTAGTGGTGCTAAAACAGCTCATATGTTCTCGCCCACATTTTCATGCAAAACTTACATAAAGTACTCAAATTTTCAAAAAATTGTATACAATTTTATTTCAAAATGTATCTTTATGAAACACATTGCAAGGAAAAATCTAGATAGATTTAATATTTTAGTTGACTGAAGACTGAAGAAAAAATGAAGGATTTTAACACACAAGAGGCCTGCACCATTTTTTTAAATGGCCTGAATACTATCCAACAAAAACTAATCAAAAACAATGTACATCTTTTTTTAATTTTCAAAATGTCCCAGAGACTTCATGTAAAGGACCCCCAAAATCAAAATATCTTTTTCAAATTCATTGGGCTGCGTCATCGGCCAGATCTATTGAGGAATATCAATTTTGGAGAAAATCAGCTGAACGGTATAGCCACTAGGGTTGTTCACGGTCAAGCAGACGGACATTTTGCTGTCACAAACCTAAACGAGATAGTAAAGACCTGCTCCACATTTTTTTCCTGTTCCCACTGAAAGTTTTCTTGAACAAGGTGACATGGTATTCATAAACTATTGCACAAGTAACTTAAATACATCTTATTGATTTTATTTTGGTTTGAATCTCCAGGTAGCAGAAATTGATGGAAAACAGAATGTGACTTTGATTACTACTGACCTGCAACAATTCATCAAAGATATTCAACAGTTGGTTGTTGAATCGGGTGGCAATTTGCCGCTTGCTTCTGTTGAGTCAAAATACTTGAAAAAATATGGGCGACCTTGTCATCCCTCTCAGTTTGGTTATCCTAGTTTAGGAGCCTTACTACAAAACTTACATGATGCTGTACGTCTGAGAGGCCGTGGAACTCGACGCTCTGTTGTGTTAGTAGAAACTACTCAATGTAAGTTCAAATTTCACTCACCTAAAATGGATTTAATTAAAGTGGGCAGCATATTTAATAAAATGTTGAAGCTAAATAAGTTAGATTTTTAAACTTTTCAGAAGAAACAAAAAGTCATCTGTGCCTCTGCTATTATCAGTTCTGTTTTTTGGGGGGTGGGGGGGTGAAATAGTTCAGGTATTGTGCAGGCTTTTCAAAAACATGTAAAATTTGACTTACTTGGTTTCAACTATTGAGTTACAAAACAATATTGTTAATATATTTTTTTGTTATTTTAAACAAACTACAAGAAACTTGTTGTACATGTATTCTTCTCTTTTTAATTATGTGTAAGCCAGAAATTTATTATAAACACTTAAAAGCAAAATTCAGTCTCATTGGGCAAGCAAGAATCTCATCATAAAACAAACATGCTTCAGATGTCACATATTCCTTCACTTTCTTGTCTTCTTCCACCATTCTGTTTCAATATCAAACCAGAAAAGCACAGATCTGTTTAAACGATAAAGAGGGGATTACTTTATTTCAACATCAAAGTGTTCTTACGCAAAAAACTGACAATCTAACAATAGGGCATAATTGATAATTTTGATTTACTTTGGTTTCAATAGTTGATTCAATGGTAATGATACAATTTTCTCTAGAATGAAAAAATATACTTTGTTGTTTATATCACTGTCTGCGGGGGGTTTGAATTTAAAGATTTTTTTTTTTATCAGTGCTGTAAAATAATGCTTTAGCTAAGGCTTTTATAAACTAATAAAGGTTTGTGACGAAAATAATTCACATTTCCTCTTTCCTGCATATCAAATTTCTTCTCACCAATATACTCTTACTTTGTTTACTTTTTTCTGCTCTTTTTTTATCCTGGTTTACTACCATTTTTCTTTTTCCATTCTTCATGGTTTGTTAGTGTTTTTAATCTATCTTGTTCTCTTGCACAAACTGAAGGGGAGTTCCTGTGTGTGTGTGTGTGTGTGTGTGGGGGGGGGGGTTGTGGTGTAACAAGAAAGGGCATCCTACTACAAACAAATCTTTAGAAATTATTTTATAACCATCATTTTAAGGTGATGAAACTCCGAGATTGAGCTTAGAGCTCATTGAGGTACTTAAACCTCTTTTAGAGCTTGGCAGTGAATTTGAAAAGCTTTGATCTTATCTGATGATTTACTTGAAATAAAAACAGTAAATGTATGCATTACCAGCAATTGATGTTACTTTTGTGCTTCTTAGTTGCTGCTGCCGCTGCGGCCACCACTGCCCTTGCCCCTGCTGCTTCTACTGCTGTTTCTGAAGCATCATTTGGTGCTTGTTCAGCTCGACCATCAGTTACTTCAAATGCTCCTAATTATTCATCAATTAATACTACTGTAACATTTCCGGATCTTCAAGCTGATTCATCTTCTACTATCGAAGGTGATAGTGGTCATGATGAAGCAAGTTCATCATCAGCTGTTGACGTTGATTCATCATTAAGCTCAGGTAAGAGTGAGATCACACGTAAGTAACCGCGGCTTGATTCCATAAATTCTTGGCTACCCGGGAGACGCCGCGTCATTGCCTGAGAGGCCAAATGTCACAGGCTTCCTCGAGGCAGTGAGGCCCTGAGGAAGCCTGCAACATATAATGGAAACGTCGACCTCTCAGCCAACAACGCAGCGTCTTTGATAGCCAAGAATCAGTTAAGAGTGAATCAATAGTCAATCGTCCTCCCCAATTTACTGTTCAAACTACCATGTCTATTTGGGAAATTTTCACCATATTTTGCAGTTTAATAAATTAAGGAGGCCGAGAGTTGTATAAAATCAGAAAAATTAACATTGCATTGAAAGTAGAGGAATGATTGGTTTCCTCAATATTTTTCTACTTGTTTTCTCAACTTGACCACAAAATTACAATATTGTATTATTCCAATGCCATGTTTTGTTCTTTGAATTTTTTAGATCAGAATGAAATGTGACACACCTGCAAAAGGAGATTTGCTACAATGTACTCTGCTAATATTAACTAGCATCATTTTCCTTTGTGGGGTATAATGATTCAAATTTTTCAAGCATATTCAGCATACGTTGCACCATATATCATTGCTGAACTCCTGTCCCATATTTCCTTTGTCTAACTTTGTAAAATTAGTCAGTTTATAGAAAACAGGTTATATGTGATGCAATGGGCTTCCAGACAACTGCTTTTGGTGCCATTTTGGGTTGACCTGCCACTTAATCCTTAAAACACTGTGTCAATGGATAAAGTAACCACTAATCTATTTATTATTTCGTTACCTTGTTTAAATCCTTCATACCACATCTGATAACATTAAAATCTACTCATATTAAAAGTAACTAGTGGTGCTACAGAATGGTAGTCATTTAATCTAATTTGGAAGAACAGATTTCATTCTGAAGAAAAATCCATATTCTCCAAATTCTAGTTGTAGTAAGGCAACAAAAAACTTAGTTATTGAAAATTCATTGAATTCAATGAAATCAGATTCTCTACGATTGTTTTAAGTATACTCTGCCTATCTACTTAAAAAATGTAATCCAAAATGCCAGTTTTGAATGAAAAAAATTGAAAATGTCCTTGAGGAATTTTTGTAATTTTTTTGTAAAGATTTTTCTTACAGTATAGCATCTAGCATTGTCCAGACTCTCTGATGAAAGTTTTTGTCGTGTATCAATTTTTCAGTATTGTGCAATGTCAGTTCATGCTTAGGTTGCATGGTTCCACAACCGATAGATAATCGAAAAATACTCTTCATCATTACAAATGTTTATTTGATATGTCATTCAGTAATCAAAATATTGCAGCAGTAATTATGTATAAATTCATTTTGAAATCAAAGAGCACCTGTGCAGTATTTAGTGACTTGTTGCAAGCCAGGCAATGCACCAGTGTGTGATGTAAAGCTCATAATTTTAAAATTATCGAAGTCTGACCCTCCTGGCTTCTTGTGCAAGCAGGTGGTCATTTTGTGTGTGTTTTAGTACTGCCATGATATGACAGAAAACGGCACAAACTGTCACTTGGAGTGCCAAGATCTAATTGCCAGCGGTCTTAGGTGGTGTCAGACAAAAGATGAATGCAAATTCATCACCCAAAACTTTCAGGGGGGGATTAAAAGACAAGAGGATGGGCAGTATGGGAGGACAAAAAAGAAAGAAAAACAATGGTATATGTGCAGACAGTAGTAACAAAAATTTTCATAGGTCAGGCAATACTTGTTTTAACATTTTCGTCATTAAGACAATTTTCTCGTTAATTAGAAAAATGGACAGTGTTATATATCCAGCTAAGCATAATTTTACAAAAATAATTATGGACACTGGCTATTGCATTGGACCATGCACCAAAGTGCTTATAAACTTTTGCTGTCAAATCTGTAAAAACAATATTTTTTTTTTTTTTTGTTTTGTTTGTTTGTTGTTGTTGTTGTTGTTGTTTATAAGCACATGAATTAGATTGTCGTTTATAAGATAAAGTCAATTTCAAAGATTAATGGCAACCAGAGCATAGAAAATTAGATATGGCATTTACGAACAGTCCTTCCCTGTCTGTAAAATTGAAACCATTGTTCTACAGAGATGGTTAAGACTTTAAAAGAAATGATTCCATTCATACAATTGAAATGATAAATGTGTTTACTAACCTTGAAATTATATGGTCTAATGAAAAACCCATATCAAAACACAAGTTAAAGGATTGGCAGAGTGTTACGTATCTGATTCCGGAAGATGCCAAGAAATTTTATTAGTTTGCAGGCACATAGGAATAAATTTGATGATATAGATATCTTCAATTCAAAACCCGATTTAAATATGAAAATGAAAATAACATGTAATACCTTTTGTTCATAAATGTGGGAGCATGGATTTAAAAATGTGTTTATTTTTATTTATTTAATTAACAGGCAGTCTCCAATTTACAAGTTTATACAGTTCAGTAAATGGTTACATTCAATATTTTACAAAAGTGTAATTAAAGGTAAGAAGTGTTGTTGTCCCCGTCCCTTTCGCAAGATGCGAGAGCTCTGTCACGTGCGTAGCACGAAGTTTCTCATAGGCTTGTTCAAACGTTTCCAGAACATTCTATTACCCGAGCTCTGTGATGGGGTTAAGGGAACTGCGCATCTTGGTAACCTTTACTTCCTAACATGTAATTGGTTGTTTGTTCTGCATCTAGTGCCTTCGTGACTCGACACACGTCTGCAACCCTTCAACGAAGCTTCGTGGTTTATTGCCCCTTAGCGATTACCTAGCCTAGGAGCTACCCCCGAGTCTCTTAATGTGACTGTTCCGGGAGTCAATCACCTGTTGCCACACAAAAGATCGAAGGGGTTCTTTTCGGAGGCGGGCGGACGCCGGGGAATTTGTGGGTGTCGGCGCGCGCAGCTGTGCATGTGAATTTTGCCAAAGGCGCCCTTCGCTTGGAGATACTTTAATAGGGCGTGACACAGGGGTCGTGCTGTGCAATGGGACTTTGCGACTCATTGCAATACATATTTATTACCTAACCTGTAATTACAAACACATTTTTCCAACACAAACCAACACACGAATACACATGGGAGAAAACCCCACCACTGAAAGAAGTGTGAGAACTTTTAAGAGACAAGATTAAAGATAAAACTAAGAACAATGGAGGAGAAAGAAGAGACCATAGAGGAAAGCTAGTTTAAACATAGTCAAAAATCGTTGAAGCAGCATAAGAGAGACTAGGAACTAGTTACCAAAAGAACAAAAGACTGAAAAATCTTACCAAAAATTCTTACATAGACTGTAGAGGATCAAATCGTATACCCCCCCCNNNCCCCCCCCCCAAAAAAAAAGGAACAAAAGTTAGGAAGACAACCTGTGAAATAAGGATGATTGGGACAAATGTGAAACAACTGGAGAGGACTTCACAGGACCACAAAGAGTAAGATATAAAATTCTGAAACAACTGTGAATTACTGAAACAGAAACCTAATAGAAAGTAGGAGGAGCACTACAAAAGATAATGGTATGATCCAGAATAAGAAGGTACAATGTGGTAAAAATATCAGAAGGGGAAGAGGAGTAAGAAATAGTAATGGAAGAACTAGAAAACATAACAGGCAACCTGAATAATAGAAAAGGAGCAGGAATAAATGGGATAAAACCAGAAATGATAAAATATGGAGGACAGGAACTAAAAGTCCAATTACTAAAACTAATAAATGAAATGAAGAAACATAAAACAGTACCCTTAGATGGAAGACTTAAATAGTGTACATCATCTTCAAAAAAGGAAGAGTTGTAACAACTATAGATGCATAGCATGGTATCAGTGACAGAAATATTTGCAAACCTAATAAGATAGACTAATCAAAATAGGATTATAGAAAAAAAGAAAGAACATAACTTACCAACATATACACTGTTAATTAACTATGAAAAGGCTTATGACAATGGGAATAGGCAGGAGTTTTGGGAAATTCTGAAAGAAGAAACAGTAGAAGAATATTTCTTTAAAAAAATGTGTAGAGCCTGCATGAAGATTCCAAAACCCAGCGGAACATCAACTAAGGTCTAAGATAAAGGATTTAAAGTTCATTCCCATAGATTCCCCGTAGAACCTCATGTGAAATTTGCTATGACAAAATGAGTTTGCCTGCTTCACAGGGGCTAATCCAACCACTGTGAAGTATTCTAAACCTTACCCCTAATCCTTATTCCTTCGAACTTGCGAATGGGTAGGTGACGCAAGGCACCCGTGAGCGCAAAGATGTAACATCTCTGCAATTCCCCGACACGATTACGATTACACAGCGGCCCCTGGAGGGTGCTTGTAATGGAGGATTACTCCAATAATTGTAAATGTTAACAGAGGTTTACTACATAGTGTGCTCAACACTCCATAAGTAGGAGACAGTATTTAGCCGCAACAAATTCAGCAAACACTCAAATAAGCAAAAAAAATACACACCCAGTTGATCTGCTGGGTTTTGGAATCTCCGTACAGGCTCTGCACATTTTCGATCAAATATTCTTATACTGCTCTTTAACTTTTACTTAACCCGTTAGTGCCCAGAATATTTTTTCTTGATTTTTCACAGTATTAGACATTGAACTTGATCATATTTATTTGATGAAATATTTTAATATGATAAAAAGAAATTCATGACTCGGCAGATAGATATGCCCTGTACCATAAATGGTACACTAAGTGCTGATAGCAAAATAAATTGGAATTTGTATACATTATTTATTCATGAAAATGAAACACACTACATTTAAGTGAAAAATACTGATATTAATTCAAATTGAAGAAAATACTCTTATCATCTATGATTCTCAACAAAACAATCTTCACACATGCCAACATCCCAATATATGCATGGTGTTTGAGCGTTAGTGCTGCATTTGGAACTGTCTCCTCTTCTCGTCTGGAATGTTTTGTATGTAATGAGCCTAACATTAAAAATGTGCGTCATCTGTTTACCATTGGTGTTTAGTCTGCCCATTTGGGGGGACCCAGAATACTTTTTGCAATACACCTGCCCTACTTCTATATGAAAATTTGAATGACCTCTTTCCTCCCTCAAAATTTCTCTTGCTTAGTAGTGGACAGTTCTTTGGTATTCGATTTTCTCTTACTGTATATGTCTGTAACCCAAGATCTGTTTTTTCTTAAGTGGATTAACTAGTTGAAACTTGTGAACCAGTTGTCAAAATACAAACGGCAGGTTTTTCCCTTTAGGTATCGTACTGTTTATCATTTCTACTAGTAGAGCTGTTCATTTGCCAAATGTTTTGTCTGCCTTGGAATTAGCTCTTGTAGACTTTCTCTGATATATTTCAAAGTTTGCTTGAGACCATGCCTGCCAAAATACCTCACCATTCTTTTGTCGTTGGACAAATTATTTTCTGGTGAGAAATGTTTTGAAAAATTCATGAAACAATGAAAACTGCTTCATCATGTGCTTCCTCAAATAGTATATCCACTGAAAGTACCATCATTATAAAACAAACAAAACTAATAATTTGAATAAATGTTAGTTTTCAAAAACGTATAGTTTTGGTAACTACTAGAAAAAAGCATTGCATCTAATGTAATAAATAATACCTCAAAGGCTATGTAACCCACCCCAATTAGCATGTGAAATAATATTTGATAAACTCTAAATATGATTTTTTTATTATTATAATAATAATAATAATAATAATAATAACAATAACAGCAACAATTACAATAACAATATTGATAATTGACAAAATGTGTAAACATTATCAGCATTTTGTCAAAAGATTAGTGCTTAGCATACTATAAAAGGTACAGTAAATTTTTCAAGTTAATTTCCAACAATGAGATGTAATTCATTCAAGAAAAATACAGATTGTTAAGTCATTTATAATACTATTACAAATTAATTTCTGTGATTCCATAATTTTCAAGTGTTAGTTACTCTTCGTCCATGTTATCTCAAACGGCAAACAAAAACATTCTGAAAAATAAACTTATTTCTTGTCTGTGGTGGATCAGTGCAACTTCTCTAACAAATCGGAATTTGTGGATATTAAATAAGAGATATGAACGAAACAAATTTAAACTTGTCCATTTCAGCAATTAAACATGTGTGAATTCAAACAGTGATTCACATATTTTATGTCCTGATAAACACTAATGGGTTAAATTACATAATGAAAACATGGAAACACACAAATCAAGAAGGAATAAAGATAACAATCGGATATTAAGGTCAATGTTGTTCACAGACAACAAAGTTACAACAAGACACACAAGACACTACAGAAAGCAGCCTTCAAATTAAGCGAAATAAGCAAAGAATACCAAATGAAAATATCAAGCCAGAAAACTAAAACACTAGCCATCTATGGAAAAGAACATCTTAGAGCTGAAATAGTAACATATAATTAAATAATTGAACAAGTTAACACTTTTAAATATCTCGTAAATTCAATTGCATTGAACTTTCTGGTTCTAGGGAATATAGGGGGAAAAATACAAAAATATAATAGAAACAATGGAACAATAGAGGCATTTTAAACAAATGAAAAAAGAAATAATTATGAGAATCCATAATATTACTTCAAAACCAATGGTTCAAAAATGTGGATAATGGGCATGAAGGAAACCAAAAGCATAGTAGTAGCTCAGATAAAGTTTCTAAGGGCAATGTTAGAAGTAACAAGCAGGGACAAAATTTAAAGTGAAACAATTAGGAAAGAACTAAAAACAGGAAACCTAGTAAAAGAAACCAAAAATTACCAAAAGAAATGGAGAAAATGCGTGAAAAAATGGACAAATGAAATCTACCACAGATGGCTATAAATTCTAGATCAAACGGCATGTGCGATAGACGCAGACCAACAAAGATAATGGCATCAGCAGGAACACTTCACCACATGAAGGAATACTGCTTTAGTACCCATTAGCAGGACAGGAACACTGCTCATAAAACAATGTTGATAATGACCTGTAACAATGTTGTAATGACCACCCTTGATAATAATGTAATGTGCTAATACTTATAATTACCCTCCTATTGCTACCATTCTAAATGAGTTATTGTAGACAATGTAATTATTTGCCATGCAATGTAAGAAAAAACTTGTACTATCTCCAATCTCTTAACATAATTATTATAATATGGAGACCATACCAGGGAAGCATAAAGCAGTATTGGTTGAATTAATGTGGGGTGTAAGGTATGAAAGTTGTTAATTTAATGAAACCAAGCATCCATTTACATTTGATAATAATATTCAGTGTGGAAATTAAATTTAAAAATTTTGTCAAAAACTACTCCTAATCTATAATCTAGTGACCTAACCAACAGTTGAGTTATTTACTTTATAATCAAAGTTAAATGGCTTTCTCAGTTTGGTATAATTCATAATTTTACATTTTCTCAAGGTTTTCTACTGTATAATATTGGAAAATTACAAATTAGTTGTAGATTTTTTTGCCCTAAAACCATGTTCATTTAATAAAATCTTATAGTTGCTTAGGCAGTTTGTCCACAATCTTTTAAAGAGTTTAGGGGTGATGTTAAGTTTTGATATCGGTTTCCAATTTTGAATATTGGAACAATCAGAGGTTTTATAAATAAATTATAAATCTTTTTGCCAAGATGCGGCTAGTAAATCTTCTAAAGATTTGAAGAACAAATAATGTAGTATCGTTAAGTTTACTATACAACTTTTAATAAATAATGGTGCAATTCCATCAAGACCTACGCCTCCCTGATCATTAAGATTTTAAATAGCTTACATTACATCCATTTGAGAAATATCAGTATGACTACAATTAATCAGAGTATCAATATAATCATCGGGAACTGTGTACTCCCGCGTGCGCCCACACACACACGCACGCACACACACACACACACACACACACACACACAATTGTAAACATCTAAGTTGACATATTCAGTCTGTAAATAGTTTCTGATCTGTGTATTCAGTCTGTATGTGGAGTTTCTATAATTTTTGAAGGTTATAATATAATGTCATGAATGGAAACACTGTCAATTCTCATACTACCACTATTTTACTGTTATGTTTATCTAGTTTATTTAGCAGCCCTTCAGACTTTTTCATGAAATCTGCAGTGTCTGCATTTGTAGATCTGTATTTTCTCAAGATTTTAATTTCTACTTCTCTTTCCGTGCTTGGATTAATTTCAGCTACTTCCAAAACCAGTTCATTACAATACTTACTTAACCATTTAATTTCTAAAGACCACGGGTTATTTTTTTCTGTACATATTGCTACTCCCAACTTTCATGCATTTGTCTACAGAAATGTTATGCTAGGGTGTTGTTTTCAAACTTGTGAGCTCTATTTTATTTACATTATGTTCAGTTGGTTTTTATCTTAAACTCATGGGCTTGAAACTTTATTTTGTGAAAAGAAAATATGGCCTTATATTATTTTTCATCATATTATTGTTTCAGTAATTGAAAAAGGTGTGTCCATATGCTAAAGTTAAAAGATTAATTTTGTTTGCAGGTTCTAAGGCTCTATCTTCAGAGAAAAGTAGTGCATCTGAAGCCCTTTCAGATCTTGGTACCATGAATGAATTTGATCCTGTAGGACACCCAAAGCAAAGCACTCCTGGGAAGGTGAGGATAATGTATAACAAACTAAGCATATTATTTTCTCTTGGAAATCTCTTTGAAAACGAGATGTGATGACCAAACAAAAGGCTGAATTTGATATTTGGTAGTTAAAGAGTAGAGTTGGAAAAATTCCTCTTTACTACTGGTATATGACAAAAGAAAGCGATCCTGATCTCTGGGAATTGTTCTCCTCTGGCTGGTATCATCTTGCTTGTGTAATATGAGATAGAATATGCATGAATTCAGAGCTTGTTTAGAATGCACGAGGCAGCTTGTTATTCTTTTGCATGGTCAACATTTCCATGTTCATGGAGATGACTTTGCTGCATGCCCACATATATGCTTCAGGAAAACTGGCGTGAATTCTTTCCTGACGTGTCTTCTGTTTGGTGTGCAGACAGTCCCCCTTGCTATTCACCTTACAAGGTATGACTTGACTTGCAGTGAATTATAGTAACTAGCATATTTGCTTTTTTTATTTCTCAACACATTTAGTCATTCATAATTTTTCTATCTAAAGCCACACTTCTATAATGTTTATACTGATTTTGTAACAGCCACATGAAATACATAGAAATGTAAGGAACACCACCTTTATGTGCTTCCAATTTTGTCTTCTCCTAATTCAGTTTTTCTATTTAAAATAGTTTATTTGGAATTGCTTTGGTACAATAAAAATGAGTCTAAATAACATATTCCGCATAATTGAATGATGGCCTTCAAGTAATAAAGTGCAACATGTTGTACTTTATTACTTGAAGGCCAACAATACAGTAAAATATTATACATGCAGTTTAAGCTTCTGTGAACAAGATAGCAAGGCAATTATGCAAGTGTTTAAATAACTGGAATTAGGCCCTAGCATCCCGGAATAAAAGTTGCATTGACCTGTAAATTAAGTTTGTACATTTATGAGATAGACGATTCTTCAATGCAACACTATGACACAAATGTGCCAAAATAATAAAATGTTTATATCACTAGAACATATTGCAAGAAAAGGAATCTAGGTCAAAAACCATTCCCTCCCTCCATGTAGCAATGCTGTCCTTACTGCTGCTCACAAATGTTGTTAAGGACAGACAAATTAACAGAATATTGTGCTGTTTAACCAAAAGATCAAATTAGAAGTGTTTTTGGAAAGTTTGTCCCATTGTTTTGTTTCTGTGATTTTTGTATGTATCAGATGATGGGCGCAAAAGTTTGTCTTATGGAATAGTGTAGTCTTGTGGAATGAAATGTCTTTGTGGAAAGGAAGTATTGCAGACAAAAGGTTATAGACTAGATAGGAAGTTGGTGAATGATATGTTTTACCTTAATTTGTTCTTATGGCTTCTGAGTTCTGCCTTCAGTTTGATTCCCTTCACTGAAATTCTTTGAAACGCACATTGCCTCAGCTCAAGATGAAGGCTCTCTTCAACTATATAGTTTTATTATATAAATCTTTCTCTAGATTGAATGTTTTTATGATACACGTTTAATCTATGTATTGTTTTTGTTTTTTGCTCTCCTGGAAAGAAAATTTTAAACAATTTGTGCATATATTAAGGAAACTTCTCATTGATTTGTGAATTTTTCCTCTGTAAAAAAGACAACATTTAGAAATGTACATCATGGGTTCAAGGCCAATAGACTTGACCCACTTTTTCACAAAAAATCACATCTTCAAAGTGTGAAACAGTCATGTCACGATTTTGCCTTAAATCAATTATGCTTTTAAATGTGCTCAGGTGTCAATTTCCAAATTGTTGTTCATAATAAGTTCTTCTAAGCTCTCTAAATGTCCTTACAATAAAGTAGTTTTCACGGAACATGAACTGAAAAGAAACTGTCTCCTAAATGTACTTAGGAAAGGGAGTTCATTGTCTATTTACCCCAATCATGTCGTAGGCTACTAAATGAAAGATATTATTTTTTGGGTATGTTGATCATAACTTGCAGCATCATTGTAATAGTACTGTATTACCCAAATGTAAGCAGACTCAGAATAAAAGACAACCCCCTAATTCGAAAGAGGCCTCTGCATTTCTTTCTTAATTTTCTATTTTTAACTTATTCTTACTAGTTTGTCAAAATAACACTGCCAATTGCCTAATTGACAAGAACATTTTCGTGTTGATGAAAATGTTAAAACTAATATTGCTTGAGCTTTGAGTAATCTGGTCGCCGTCGCCCCTAAACCTCTTACGTTCCGTGTGGCAACTTTTAATCTATCCTTTATTCCGAATCGCTTGCCCTTTTCTCCCTTATGTTGTTGTAATGGGATTTATCCACCTTATCTATATGAAGATTTTTAGTAATTTAAATGTCTCCTGACAGTGTTACAGGCACCGTCCGGGTAATTCCAGTAGTGGGGCTGCCACTTCACTGTTTCTGAGCCATCAGGGTTTTCTCCTATAGGGAAGTCAGTTTCACCTGGAGAGCCTCCCCTACCCTTTGAGGAGCAGTCTTCTCTTCTTTGATGAAGCTGCCATCTTCTGGAGGAGTCTGACCCCTCCCCTTTGACCCCCATATATAATTATTTTTCATTCTTTTTCATTGTTCTCTCATAATGGACTGCCTCCAACTAAGTACTCCCAACGTAACAACGCAACTCCAATTACGTAGAATTTCCCCCCGTTAATGAAATGTTCATCAAAAACAGATCTTGAAATATGGTTGTGTTCAAATTATTGAAAACAGGGTGGAGGGTTTCTTTGTTCTCACTCTCTCTTTGCTCTCACATTTGTAATTTTGCATGAAGCATAGGGTGTTTTTAAATTTAAAATAGCCGTTTTTCTCAAAAACGGCTCCACATTTTTTCTTCAAATTTGTTTCACTTATAACAATAAGGATAACACGTATAACAATAAAGAAAGTGTTTTAAGTTCGATTTCTCCTACTTTGTTTGACGAATTGTCAGTTTGTAACATGGCAACACAGTGGCCGGAAATTCTTAGGATTTTTGTGATTGTTGCTGCTCATGTTAGTCGAATGATGTAGATTACATTCAGAAATTGATACGTATACTAGATACGTATTCAGAAATTGTTAGCTCAGTTCTATGTACTATAGGCAAGTTTGTGTGAATTATTTCTTTTCTGTATAATGTGCTGCAAGTAGTCTAATAGTTATATTTTTTTCATGTTTGTGTTATTTGAAAAGTTCAAAAGGACTTCTGTTCCTGGCTTTCGAAATAAACGCAATTATGCACCCTAGACATTTCATTTGAATTGGACTTTTTCAACTTATTACAGAGTTTTTAGTGTGGCAGAAATTATAATATTTCTATATTGTGTAACCATTTTTGATAAGGTGAGACAATATGTGCTGTTGTATCTCCTAGTTTTTAAATGGCATATAGTTTTTAATAAATGGAGTTGAGCCCCTTTCTTTCTATTCTACCTATCATTCTATCATTAATGCACTATGAGGCTGTAATAATGTATCATCACCTATTCAAAAGTTTTTGTGCAACAGATTCCTATCTTGACTTGCTTTTGAAATATTGTAATAAAGAATGTTTTCATTGTTGCTTTGTGTAATGTAAATTTATTCTTTGCATGCAGATTTTCCATTTTAAGCATTTATTAATTTATAATGTGTTTCTGTGTACAGTAACTATTTGGTTTTTGATAATGAAATGAACCCTTGCTAATGTTAATCATTTCTTACCTAGGGTCCGTGGAGTCAGCGGATATTCCCTCAACTAAAAGAAACTGATTCACCTGCAGCAATGTTGTCTCCCTCAAGTAATTTGCTACCTGCCTTCTCATCTCAAAGAAATTCTTCCAAATTAGTGATGAGTCCTTTGCCTCCTTTATATTCATATCCACCTTTCCTACCTGGACATGTTGCCTCCCCAGAACCAAGCACTTTACCTCTCCCCCAGTTGAGCTTGGCAGCACCATTACTTGTGCCTCAAGAAGCACAGCAGACTTCATCACTGAATGAAAGCAGCAGTAGTAGTACTCCAAATAGGACTAAAGGTAAGCTTTCTTCAATGAGTTCATTTGTTTAAATGAATCAAAATAACTGTTTTTGGAGGGAGGGAGAAAATCTACTTTCTAGAAGCAAATAATGGGCAATCTCACTGTTTTGTGCCATAAAATAGGACAGACTGACTTTGTATTGACAGACATGAATGGGCCCAAATGAAATTGCAATTCAACATCTACAGAGACATCAATGCATACAGACAAATCTTTAGCAGTTGCTATTGATTACAAATAAAAATAACCATGAACACAGTAGGCCACTTCAAGGTTATGAGAATACAGAAAGAAGATATCCAGTCTTATTTTTCAATGTGTAGTGAAGTTTAGCATGTCAGTTTTATTTAATTGCACATGTAAATTAAATTACGTAATCTTAAACTATGTGGCTACACCAAAATCGTTTAAGTTATTTCAATACCTACTTCCTAAAGCATTGTAACCTCATAATTTTGGTATTCACCCCAGATGGTCACTCCATCACATCAAAGCCCCAGGAAAGACTGTGTGGTTAAGTTAAGGAAAACACCCTGTAGGGGAAAATCTGCTGACTGAAGAATAGTGCATGCTGATCTAAAACTCTCTTTCTAAACTGTTTCTTTATTTATTTCCTGGCACAGACATCATGTATTCTTCTTCCAATCTTTGGCTTCCTCAGTGTCTGAAATGAACAGCACCATAAAAAATTGTCCTCACCCTTACCTTTGTGCTAAATTTTTAGACATCCACTCCCATTCCCCTCAGGTGTTGATTACCTTTCTCTCGAGTCTAGGCTCTACACATTCTACTAATCAGTGCTAGTTTCTCACTCCCTAATCACAATTTCCCTAATAGTCCAAAACTTTCCTAGACATTTTCCTAATGTAGGAAGGATGTAGGCCCAGTCTTCAATATTGCTGCAGATCATGCAAGTATCATTGTTGTTTGTCTTTCAATCTATGTTGCATCCACTCCTTGCCCTAAACTGTATGTAAACCACTCTTGCTTCCCTTCTAAGTGTGTGAATGAGTCAGTAGGTGTGTTAATCTATTTACGCCTAAGCTACAAAAAACTAAGTGTTCTTGCACTTCCCCCACAATCTTGAACAAGTGTTCTACAAAAATCCTTCATTTTCTTTCTCGCACAACTATTTGTTTCTTTTCTTACTTTGAATTAATTTGTAATGTTGTGCATTATACTCTACAAACTTTTTCAGGCAAGTGTGTTGGGCCATACCACCTAACTTAAATGGCAATTAAGACTGCGGCCAAATATTGATATATTACGAAGGCTATGCATCTGTGATACAGATTCCCAACAAGTTTGGGGCTGATGCAGATACAGGGGCCATTTGAGTAATGTGTACTAGCAATGAAATGATCAGTGTAGGGAATGAACTTAAACTGTTCTGTCATGTGCGTTCAACAATCAGTTTACAGTAGTGACATTTAGTTCCACCATGCACCCATCTCTCTTACGGTTTTACCCCTTATAGGGTCAATGTCAATGACTGCCTCCACGCTCATGATTCACAATTGGAGTTGCTACTTTGCTTTAAGACACAGCTGCTTTCTAAAGAGATACAGTTTGACCTATCTGCAAGCAGCGTTTTCGGGAAAGGGGGTCCATGTGCGCACCTCCCCCCTCACGCTCACTGACTATAATATTTTCATCCAATGGCTCAAATCTTTCATAATTGTTAACATAACTGCTCTATTTGAGGTTTTTCTCGTTCTTGTCAGAGAGAAGCCATTTTGAAACAGTACACTACTAACCTGGTGATTCTCAATATGGGTGAACAAAGTACATTTTATCTCAGCTACGAATTAAAGAACTTCTATTGATATAGCACTTTACAGCATTTCACTTGCAACTGTTTCACAGTGGACCATATTAGATTATCTGTATGGAAGCAACCATTTTCCTGCCATCATCCACATTGTCTAGGTCATGGGTTTGCTTAGCCCCTCAATGGATCGTGCAACACTGACTGTTTGACATTTCAACTAATGTAGACCTCTCAGGTGGCCGTCTTCATGATGTGGACGGAGTGCGTGCACATTTCAATAGTGCTTAACTTCTGTGAAGGCTCCCATTGCTATCTGGGAGATGCTGTGTCGAGGACAATGGTGCCAATGTTTCAACTATCACATCATGGCCAGGGCTGGAGTGTGCCAGGATGGTGGGCGTTCACATTTTTATACTGTGTGGTTATGTAGGGATCAGGATTTGGTTGGCTAGTTTGCTGGACAATCATGAGGGTCCAGGAGGGGGTGAGATTGGACAGCATGGGACAGAAAAGAACAGTCCTGAGAAGCGGTCTCCTAGTTCTTGATTCTCCAGAACGCTGTTAGCCAAGCATCAGTCATAACCACGCATCACTTTTGATGTGGAGAGAACAAGTTTGGCAATCTTCAGGAATTCATTGATCTGCCTGGTTCTGAATGGCTAATACCTCAGGTTTCTTCAAAATGGAAGTTGCAGCTGGTTCTCCGTGCATGTAGTATTACATCAGAGCGTTGTACATTCCTGAATTTGAAATGGCGAATCTGCACCTAAATTCTTTCTTCCACTGTTACGCCAATCTCACCAATGTTATTGTGACTGTAGCTGCACGAGATGGAATAAACTCCTGCCATTTGGAGAGGTGGAAGTTGGTCCTTGATCCAAATAGAAGTCTGTGCTAGCTTCTGGTACTCCCTAAAGACAATCCTGACCTGGAAATGTTGTAGGACTTTGCCAATTGTCAGTTATGCCCTTGATGGAAGGTAGAGTGGCTGTTGTCTTGGACTCTGCAACTGTGGTGCGGGAAAGCGAATTTTAGGGCCCTGTTTGTCATTGGTCCTGTCATAGCCATTGACAGCAAAGCTTTGTTTCATTTTATACCATTCGGCAGGGAGGCTGTTCTGATCAGATGTTCACTGCGTGAATGGCGAGACTTTTTAGTATGCATTTCTTTGTTGCTGGATAGTTGTGTGATAGCAGCGAGAAGGTAGGGGTTGGTATGAGCGAGTACTGTAAACTGCCTTTTCACCTTTTTATTGAGCCATTTCCTTTCTATCTCTTACGTCTTAAGGAAACACCCCTTGCTGACTTACTATGTGACATTGAATATGCCTACAACACTTGGAGGTACGGCATTCTGGAAACCTTGCACTTTTCAACATCCAACCATGTGCTTGCCATGTCGCATCTTTTCTCGCGAAAGTTGTTGGCGTCTAATTATCGCGTTAATTTCAAAACTGTTCATTTCAAAATTTTTCTTTGTGGACAGGTTATTCTCGAAAATGTAGTTTCAAGAAAAACTATTCACTTTCGCAACAACCCACAGTTAACGTGAAACGGGCAGCAAAGAACTTCAGCTGCGTGCGGTTGTTTGTCAGTACTGACAGCCCACTTCTCCTAAACGTACTGGATTAGGATAGTTGGCTCACATGTGTACGTGTATGCGTGTGTAGAGAGGTCAAGATCCCCCCCCCCCTCCGAACCCACTATGGAGTCACCAGTTGTTAGCACGTGACAACTGGGGAACCCAGTCCTACTGAAAGAAGAAAGGTGCTCAAAAGAGGCGATGGCGAACCTTTGGTGGGGGGAATACAAAGCGCCGATGAGAAGTCAGAGAAGCGACTGCCAACGTCATATCGCACATGGTGAGAGTACGACGACATCGGTTACGCAGCGCAGCCGTCGAAGGGATGTTTCTCGGCTTGGCACAGACGCCTACCTTGTAGGAAGTTAGTTTTAAATGATAAATCGTTATTGATTTTAACTTGGGTCTTTTCCGTTAATTAGAAATTTGGATGCATTAATTAGGCCGATATTGTCATAATCACTAATTATTGTTACTACTCCATGACGTTAACCTGATTCAAGTAAGAAGAGTAATGATTTTTCACATACCATTTTCATCCGTGAAGTTTTATTTTTGGGCAGCCATGGATTCGAGCGTTGACCTGTGTTCACAACTTGGAGAGAACCGTCGCCTGATGGCGCCACCGCGCGGTGAATCCCACGGTTGACCTCCAGTGCATTGACCAGTTGTCAAGGTGCTCAGGTCCCAAACCGGAGCTGGTACTTGTTCTGCCACCCACACAAGTTTTGGTATTGTCCGCCCTCACAGTGGTGCGAGATTTGTCTATTCCGCGAACTATTCACCTTGACTTGAGGCCGAATCATTTATAGTGCGAAATGAACAGTCTTTCGTAGTGACACACCGGTATATCTCTCTCGTAACTGCTTTAAATAACAGCTACTCCCTCGCACATTAGCTCCGGATAAAGTTCATCGAATTCTCATGCGTTCGGTCTTAGCGAAATTTTACAAGTCTCTCTAACCTCCGCTCTCCGCGAAGCTTGTAATTCTCTCGCGTCCGTTCTCAACAAAGTCTATCATTCGTCTCTTCGAAACGTGATCACTCCTCACGTGCTCAGCTGCAGAATCCCCTTCCATCTATCCAAATTTCGACTCTCGTTCTTATCCAATAGTGGTCGCGGTTTCTTTTTGTAATTGGAACGTGATTTCGCATTGAGCCGCTCAAATTTTGGTTCTTAACTGTGCACTTCGCCCTCTCTCGCCGTGGGAGAACACTTGCGCCTGTCTTAATTTCTGGGTGCCTGCCGTTGTGCGCTAAGACGTATATAATGATTTATACGGGCTCACGCGCTGGCCGCTGGACTCGTTCCGGATGATTGCTGATTTCCACTAGTAGCGATCGTTTTGATCCTCCCGTCTCTTTCCAGCGTGCTAATGGGCCGCTGTCGTGGAAAGGAATTCTTTTGTAAGTAGGAAAGGGGGGGGGGGGTTGTCCTCTAGCGGCGGTCGGTAAAGGGTCTTCCCCGCTAAACAAAAAGCTCAGCCCCCTCTACCGCCCTCTCACGACCTACATTTTCTCTCTTTGTATCGTATTTTATTTTCACATGTATCTTTTTTTATAATTGAAATATCACAATAAATAAAACGATTGTCATAAAATATTTGTCATGTCATTTGCTGACATTACATGGCTGAGATACCTTGGGTTTATAATTATATTTAAATTCAAAGAAGTTGATAAACATATTATAATTGGGTTTTTATTTCTTGGTCTGTCATCACGATGGAATATCTTACATTTCGCGCATTTATCGTGCGGCTAATGTCACATGTTCGCGACTGTGTGAAGCAGTGCTGGCGATCATGTGAAATCTAGCGGCACGACCAAGAAAGACGCGAAATGCCTTGAGATATTTCATCGTGAAGACAGGCCCTCACACGCCAAGAAATAGAAACCCAAGTATAATTCTTATTTTACTTGGGTTACTATTAGAACTCCCAACTGTGTATATTCAAGTTTTCTGTTAATGTTGGTGGGTGTAACTTCATTCAAATGCAAACAACCAAATGCTTACTTGGCCCTGTACTCTGGAAGTAATCATTTTATTGTAACGACCCCCCCCCCCTCGTGATCGTAGCGTGTCAGGGCTTGGGCGCCAGGCGTGCTCAGCAAGAAGTCACTAGCAACTTACCTTCTACGCCAACTTCGACAGCAGCGGAAGATTTCTATCGGGTTAACTCTCGATAAAGCCGAGACTGTCTTCAGGATCTGGGTTAGATTTTCGATGTGATTTGGATCGGGTGTGCTCAAAATACGCATCTGAATCCACTTACTTATTTCTGAAACTCTTGCTTCTACTGCCACTACCACTACTACGTTACACTTTATTTGAATTTGAAATTACATAAAACAAATTACAATTTGCATGTATTACGAGGGCTGACGAGGATGGGTGTCGGCGGCGTGGAGTTCGGGAGCGGTCAGGTACCCAGTGGCCTTGAAGGACACTCCAGAGGTCCAATAATGGCGTTACTGCAGCGTCCGCGCTGTCTCAGGTACAAAATATTGGCAGACTTCGGTAGTGTCAGTCACTGCCATCCGCGATCACGAGTAGAAGTTGGCAGCGAGTACTTGCCGGCCAAGTTGAAGAAATGACATAAAAATGTCTGTCATCTAAAAAGGATCATCGTCACTGGAGACATTAAAGCTCCGGATTGGATGGAACTGTCAACACCTAATACTTGCCAGGGACAGAGTTGGGTAAATCGCAGTATACCTCGTGGACCTACTCTCGCGCAGTCTCGTTCCCATATAATAATAATAATAATAATAATAATAATAATAATAATAATAATAATAATAATAATAATATTTATTGAGTCCATATACAATTACACATCGTGTAGACGAGTCAATATGATGCCTTGGGTGAGAGTGCGAAGTTGCATTACTGTTCAGGAGCAAACAAGGGGCCATCTCAGCATTTGCTCAAAGACAGGAAACTACAAAACCTGATCGAGATGGGGTCATTGGCCTAGAAATACAATACTTGTTGCAGTTAGATTAAGACAGTATACAGTAGATAAATTATCTGCTAATAATTAACATTTCAAGGTGTTATTTTAATGCTACTACTTATAATAATTATATTAATAATTACAATAATAATATTGGAACTATACATATCAATTATGTTTGCAACTACATCAAATTTAACAGTAGTAGTACATTCTATATTAAAAACTTGAAATGGTGAGGAGGCAAGTTTTGATCAGATTTTTTGTCAGGCATTCTCCTTCTATTTAACCGGATGCAATATGCCAGTTCTTTTTTCTTTGCTTCAGACCAAAACAGTATGCATGAAACAGAAAGTCTAATGGGATAAGAAATTCTTATTTATTTACATTTTTTAAGGGAAATGTAATTTGAAAATTCCTTTACACCATAGAACATGTTGTTAAGCAGGAAAGCTTTCAATTTACTTTTAAATATATGAATTGTGTTTATGTCTTTGATATCATTGCCTAGTTTGTTGTAAAGTGCAATGTCCTCTAGGGTACTTTTTTGATAAAGTGTCGTTTCAGAGTGGGGAACATGTAGGTTATCCTTTTGGTGGGTGTTGAAGTTGATATCCTTTTTCCTCCTATTTTTATCCTCCCGTCCAATTGAACTTTAGAAATCCCGCAATGCGGGACTCGCATTAGCTCCTAATCTCCGTATTAATTGCCGATGTGTCACATGGTCTAGCTTCTAGAACTTTTCTTAGTTTTCCTGTCTGATTGGCTGTTCGTCGCCTTCTTTCTTCATCTCCCGCATATGCCAATCTTGGACGTGGGTCAGGATTGCATTTGTGCGAAGGGATCTTAACGGTTATTAATGTAACTCTCTAAGCCCTGGGAAGCCCTCGTCTACTGGGGACATTCTGGGATGTGGGGCGACTGAAAGGGTGGCACGGAGGGGTACTGCGGGAAGGTAATTGATGTTCACTTAATGCAAACAAGCTTATTAAAGTTCGGTATATTATCGAAAGTGATTCTAAGATCTGTTATATTCTCAACAACCATAAGATTGCTGCTATTGAAGGAGTATGGATATCAAATCCCTTTTCCTTTCATAAGTTATGGCAAAACCTTTGTTAGGATGTAGTATTGTCATTCTGAAAGTACTATTAATAGCTAACAAGTCCTGGTGTAATCTGATTGCATCATCAACACTATAGATTTTGCAGAATATCTTGCTATCATCGGCAATCAAAGTATTCCAATAAACTAATTCTAATAACTGAAGGAAGATCATTATTGAAGGGAATAAAAAATAGAGGGACTTAATGAGAGCCTTGAGGGACACCTAATGTAACAATATAAGAATCGGAAGAAAAAACTTTAAAGTAAATGTATTGTTTTCTAACTGTTAAGATTTAATCCAAGAACGAATTCGGTCCTAAAGTCCCAATTTGGCCAGCTTATTGATGAGAATTACATTTGCTGAGGCAGGCTTTTATTAGTATTTTCATACAAAATACTTCTATAATGTTAATTCTCCACTTTTTTTCCCCCCACACCTACCAAATGTCACTTTTTTGTTGCAGTGAAGAGGCGTCTTGCTGCTCAGTTCCAAACACCACTGGATTTGCCTTAAATCTTGCCTCTTCTCATCCCTGGGCTATCTGGTTGGAGACTGTTACCATTTATTTCTTGCA
The DNA here is from genome assembly GCA_017312745.1 of Gryllus bimaculatus. Classification (NCBI taxonomy): domain Eukaryota; kingdom Metazoa; phylum Arthropoda; class Insecta; order Orthoptera; family Gryllidae; genus Gryllus; species Gryllus bimaculatus. Next base: position 2,353,116 of record BOPP01000168.1, read on the forward strand.
TTGGATATAATCCATAAATCATTACACAGCATTCCTGTCTGTACCTAATATATTCTTTGCAGTATCAAATTATTTATTGTAATGTGGATGCAATGTTAAAATTTCTTTGCAAATTCACATATTACATGCCTTTAATTTTTTGTCCATATAATTTTCATACTTTTGGTACATACATTTTGGTACTATATGTGTAGATAATATTGGCAGGTCAAATCTTCAATTAAGTTTTAATTTTTTCTTTTTTTTTTACTTCAAGGTGTATAACATTGTGTGGTGTGAATTGGTATATGAAATGTTAATAAGCAGCACTGCAATAAGTTTAAAAAGATTGAGGCATTAATTTTGGAATGCTCTGAACGTAATGATTCAAGGGTTATAACCAAATAAATGTTTTAAAATATATATATGTATATACAAGATGTATTTTGTACAAAACAAATACTTTGAATTTATTTTGCTACAATGTGTACCATAGTATATTTTTAATGTAAGTGAAAGGATAATTGGAATACTGCACGAGTTGTTCAATATTATCTTTTTAAGAAATGGGTGTGCAAGATGGTGATGCTTTTTAAAAGGTCATTTGAGGGTAAGGAGTGTGCATGCAGCATATGAATCTGTTCCTGAGTAAATTTTAATGGTCAGATTAGTAATAAATTGCCATGAAACTATAAACTACCTAAGCATGTATGGCATTTGTGGCTCTAATGAAACTATTTATTATTTTTAATTTTATATGGATTATGAATTAAGCAAATTGCAATATTATTTGTGAAAATACGCAAGTTTGTTCAAGAAGTAATTTATTTGGTATGAATCTTCTAATTTTATATAGTATGAAAGGATGATGACTGGTATGTTTTCAGTGTCTTTCGCAAATGCTGAAACTTTCATAGCTTTCTATTTTTATTTTAGTTATTTTCTTCTTTCTCATGAAGCACAAGATATGTATTGATTAGATTATTAGAAAATTCTCAATCAATTGAACTAGGAGAATCATTGTTCTGATAAAGAGGAACAGTTGCTCAGCAGCTAGTTTGGGTTGTAATAAACCAAAAACATTTGTTATGAATTTTCAGTTTTCTTGAAAGGGTCAAGAAAATGGTTCAGTGACAGAATTTCTGTTTCAAAACTTCAAAAAAATCCTTTACTTTATATTATGTTTAAATTAACTGAGGTATTTTACTTTCATTTGATCTTTCATGGAAATTCTGAAAACTTAATGCTAAATGCACATTAGGAAACGGGAGGTTGTCGAATCCTGCCGCTTGGTCAACATATTGCTTGGTGTGTGGAAACATTGATTATGAATTGAATAATGTGCAGTATTTAAAAATGCATTTCAGACATTTGCACTGAAAAAAAAATCTCGTATTTTGAATAAGTGATTTTTGTCACTGGTGCCTGTGCTTGAAGATCATATAGATGTGATATTTTTTTACATAAATACTTCAGATATTTTAATGGTAAGAGACCTTTGTGTTCTAATTGTTAAAAGTAGCAATCTTAGGGCGTGGAAGATCATACTGTGAATGTTGAGGTTTTGAAGTAACATTCGATTTTTCAGATTTATTTTCATTACATTCTCAAAGGCTCAATGTTAATTACTGAATTCAAGAAATTGGTATTCGGTCTTTTAGTTCAACGGAAATGTTACACGAACTGTATTAAGCAAAATTGGAATTTGACAATATATCTGATCTGTAAAGGATTTTCTTTCTTTTTGTGACAAGTAGTTCTTAAAAAGTATTTGTCCTTAAAAGTGAGCTGTTTAGTTGTGTGCAGGAAAACCATTGTAAAAAGTTGGTGTTAAAAATTTTATAATTGCATTTCATGTATCAAAATTCAGGCAGGGGATACTTGCTTGTCATTGCACCTTATTGAATGTGCAAATGTAATGTAATGAAACATAAATCTACTTTCTGGTGTGAGGAAAAGAAACTTGCATATGATTTTCCACACAATTACTGCTTTGCTCACAATAGAATGTTCAAGTTTCAATAAACGTAATGATTTCCCGACAAATACTGAAACAAATAAAGTTAAATGAAGTTATATAATTGTATGAAAGAGAACTTCATCCTTCGTATTGTTGCATTTTAATTAATAACTCATACTTGCCAAGCGAGTATAATGTTGTGAACAAAATAGTGATATTTTTAACAGTATTTTTGCACAGTATCTTTATTTATAAGCACTAAACTGTAGTTAACTTTGCCACTGCCTGGTTCAATTTTAGCAATCAGATGTGTAGAGAACTGTGATGTAAAATTTTAAGAGTTACATGTGAATTTTTAAAATAAATGTTAGGTACATGTTAATTGTTAGCTCTTGCAATAAACAAATAGCAATGATAGATATTGGGGGGGGGGAGGGGTGGGGGAATTGTGCAAACTAGTCACTCTAGCATTTGTGTGAAAGTGTGTGCATTCGCACATGCATGTGTGTGTTAGTGTGTGAAGGGGTTTATGCTCTATGCGAATTTTACTAGTTTTTACTGTTGTGGCCATGAAGAGATATGCTAGTAGCATTTTAAAGAAGTTCTCTTTGGTGCTCAAAAAGTTTAAGTAGCTATTGTGATATTTTTATATACTATTAAAGCTATTTTAATGAGTCTCTTTTTTTTACCTTCTCAGCCAATAGAAAGATGTGGATTGATGTTCACTAAATGTTACGGAACAAATCTTTCAGTATTGCAATATACCAATGTATTCTACATTTTTTTATTTGTTGAATTGTTGTAATTTTTCTTCCTTTGTAATGAAATTTGCAGTATGTAGTCCAAAGGTGTCAAATAACTTTTACAGAAGACTTCTGGTAAACTTGATAACTTTACTGTTTCAAATCTAAATAGTAAGATTACAAGCAATTGCTGCTCCTGAAAGTTTTTACATATATCATTGTCCTTGTTATTCTTACCCATTTATATTTTCCCCTTCTATAATATCTAATCTTGTTGATAATTTTTCAGAATTCAACCATAAATTCTTTCATAAACTGGAAGATTCCAGTAATGTTAATTGACACCTCTGGAAGTAAAAAATAAAATTCTAGCTAAGACATTAATGGAAGCAGTTTCACATTCTTCCTTTATCCCAATCTGATGATCTCATGAGTAATTATTTTTCATAATAGATAACAAATCTAATTAGTTTTTTATGAAATTACATAATTCATATTATACTACTCACAATTTAACATTTTTATCTCTTCTACAATTTTATAAACAGGAATCAGCACTGGAAAAATGCAGTGCACTATTTCATTCTTCTTAAATTTTTATGAAGTTAGTCAAGAGGTCAACAGTGAAGTAATATACTTTATTGTGTAATGGTAAATATGGATGTTATTTAAAAAAGTAAGAAATCTGTTTAATTAATCTTCAGAAATGTCAAATATTTGTACCTTAGCCTTACAAATCGTACGATTTAAGTCGGTGTGTTTAAGCTATACATACAAATTATTTGCTCAATTAGATCAGTATTAATGGAGATGAGCCTGCCTTCTCTAGAAAACTACTTGTTTTTGCGAATCTTCACATAATTGTCAATTGTCTTACCAAACTTAACGAACACAGGTTTAGCATTTTCTCTAGAATTATCAATGTATGTTTCATGAAACAATCACTGCCAATTCAAAGTAGCAGTTGGGAAGAGTCTAGTATCTTGAATCTTGCAGAGAACAATAAATCTTCATTGAATTGTCAAGTGTGTCAAATTTTATACCTTAATACCTATCATGTGGTTTGAAAAATTTTCAGTGACCAGATTTCTTGTAAAAATGGGCTGTAAGTATTGTTATGTCAAAGTACTTTAGTACAATAACCAGGAATATCCCCAATGTGAAGTTTGTCAATAATGCCTTTTATAACCCAAAATCTGAGGTTTCTGAAGAGAAGTTCAAAACATTTTAGGTTTGCGAAGAGAAGATTGGCTTGGAAGACAAAGCCTTGCTACAGAATTGGTTTTTGCCACATTCCAATTAAAAGAACTTGAATTGTAAGCATTAAAATAATTCAAAGAGCAGTATTTCAAATCTAATTTGCCTCAAACAAATTATTTAATTTTTGTAATACAATCTTGGTTTCTCCAAATGCATATGTTGAGGTTACATTCAACTGTCCACTTAATAATCACAAATAAGGAATTTATAAGCCCAACAACAGAAATACTGTTTCTGACCTGAAGTGGCATTTCCAGTTACTCCAAATTTTATAATTCAAGAATTGAAACATCAAACATGTAACATAAGGTTCTAAAACTTTAACATATCTAAATGTCTTGAAATATTAAATGCAACCTACAAGCTGACCATAAACATGCCTTGCCATAAAGAAAAAAATGGTGGGTAAATAATTTACAAAGCTTCTGCAAGTTCTGTGTTGTTGAAATTTATAGTTGGTGTCTGAAAGACTTTTTGCCCAAAGATTCTGAAGGAATAAATGACTTGCTAAATAATCTTGTAGGTTGTATCAACAAGGGATCTTTCCTGGATACATGCAGTAGTCAAATTATAAAATCTTTCAAACTTGCCTCATAACCAAAAAAAACATTTTTTGGAAGATATATGGTTGTATGTGACGTTAATCTGATAAATATTTTCAGGGGTGGTGCTGCCTAAAGCACAGACCATCAAGGTGCACAATTCTGTCTGTTAATTTAAAACATTTTATTATTTTTTTGTTTTTGTGGTAGTGTTTGAGGGTGATTAATATTCAGAATTATTTAATGAATGCATTAATTTTTATTGCAATAACTTGGGATTATGTTATGTCTGCCCAAAATTTCAAGGATTTTTCTTGGAATAAATAATTAAACCTTTCTCATTCAAAAAAATAAACTATTTTGCTAGAAAACAAATAAATTGTGAATCTCTATACCTTTAATAAATGTTGTATTTTAATTACAAAACATTTTTTATTGAATATTTATCAATGTACCACTTAATTATAATAAAATTATTCTGAAACAATTGATGACTAGCAACCATAGGCCATTATCCAGCAATTTATTTAATTTGACAAATAATGTACCAGAAACAAAGTGATGAATTTGTTTAGTGTAACCGTATCAATTGGGCAAATTTTCAAAATTAGTTTTTTATAAACTGACTTCACAAACTAACTTTAATTGGTGTTAATACACTTTACTCATTCTTATTGAGAATATATTGTCTCTAAAATTAGTAGGTATAATGAAATGACAATTAATTATAACATAACAAGAATAGATTTTATAACAGCACACTCATAAGGTATCCCATTCTTTCAGAAAACACTTACTTACAATAAATTTTTTAATGAACATTTCTCAGTTTAAAAGGCTGGTTTCGAACCATTAAGGAATCAAAAAATTAGATTCCATAATTTTTTTAATTCAAATATTGTCAAGCAGAAACACAAAAATAGCCCTCTTTCGACATAACTTCACCAAAATTCATTGTATGCTCATCTCTGACTGCAGAAAATTAATAGAGGCGAACAATCTATCTGACGTTAGCAAAGTCAGATTGAGTTAGTAGTTCATGTGTTAATTGATAAAATAAAATGTCACTAATCATGTTCTGTAATTTTTGTTATAGCATATTTGGAATGAAAAAAGTAGAAAGATTTCCTTAAATTCCTCTAAAATGTTTTCATTTCTCCGAGAATGTATTAAATTATAGTTGTTGGTGTTGTAAATGATTCCTGAAAATTTTCATTTTAAACATGACTTTAGTCGTTTGCCTTATGTGAATACATGTAATATTGATCTCTTCTAACTGCAGTAATCAAATAATTCCAAATTGTGTAATAACTAAAGTTTTCCTTTATTTTTACAGCAAAAGTAATGATTTTAAATTTTTTGCATTTCATGTGAAAAATTAATACTGAATGATTTAATTGTTACATATCAATTGATTATTTTTTAATAAGCTTCCATCTCTAGCATACAATGGTAGGAGGAAGAGGGTCCTCAAGAATCAGAAAGGAAAACCACTGCTTATCCTCCCTTCTTGTCTGAGGTCATCCTACAGAACAATGTTCTTTGGAGTGATATTATACAACTTCTTAGGTTATCTTCTTATGATGCATCCTCTGCGTGGTTTTCTTTACTCCCTTATTTTTATAATTTAAAATAAATATCCCATGAATTTCTTGTATCTTTCTTATTTTTCCTTCTCAAGAAAAGACCAACATAGACTTCAAAAACAATTTCAGAAATGTGAATTGCTGTGGCACTTGGCATTGTATTTTACTTCAATGAAACCAGTTGGCACAGCTAATAATTTATAACATTTTTGGAGGACATGTTTTCTTACCTTAATTCTTCATAGAGGTCATAAGGTTCCATTTTCTACATCAACTTCCTAATGAAATGTTACAGCCTAGAAACTTCAAATAGTGGAGTTGTTCAATAATTTTCTTGCTCATAACCAAATTACATCTTACAAGAAAATTTTTGAAAATCCATGGATTTGGTTTGTATCTACTGCAATTGCAGTAGATATATAGTTATAAGGTTGCTGGTGATGCTGATTCTTGGTTATAAATTTAAAATATTCTTAATTTCGGATATCCTTTGTAATTCAAACGCCTAGGGATGCGTAAGTTATCTTTGTTATTTACAATTAGCACATTATCACCAGCAACTATAAAGGTTTTGACAAAACTGTGTCAAAAAACAAAAAGTTGTCCATAATACCTATCAATTTAATCTCCTCTTTCTATTATCTTACAGCAGCTATAAAATTTTCCATTATGCCCCTCCCCTTCCCCTATTTTTCTTTGTTTCCACCCCTCTTGACAGGATTGTATTATTAACCCTTTGCTCTTGTTAACCTTGCCTGAGATGATAACTTGAGTTGATGAATGTTGTCCTACAGGGCGGAGGGATCTCAGTTTACACGAGAAATATTGGAGGATTTGCATGCTTCACCCTATAGTCGGCCTGGCCATTGTTTCAGTCTCATGAGCAGACAAGTTACATTTTATTAAACTAGCATTGAATTTTAATCATAGACCATTGTTATTTTTCCTTTAACTTCACAATTGACTAGATATTTGAATAATAAATTCAAGAAATTACAATATATTTTCTTTAATCATGAAATGCATGTTCCAATTAGATGTACTTTAGCGGTGAAATTTATTGATTCTATAATTTCAGAAATAAAAAAGCCAATACAACACAAGAAAATTTTTGTTTTATTTTTAATTTGAAGATTAAATGTATGCAGGAATAATTTTCCCTTTTTCTACATATCAGCAGCCTCTAAATTGTCCATTTTCAACTTAGTTACAGCTACAAAATAGAGGTACCACCCTGTAGTGAGACATATGCAACACACACTAAGAGAAAGACACGAATGAGTGTGGCAAAACATTTGATTAGATTGTGTTTATTTGTATTTCAATAGTCCATTATTTTCGATTTGCAACACTATCTTTCTTGGATGGAAATCATATCTATAACTACAAAGAAAAGCATCCGTCTACTCTTCGATGCTCGACTGGAACGCGGAGTAAATGCTGCCATTTGAGAGATGCCTTCCGACCTGTAGGGCGAGCCACTTTCTTGAAAGCTCCGAGCTAAGAGTAATACACACCATGTCATTTCATGGATGCCCTTCGACATGTAGGACATTTACATTATAAAACTCATCTGTCCGCAAAGGGTTACCAGCCAACCTTAAACAGTGAACCTGATGGTAGGACTCCAGCAGGTCTAAAAGGGTGGATTCAAAAGATAAAAGCCAAACTTAAATGCTCTATAAAGTACTATATTTCTTACAAACGAATATCACTGTACAGACAACGTGTAGTAAAGTCTAACCTTGGGCAGCATTTTCACGCATGCCCGTACCAACTGGACCATGTCTTCTCTCCCAAACCATACGATGTTTCTGCTTCATAAACGCTGCTTTCACATCTCCATACGCTCCTAAATCACCATCTAAAATACATTCACATGAATTTTTGGTTAAACTTTATATTCATAATGGTAAAGGAAGAACCCAGTAATAGCATGCAATTGCACATACTTCTTTCGGAACATGTTAGGATAGCGTTCCGATACCTCCTAGACAAAATAGTAAGAAAGAAAAAGAAAAAACAGTGAACAATGACTTAGATTTTTAGTTCATCTAGCTTTTGTAAACACAAAATTAAATAAATTTTTATTTAACTGTCTATCTCATGTATGTATGGAACGGAGTTTGAGTAAAGAACAAATAAAAAAAAAAAACCATTACACACTTAAAATTATATATTTAAGAGTTGCAGAGATTACACAAGACAAATAGGCAGGCAGACAAAAATCGTCAAACCTATAGAATTGGTTATACTAACCTCTAAATAAACCCATGAGATTATAAAAAGGCAATTTTTTGGAAATTGCAGACAAAGTCTCAATTTTATTTACATAAATTAAGAACACAGTGTACCATAAACATTTAGTTAAGAATTCATGTTCTTGGAAACTGCATATATTTCAAAAAGTCTTTCCATATCATATAATGCTGTGGGAATGTACTTGAGCTATACATACAATAGAACTGCAGTAATCCAAACTAATTGGGGATGTAGTCTATTTGGATTATTCGAAAAGTGTACCATACATAGACAAATAAGTCTATAAGTTACCAGACAATGCAATGTAGCATGTGGTGTGAGAAAATGCCATCGTGTCATCAAGCAGATTCAGTTTCTTAGGGCAAAAGATGATTACAGATTCTGCAAATTCCTCTAACTGAAAATTACTGTTACATAAATAGGTGATATACACCATAGTTACCAATGCAATAAACATTTCATTTCGACAACTTGTGTTTCAATAATTAGTTGTTCAATTCTACAGTAATTTGAAATTTATTTCTATACACTAGAAATAAGCATTTTATTTGTTTTGTTTATTTTTCCTCCATCCTGAATGTTGTTTGGATAATCCGAAATTTTGGATTTGCAGGGTTCTACTGATATATGAAGGGAAGAACTCTGAGAATGTATTTCAATTGATTGAAATCTTCCCATTTTACCATTCTATATTTCCTGGATACCTCAACAAAATGTTACTTTGCTGGTTTAGGCTGTCAGACATCTAAACATTTTTGCATATGTCATCAAGAAACTTTATGCTTTGCATAACCATTTTTACTGAAATATCAATGTGATCTTTTAAACAATGAAAAATATGCCAATACATTAAAATGTTAACAACATTTATTAATCTTTGCAGTCAAACGGTTTGAGAATTGCCATTTGTATTTTGTTGCTCAATTGCTAGCAAAAAAAACTTTTTTTCATGAAGTCCTGTAATGTGTTAAGTATGCTATTATGTTACATCCTATAATTTTTTATAATGGTGGCTGTCTAAAAAAGTATTTGATTCCACCAAAATCTGTCCACTAGTAAGCAGTTTCACTGTATTGTTTTTAAACCAGGAAAGATCTTTGCAATTGACTGCTCACTTGTGATTGCCTGGTTGAAAACTTCAGGCAAATTCAGTATTTGAAGCAGATTTGAAGTTTCTGACAGATACAAACATTTGAAAACATAAATACACAATTACATAGGTTACCCTTACACAATTACTTAGGTTATACTTCCCAGGTTAAATTATGAAAATATAACTGTTTCAATTAATTCATTTGTGGACCATTCCAGATATACATATATATATTTTTTTTTTTAGTCATGCACTAAACATAATCTTTAGCGAGTTTACAACATAATTTTTCCTGATTGATTCATAATCAAAAACCATAATTTACTCACACTTGATAAACCAATTTTCAGACTCTTTCAAGTATTGCTCGTGAAGAGGTCTACACTTCTCAATATTTGGTGATTCATAAAGAATGCAATCTTCATAGCGTTGTCGCAGTATATTAACTATTTCAGATTCTACCATCCTATCAAAAGTGGAGACACAAATTAGTTAACACCAATACAAATCGTATATGATATAATTCCTATTTCTCAATTTTACCTGTCTCTCTTGTACTGGAGATTGGCTTCGGTGTAACAAACTATATCGTCAGTATAACACTCGTCAATTGTAGGCACACGACGGAATTTCTGATGGTACCAATAGGTAGTCGGCCTATTAGGTTCCACCACTTTCTCTGAAATATCAATCGAGAGATGTTATTGTCTTTAAAGGATTCTTATCAAGAATACAAAGTTAATCCATTGCATTTCTTCCATCAAGAAAGTACCTCTGAACCATATTACAGGAGCTTCAATGAAAGACACAAATGCGTTCGTGAAACGATCAATCGGACTTCTCAACGGATTATCACCCATTGTGGGCCACTTTTCAATTTCACGAAATATGTACTGTTTGTGAGGCAGACCAAATATATAAGTTTTTGCCTGGAATAGATCAGGCAAGATGATTATTCTTTGGATCAGAGAATGTTAGTCTATTGTTTTTGATAGAAGGTTGCTAACTTAACCAAGATGAACTTAACTTTAGACGTCAAATGACCTTCTGCCTCCAGGATATAATAAACTTTATTTTTAAATCTAAATAATCATTGGTTTATGGAAGATTGCTAACTTAGCCGTGATAAATTTGACTCCACACGTCAAATTACCAGTTTACCCGTCAGGATAAAATAAACATTATTTTCAAATCTATATAGTCATTGGCATGTATTTTGAGACTGAAATTTTTGTTAGAATAATGACAAACGATACTCAATCAAAATGGCATTTATTTTACGAACTTTTGGATATACAGTTTGAGTAAGAGACGAGCGTAACACGTTCGTCACCGCGTGTCCAGCGTCCAGTGTCTTGTCATCGACAGGCCAGAAGTCAGGCCGTCGCGGTAGTTTATGGCGCTCGCAAGGTGGCGCCCTTTGTGTATCATACAACGCTATAAACATTTTGTTACTAAACATCAGCTAATGGTACACCGTTCATTTTCAATGGAGTACAGAATTATATATTTGAAATGAAAAACTACATTGAAACCGTTTTATCTTCATTTCTTATTAATTTGTAATTTTTGAACCAATTTGAAACATCTAATAATACTCTATGTACGGTTTGTTTATTGCAAATGATATTCGATCATCCGTAAAGTGAACTGTTCTTCCTTTCGAATCTTCAAGGGCGTATCGTTTACATATAGAAGGAAAAGAATATAGATGCATATACTCTGGCGGAAAAAAAAGTATTGCAAGAGCACGAGCAGTCAAGTAGGCGACAAGGGATGTTATGGTGGGGGGTGGGAGGCTAGAAGTCTATAAGTGATTAAAATTTCACGAATTGCTGACGCCAGGTGACAATGGCAGCGTGACAATGGACCGGACGCGCCACTTACTCCGCGGCTTTAAAAACCTATGACCACTGCGATTAAGTCTAGACGGGACTTAGGGCCGAATTCATAGTCGTCATATTTCATAGACGTTCCTTACGACCGCGGAATGAGTGTACCCTTAAGCGGAAGGGAAATGTAGTAACATGGCATTGGCGGCAGCTGTTTCAAAGTTCTTAGCAACCGAGTTTACATACCCACTTCATCTTGTACAAAGAGCGTCCAATTTAACAGGGGGTGGACTGGGGTGGACACTCCATCGTAGAGTTGACGTCGCGCGCACGACGAAATACTTGTACTACCTCATGTCCTCATACAGAAAAACGAGATGTTTTGATGTTGGTATATTTTACTAATGTGATTACGACCAATCACTAATAACAAGCAGATTTGTAACAATATAAATCTATGATTCTCATATAATTTCAATGACTGTTTGACACCGGGATCATGTTAATTTTTAAACATGTATTTATTACAAATCCGTTATAATAAGAAATGTTTGGTAAAAAATATAATCCATGAACCTCGTATCAAAATTTTAATGAATCTCTGCAATGTCTTGTGCATTTTCTACACATTATTTATGTGCATTATTGGATTGTAATATAATACTTAACATCAATTTCAATTGTTTCCTCAACGTTATGCTAGTCTAACTAATGAACATAAGGTGGTGGTATGGTAACATGGTATGAACATAAGTCTGCCAATATTGGTAATGGATTATTAACATTCCATGTAATTGAAAATGTCAACCCTATATAGCATTCATATAAATTCCATTTTACAATAATTTTAATTACTTCACTTGTTATTCACATTGCGAAATTCATAATTACTTATAATAGGTCTTATAAATCAGAAATGAATAAAAGTTAAAAATTTTGGAAACATTCCTGAAAGTATGAAGTTGCATAACATCTTAATGCAACGAGAGCAAAAGCGAGAAAACGGCAATCCTCTTTTAGTCATTGGGACTTCGTCGATCATCGGCACAAGCGTATCCACTATAGTAGTTTTATTAAAACGAAACCGCTTTCGGAATTGTTCATCATTCTACATTTCCAATAGGTTCTCTAATATATCTCTCCGAATTTCGCAGGATGTGTTGAGTATAAAACTGAAAATAATCTTTGAACTCGTTTCCCATAACACGTTTCACAAATGACAGGTTTTAACTGCCTACACTATACAAAGACCAGCAAAACGAATTTAATAGTCGGTGATCGCCACGTAAAAGTATAACCTAAACTGGTTACGACTGACGATGCGACGGAGCCATAAGGGACACTTAAGGGAGCAGGTTGCCTTGCTTATAGGAATGAGTGCTCACTTAAGACTTCACTCAAGGACTGTTTATGAATACGATTCGTCCACTTAAGGGAACACTCTGTGTAAGAGACGACTATGAATTCGGACCTTATTTATGCCACGGCGTCTCACTGGTTCGTCCTTAAGCAAATGGACCAGTTTGAGCAAGGTCGTATTGTCGGCCTGCCGAAGCGGGGTGGTCCTTACGGCGCATTGCTAACCACGTGGGCAGTGATGATACGTCGGTTCAGCGGCGCTGGCGACGATGGGTAGACGTACATTCCCGTATACATATAGACCCATTTCTGGGGGACCGCGGAGCACTGAAGAACGTCAAGATCGACGCACCTTGAAGGCGGCGTTGGAAGACCGTACGGCCAGCCGAGCCAAAATCTTGGATCTTGGACACATGTGACCCCCAAATTGTCCCCCCCCCCGCACCGTTGGGAACCTTTAACTTGCTGCATGTTTACAATCGCGCATACCGCTAGCACAACTGCCATCTACGCCGAACCATCGTCGGGAACATCTGGCGTGGTGCAATGTGCAGTTCAGCTGGGAATGGCCTGCAGTGGTGTTCAGTGTTGAGAACCGATTTAGTCTGCACGCCAGTGAAGGACGTGTGCCTGTGCGGCGCCGCCCAGGCGAGCGCGTGCGTCCGAAGTGTGTTCGTCGTCGTCACATAGGGCCCACCCTGAGAGTGATGGTATGAAGTGACATCAGCTACAACGAACGTTCCTCTTTGATAGTTGTGGAAGGATCATTGACCAGCGCTGAATACATCTAATACGTTGTGCCGCCTGTACTGGTACCTCTATTGCAACGGGATGGTGGTGTGCGGTTCCAGCAGGACAATGTCCGCCCTCACACAGCCCGCGCTACGCAACACGCTCTCCGTGATGTTCGTCAACTGCCCCGGACGGGACGCTCACCGGATTTGCCTCCATCGAGAATGTGTGGGACATGAACCAACGCCTGGCCCGTGCTGCGACTCCCCCAACAACTCTGCAAGCTGTGCGTGAGGCGGTGCAGAAGGCGAGGAACACTGTATCACAGGACACTGTTTTCCTGCTGTACAATGTGATGCCAGCCAGCATCAGGGCTTGTCGTACTGCCCGCGGCGAGTACAAGCAGTATTGATGTCGCGTTTCCGGTCCATAGTTCTCTCTATTGCTGGGCTTGCGAGTCTCACGTGGCCCTGTCCATGTAATCATGTGTTGTACACATGGCTAATATCGTGAAGGTCTCCCGCGAGAAGTCGTGAATTTCGTTGACGTTGGCGTGAATGGTGCTTACTTGATATCGTGGTTTCTCACGACTAATATTGATTAAATTTCTGTTGTATGATAGTCAAACAAGGGGCGCCACCTAGCGAGCGTGCCAAAAACAATCGTAACGGTCTGACCTCAGGCCGCTCGAGACACAAACGCTGGACGCCGGAATGGCAGCGGCGGTGGCGACGTCGTCATACAACATCGCAGTACCAGATCCGTGCGATTTGAACGCTCGTGGAGATTAGCCGAAATAGACTCGAGAGGTTTCGAATGGCATCAAAATTGAAAGCTGTCTCAGAAGATGAACAGGTAAATACGTTGATCTATCTGATGAAAGAAAAAGCTGACGTGGTTATGTTATTCGGTCTGACGAATGATGAAGAGAAGCAGTACGAAACTCTGATTCAGAAATTTGACAACCACTTCGCACCAAAGGCTAACGTAATTCATGAAAGGGCCCGCTTTCATACTTGTGTCCAAAATCTCGGGAAATAGGCGAGTGATTCCATTACGGCATTACATAACCTGCAATTATGGTAATTTGAAGGATGAGTTTATTTGCGACAGAATTGTGGTCGGCGTCGCAGACAACAAACTCAGCGAGCGAATGCAATTAGCCAACACTCTAACCTTCGATAAAGCCGTAAAGATGACAACACAATCTGAGGAGGAAAGCAAGTCAAAAGCCTTCAACAATCAACTGTAAATCGAATCGTGGCACCTAAAAGAAACGGCACTAACACTAAATTCACAGGCAGTGAGAAAATCTGTTGATAAGCAAAACAAAAAATCTCATACACGACCTAACCTCAATTCCAGGCATAACTGCCAATGGTGTGGCCGTGAAAAGAATGAGCGCAAGTCATGTCCAGCCAAAGAGCTATTTGTTCCAAGTGTGAAAACAAAGGCGATTTCTCTAATAGCTGCAGATCCAAGAATAATGTGTGCACGATAACCAAAGATAAACTAAAGCTAGACGTGCTACACATTACTTCTATGGCCGAGGGCGGGAATCCTAACGACGAATGGATGGCGATGATACAGGTTAACGGCAAGAATATCCAGTTCAATATCGATACAGGTAGTGACGTCACAGCCCTCTTATTAAAGTATGCCGGAGACAGAACATGGAATAAACCGACAAGAAAGGTCCGGATAAAACAGTTGGATGTCCAAGGAATTGAGCAGGGTACGTTTACCTACTAGGACAGGACTCTATATGGAGATATCTGCTACATTCATTACCTTCATCAGCCCCTATTGGGGAAATACGAAGCTGTTAAAATAAGGTTGGTGAAGAGGATCGACGGGGTATTCAACGATCGCACTATTTCACAGTATGATGTAAAGTCGAAATTTCGCGAATTATTTGATGATATTAAGAAAATCCCTGGAAAGTGAAAATTGACTATGAAATCAGATGCAAAAGCGGTCGCGGTGCCTTCTCCTAGACGGATCGCCATTCCCATCATCGATCACGCCGATAAAGTTTTACAGAAGATGCAGAAGGACGAAATAATTTCACCGGTCCACGAGCGTACTGAATGGTGTTCTCCAATGGTAATCTGCAAGAAGGATAGCAGTCCCAGGATTTGCGTCGACCTTAGGGAGCTGAACAAATCCATACAAATCTCAGGTGTCCACTACACTCTGCATTGAATCAAGAACGCTAAGTACTTTTCGAAATTGGAAGCAGCCTAAGGTTTCTATCACATGGTTTTGGAAGAAGAATCTCGGCTATTCTCTACGTTTATAACATCTTTTTGAAGGTTGTGTTTCAACCATCTACTTTCGGGACATCAAGTGCCACAGAACTTTTTCAAAAGAAAATGCAGGAAGAGTTGAAAGACTGCGATGGTGTCGTGTCTCTGATGGATGCCATTCTGGTATGCGGGTCTAGCAAAGAAGAGCACAATAGGCTACTGTAAAAAGTAGTGAACGAGTAGAAGTTGGCCCTCAGCGACACTTCTACTTATTTTGTAGGACATATTGTTGACGAAGCAGGAACTCGTATCCATCCAGATAAGGTGAAAGTGATTGTCACCATGGACACACCCAACGACAAGATGGGACTCAATAGATTGATAGGAATGGTTATTTTTTTTAGCAAAGGCAATTCCCGACAAGGCAACGATTCTGGCCCCACTTCAAATGCTACTGAGAGAAGATATGGCCTTCGTGTGCGGACCTAGTCAGGGAAAAAACCTTTCCAAAGTCCATGTTAACTTCTGCCCTCTTTCTGGGACGATCCGACCGGAGAAGAAAATCTATAGTGACTGCGGATGCGTCGTCGAGTGGACTTGGAGAGGCGTTCCTACAGTTTCAAGAGGATGGATGTATTAAACACATTGCCTATACTTCAAAACTACCATCGGACACTGAGAAACGCTACGCATAGACTTAGAAGGATGCCTTAGCGATTACATCCGCCTGTGAAAAACTTGCAGACTATCACAAGATGCTAGACAATCTATCCCCCAGACTACAAAAGTATCGTATCTGTCTCATGCGTTTCGATTACACTGTTGTACATGTCCCAGGTAAAGTCTTTGAAAGTGCTGATACTCTATCTAGGCAACCAATAGTCCACATTGCGCGGGATGAACTTCTGGAAACCACAGATTCTCGCGTCAGTGGCGTGATTACACACCTCCCAGTGTCATCTGCGAAACTGTCAGAATAGTCAAGGAATGGAAGGAAGATGCTGAACTATCGGAGGTAATTGTCTACATCTGCAATGGATGGCCCAAAAGAGAAACTATTACGGACAACGTGAAGCCGTCCTGGGAGAAGAGATGGGATGTGACGTGCCAAAACGACCTCTTGCTGTACGAATCGAGAATAATAATACCAAGCAAACTACGTGCCAGTATGTTGGATAAGATACACGAGGGAATTTAGGTATCACGTAATGCAGAGCACGTGCAAATCAGACTCTTTGGTGGCCCGGAATGTCAAAACTAATTCGAGAGAAAGTAGACAATTGTGCTGTCTGCGCACAACAGGACCAACCGACACGAACTTCTGATCCAGATTGAACAGCCTGGTCGCCATTGGCAGAAAGCTGGTATGGACCTATTTAAGGTGAACAACGCGTGGTACCTCATTATCATCGACATGTATTCACGGTATCCCGTAGTCGTCAAATGTGAAAATTTCACAATGGCATCATCGCAAAGATGTCAAATCTTCTCGAGGCAAGGTATCCCGGATGATTTCTGACGGACAACGACACATAATTCATCCCCTTTCAAGGATCTCAGAGTTTCAAGAAGTTTCAGGAAACTTACGGATTTCGATTGATTACGAGAAGTCCAGGATACCCTCAGTCCAACGGCCTCGCTGAAGCAGGGGTTAAAATAGTCAGCTAAGATAAAGAAGAAGGATTAAGACCCGTATATTGAAAAAGGTTAAAGATCCATCCAAAGGCCTGTTAACCGGTAACATTCCGCTGGAGAACGGATATTCACCAGCAGGACTTTTAATGAGTCGAAGATTAAAAACTACTTACCGGTGGTTCCAATTAACTTGGAATCAAGGCTGGCAAAGCAGGACGAAGTATCGACAAAAGACGATCGACGCAAAGCAAGAGTCCAGGAATATTGCAAAAATGGGTTAAACAGCTTCCAAAACTGATTCCCGGGACCAAAGAGTTCCAGGGCGGTGATACAAAGGGCCGAACAACCTTGATCATACATTATACATAATGACACAAACCGAGTCCGACGAAACAGATACACCATATTCCCAATAAAGTTAGAATACTCCGAAGAGATAAGCTCGCCACCGAGATAGACTACACCCATGAAGCGAGCACGCGACGGACATCCTGACGATCCACCAGCAACACGAACTGCCGATCAAGAAGATGGACACCCGCCAGTGGAAGGTGAACGAACTCGGCCAGGACGCCTGTCAAAACCACCACAACGTCTCAACCTTTAGTCTCAAAAGAGGGAGATGCTGTATGATAGTCAGACACAGGGCGCAACCTTGCGAGCGCGCCGAAAACAACCGTGACAGCCTGACTGCAGGCCGCCCGACACACAGATGCTGGACGCCAGACACGCGGTGACGAACGTGTTTCGCTTATTTCTTACTCAAGCTGTATTTCCAAAAGTTTGTTAAATAAATTCAATTCCGATTGACTATTGTTTGTCGTTATTCTTACAACATTAGTTCTTTCAATTTAGTTGAACCTCAGATGGAATGTCCATTTAAATGAATTGAACACACAATTAAGTTCATTGTGCTACACGTTCACAATTCTTTCTAGTTCAGTCAGCCTTCATACTGCTCGTTGCGTACATTTCGCGATGTTCATTCTCGCCTGAGGTAGAATAATATTCTGGGTAAATACATCTTATTGTTCTCAGACCTTTAGATTACAAAAAAAGAATTGTACAAATAAGAAGAAAATATCACCAATGTGATTATTGTAGGCCTCTCTTTATTAATATAGGAATTTTACCATTACCTTTTCTCTTCGTTTAAGAATCAGTACTTGTTGTCAAAAATGACTTACGTAAAGCCGGGAATATATTTTCAGCAAAGGCTGATGTCTATTACTATTTTACAACACCTTGCCAGATGACACTAAACGATTAAATTCGATACAAAAGTTCAAGACCCAAATAAAATATTTTCTGCTGCACAACTGTTTCTATACAATTAGATACTATATCGAGCATCCAAAAGGAAAGTAATATTAATTTTAACAATGACATTAAATGTATTTTATACCATTTGGATTGTATAATTGTAAAGAACCTGTAAGAATATTGTACTTCAGCTTCTGGGTCAATGACCCCCATCTCGATCAGGTTTTCTTCCAGTTTCCCTGATCCCTTGAGCAAATGCTGAGATAGCCCCTTGTTTTGCTTCTGGACATAAATGTAACTTCATTATCTGTGCAAATCTTCTAGAATTTTCTAGGAACTATAGTTAATGTAATAATATTTATTGAGCCACATACAATTACAATCGTGTATGACGAGTAAATATGTCTTGGATGGAGAGAGCGAAGTTACATTACTGTTCAGGACCAAAACAAGGGGCCATCTCAGCATTTGCTCAAGGGACCAGGGAAACTGAAAAAAACCTGATCGAGATGGGATCATTGGCCTCGGGATTATACTACAATACTTGTTACAGATAGATTGGGATATTATACTGTAGATAAATATTTTTGGTAGCAGGTAATTTAACATTTAAATATATTATTGTCATTTTAATGCTACTATTCATACTATCACTAGTAATAATAATAATAATAATAATAATAATAATAATAATAATAATAATAATAATAATAATAATAAACAATACGTATCAATTCTGTTAGCAATTTCATAAAATTTAACAATATTAGTACATTCTATATTTAAAACTTGAAATGGTGAGGAGGAGGCAAGTTCTGGCCAGTCTTTTTCTTTTTTTCTTCTTTCAATTTGCACTCAGTGCTGCTGAAGCACCTAATGAGTCTAGCGAATCCAGAGAAAAAGATTTGTTTTGTTTTAGTCAGGCATTCTCCTTCTACTTCACAGGATGCGATATGCCAGTTCTTTTTTCCTTGCTTCAGCTCGAAACCGTTAACATGAAACAGAAAGTCTATAGGGGATAAGAAATTCTTATTTATTTATATATTTGAAGAGAAATGTGATTTGAATATTTCTTTACACTGTAGAACATGTTGTTAAATAGGAAAGCTTTCAATTTACTTTTAAATGTATGAATTGTGTTTGACTTTAATATCATTGCCTATTTTGTTGTAAAGTGTAATGCCCTCTATTAGAGTACTTTTTTGATAAAGTGTAGTTTCAGTATGGGGAACATGTAGGTTATCTTTTAACGATTGTTGTACATCGGAATTTAAAGTAAAAGTGTCTTTGTTTTCCATGATAACGTTTTTTTGTGAATGCCACAATTTCAAACATATACATGCGTAGGATTGGAATTATCGTTCTCCATGTTTTCGCTGCAGGAAGTATTATTACTTCACGAAAGAATGAAAGATAAGAGCCGAAATCTACAGCTGATCATTACCAAAACACGCAATAATTCTTACCATAAACTCTTATTTATTTCTGTATTGAAAATTCAACTAGTATATTGTGGCAGCACATAGGTCTTACCGACCGAAAACGCGAAACGTGGGCTTGATTTCATGAAATTATGAAGAGATTTCGTCTAACTTGCTCAACGCCCCTGCCCACACCCCAGCGAGCCAGGTCAACCTTTGGCAGCACTTGAGACTCGACCAACCCCGACGCCGCGTCGAACATAATTACGTCCGTGTGCACACACACGCCTGACGCACCCACCCAAGACCGACCCACCCCACGTTACTCTAGCAAGGCGCAGCCGTTAAACAGAAAGCTCTTTGTTGTATCAGCATTCCTACATGTTGACACCATCAAAACAATTTAACAAGATAGTCACCCAGACACACGTGTGCTTGCAATTGCATGAAGAAACTACGCAATTTCTCATTTATCGTCAACAATGTAAGAAAAAGATCGCTGTATGGAAAAATCCATTTCTAGAACCTTCCAGGAGTGAAATGTCATTGGCGGAGAATTATTTGAGATCTAATCAGAACCCAAAATTAAAGGAGAGAGGGGTCGAAGTTTCGACGGGATGAGATTAGGAGAGGAAAGGACACTTGCTGGAGACTTGGTTGGTATGCGTAGTTCGCCGGGCACAGTTCCGATCGTTCACTTATTGTTAAAACTTCTTTTGCAGCACGCTTCGGCGTAGGTCGCCGAATCGCGCGTGAGTAATTTTCGTGCGATTTTTCACAATTTTTGCCGCATTAGTTGTTTTATTGTAAGGTTCCAAGAACTGTCATAGCCTGTTCCTTTCATGAAAGACTGGCTCATGGCGAGTGCCTAATTTAGGCAAAATATGGGGGGATCAAACACGTCTGCTGCTGCTACCCTGGGAAGGACGTCTTTGGAGATCTGACCTTTAGGCCTGTCATCGAGGGGCCCCCGCCGTATGGCACGCCCCTCTCGCCCGAGACCGCAAGTTGACTTGCGAAGGTCGCCCCATTTTCAAACAGCTGGGTGACGTTGGCTCTTTAAACTGAGCAATGGTTATTTTGTTTTGGACAAATAGAACATAGAATCAAAGAAAGACTTTTGACTATCCACTAAAAGACGATTTTATGATTGCCAATTGTATAATTTACGTGGCCTGGCCGCGCTTGTGTCACTTTGCAACAGCGTAAGGATATTTGTTAACTGTAATTCAGGTACAATTTTCTCGAGAAAACTCTGTTTAAATTCTTACAAATTTCCTTTATTAAGACTACTAAATTTGTGTTTTTTCTTCCCTTTCTGCCATTCTTTGTTGGCAACGCAGTTCTATCACAGCACGGCGACAGGTATCTCTATTGCCCTGAGCTGTCCAGCCTCTCGGAGTATGAAAATAACGTGAGAGCGGCAATAGGGATTAGGGTAGGGATCACAGAATTATGAAAATGATCACAGAATTCACTTCTCCCCGTAGCACGTCACATGTAATTTTTAACTGTTTCTGATGTAAAATAAATAAATTAAGAACACATTGCGCTTGATGATTTCATCCTTCCCGGAAAGCAAAGAATGAAACGCCAGCAAGTTTCAAGTATTAGTATCTCTTATTTTAGTTTTCTTGTCAGTTTGTTGTAGTTAGTTAGGTCATAATAATAGATTCAATTTGTATCTCAGCTGATCTGTTGTCCCGTAATAGAAAACCCGTAATAGAAAATTCGGATTTCGAGTTCGAAAGTGACATAACCAATTCAGATGAAGATTTTGTGCGAAGTAACAGTAAAGATGAAACTAGTAGTTTGAGTGATGAAGTGACAGAAAAAGATGTGAGTGTGTGTGTGTGTGTGTGTGTGTGTGTGTGTGTGTTGACGTAGCCCAATCTTCGCTTCGATCCTCTCAACAGAAGCCAAATGTTTTAACAGTGAAAATAGTTGCGCGAGATGGAACCGATTGGGAGGGCATCAGTAACAACTCCTCGTCAGCTGGAAGAAGAGCTTCTTAGCACGATGACGTCCCACCATTTGGATGTGTCACCAAACGAATGCACCTGTGATGATTTCCTTTTGCTTACTCTGATACACCAATTCTTCGCTTCATGAAAAGGCACACCGAATCAGAAGCACTCAACGAACTGAAAAGCAGCTGCTGAGTTGAGATCTCTCTCCTCTATCTGCTGAACCGAATCTCTCGAAGATCTGGAGGGAATGATCAGCATCATGGGCGCACGAGGGGCATTTTGGGAAAAAGGATTTTAGTGGATGATCTTTAGTCTCGTTTATGGGAACTAAAATCCATAAAAGTCGCAATTGGAAGAAACAGATTTTGGGAGCTTCCCAGATTTCTCCCTTGTGACGACAAATGATCCCAACCTGAAAGGCTTTGTGCCGATAAGTTTGCTATAGTGTCAGAAATGTGGGAGAGATTTGTAGAAAACTGCGTTCGATACTATCTCCCAGATGAAAATGTAACAATCGATGAGCAATTACTTCCAAGCAAAACTGGGTGCTGCTATACCCAGGTATGCCAAACAAACTCGACAAATAATGTCTGAAGTTATGGTTCGCTACTGATGTAACAACAAAGTACATATGCAATGCCTTTCGTTATCTTGGATGATCGGCCAAACAAACAACCATGGGGTGAATTTGTTCTTCTACGTCTTATGACGTCATTTCTAAAATCCATGATGACTTGAAACGAATGCTGAAATTCATTCATCTGTTATTTTACGACACACTCCAGGCAATCCAAACTTCACATTGACAGAATATCAAACAAGAACTAGTGGTGCTACAGAATTGCACAGACATTCCCGTATTAGTTTTCTATTTTCTTTGGTCTCGGTTAACTATTTGGACTTGACACAAACTCTTTCCATCTACCATCTATCGCCGCCTAAAGTATGTATTTTTTAAATTTTCTTAATTTTTTTGATTTTTTAATTGTAGAGCACAAATATTATTTTAAGATTATTAAAGAACAGTAAAACCTCGACCTAAATGGCAATTTTCTTTCAAAAATTTGGAGCCGCTTTAAAAAAAATTGGCGTTTAAGCGCTACTGTAAATTTGAAATTTGAATCTCTTTTTCTCAGAAAAGTTTTGAGTTTTTGAAAAACTTCGTTAAAAGTCATTTGAAGGATATTAACTCACAAATACAATAGTGTTTACGAATTGCTGGAAATGTATATATTAACGGTGTGAGAGATCTTTAAAAAATTTACATTTGTGTAATTTTTTAAAAAAATTCCCTAAAATGAATTTTTTTTGTTATTTAAGGTCGCATCAACTACTAGGTCATTAGCGACCACTATTGCTTGTAACTGTGGGTTGACATGATAATGATGATGATAGGGGGTGAAAGGACGAAACACAATACAACCATGCCCGAGGCGGGACTCGAACCCGCGATCCTTCGGTCCGAGTTCGCTACCGCACTACTGCCTTAGCGATCTCGACCACTGGATCGGCTAAAATGAAAATTGCGTCTTATTAAAGAGTGCAATTAAAACTATCCGTTCAAAAAGATTGAAGAAAAAATTTGGAGCAATTTTGTCGGAGGGGCGTTTCTAAAAATGCGTAAGTTTGAGCTAGTTTTCACAAGTTCAGTTTTCGAGAAACTTTATATGCCATTATTTAAAGCACATATACTCATAAATATAAAGTGAACAAATTGCCACTAGTATAAATATTAACGACATAAGACACAAGTCAAAAAATTACTATCTTGTAATTTTAAATAAAAAAGAAAAGGATAGAGCGAAATGACATATATGTTATCTTATAAAGTACATTTAGCACTATCCCTACCATAAGTGTAAAGGAAAAAATTGGAATCGTTTTTGAGAAAATCTTTTTTATATTCTTTTTTTAATTGCACAAATTGCACGCAATATTGCGCGAAGTAAAAATTTCAAAAAAAATGTACATTACCTTTCTGATAGAATTCTCTGTGAAGAACAAATTTTAATTGAAGGGAAATTCTCGATCTTTAATTTTGTAGATGTACGAAGACACCGAAAAAAATCATACTTTTGAAATTTTCGAAAATTCAGAGTTTACCGTGAAAATGTGAACGCGTTATAAGTTACATTTATAAGTGTATGTAACTCTCTTATTACAAGAAATTTAAAGAAAAAAATTGGAGCAGTTTTAGAGAAAATTTTGAAAATGTCCGCAAGGTTTCAGGTAAAGTACCCCTAAAGTTTGTAGAATAATTTCAAAATTTCGAAGTTTCGACTCGAGCCAAATGGACAGGGGTTCCTTCAATTTGGAAAAAAATCCTACGCTCTATTTAGAAGCCAGTACTGTCCACAGACACCAAACGTACGGACATACAGGCAGCGCGGACGGACAGATAGATGGACGATTTGAAGAAACTTTTTCGGTAACAGGGGGCCCCGAAACGTGTATTTTCGTTGAAATCTCGAAATCAATTTTCCGCAGCATTACATAACTTTCTCTATAATTCGTATATACGTACGGTATATACGTACGTATTCGGGAAAGTAAAATGTCCATTCTTCAACTATCTACGAGTAGTGAAGTGAAAGGTGGGGATTTATCAGAAGTACACAAAGGAGAAGAGGCAAGAGGGGCGAGATAAGAGACCTGAATCATCCGAAAAGCGAAAGAAGGACCAGATTCGCTTGTGCAAAGACATCAAAACCAGCGATTTTTGCGAGAAATGCCACAAAGCCATCTGTAGAAAATGTGCCAAAAAAGTGGAAATCATTTGCAGAAAATACATTCAGGTATTTAAATAAATATAAATTAATATATGTGAGTTTGCGTGAGCGTGTGTATGTGTGTGTGTGGGGGGGGGAGTGACACAAGAATAGCTTCTATCTTCAATTTTGTAGTTATAGGAAGACGACGAATAAATTTCAATATTTGCAGTTTTCAAAAATTCAGAGTTAACAGTGAAACGCAACCTATGCCACCTTCAAAAGTGCATTTCAATCTGTTCTTACAAAATATTTGAAGAAAAAATGTGGAGCTAATTTTGAGAACATTTTGAAAATGTTCCAGGGGCATCATGTGAAGTACCCCCAAAATGAAACAAAAACTCTAGACCTTTTTGTTTGGGGGGGGGGGGCAGTGGAGGGAGCTGCAAAAGCCTAAAAGGCTGCAGTGATAATGCATCCCTATTGCGAAAATGAACTCCCGCCTCTACAGGGCAACTGGGAGGGGAAACCGAAAAAAAGAAGAAAAAAAACGTGAACGAATTTGCAGAAACCGGCCCAAATCAAGCAGGCCATGAATAAAAAAGAAAACACTTGTAGTATATTCTTGATTATACTCTCTGGTATATTCTTTGAAGAGATACTCTTTGAAGGAGATGGTCAGTAAACTCTGAGAGTTACCGGAAATACATTCAACGCACTCTAACGGACGAATATTTCGTGGTATATAAGAAGGATTCGGCTAATGTCCGTGTCTTTCATGGTGATCTGCAGGAACGTGAAACAGCGACATTCGTAGATTGGTGGGTTGTGACCTCGTGGAACATGGTAAGTGTTATCCACCCCACAGTAGCCAATCTTTCTATTTTATTAGTTGCAAGTCTAGTATGTAAATGGTATTTAGTTTTATTTCTTCTTAATACTGATAGTTTCGGAATTGTTGGATTATACAAAAGTTTTATGTAACTTTTGTAACGGGCAGTAGCGGAAGTTCGGGTCAACAAATTTTAACATTCTCTGGTAAAATTATTCGCAGTTTTAGGACGTATAGGACTATTTTTCTTTTGCTATGGGCAATCGCAACGTGGCGTTCTTTGATTCGACACTATGATGATATTCCTCAATGGTGTACAATTAATTACCTGATAAATGTGAAGGTATTAGCGACGAGCGGACTGATTATTATAAACCACGTTAGACCATAGTGTGTTGAATATAAGGAAGTAACACATTTGTAATTGTTTCAGTCTCATAGGAAGTTCAGTGCACCACGCCATGGCTCCATGGGCTTCTATCCAAAGAAGCGAGCAAAGCGGCATCGTGGTAAGGTGAAGGCCTTCCCCAAGGATGATCCGCAAAAACCTGTTCATCTCACGGCATTCGTTGCTTACAAAGCTGGAATGACGCACGTGGTCCGAGAGGCAGATAGACCTGGTTCCAGTAAGTTATTTAATAACCTTTTGCTGGCGCGTTGTAGCTTTGCATATCGGGCAATATTCATGATTAACATCTTTGGCTGGGTCGGCACCCTCGCATCGTCTACAAAATGCTAAACAATTATGGAAATCGCGAAATTCGATGTTTCAACTTAAAGCTGATGTAAAAGACCGCCATTTTATTCTAGTAAAAAGTTCGTAGCCTGCACGTGGGGAGCTAACGTGAAGTTCGACCTGATCTAGTGTAACAACTTTCCCGAGAACAATTTAATTAGAATATTAATAAATTGTGGAATAGCTATGTCAGTAAAGTCAACATAAAAAATTTTTGGTTTAAAAATACGAAATACGGTTTTCTTCAAAATACTTTCATTCAAAAAGTTTTTAAATCAAGAGAAGGATTACAAGTTTGATGTAAATATAGACTAACTCATTAATTGCAAAGGTAGATTCCCGTTACCAAACGGTAAGTTTGGGTTTAGGAATTTATCTATATAACCAAATTTATCATGCTAGTTTCTTGCCTTCCAAAAGTGCATGAATTGTCCTTGCCCTCCATCAGCTGTAAATGAAGAGTTTTCAATGACAAAGCCTTTGGGTTTGGTAATTTCTCCTTTCAATGTGCTCTGTGAACTTTAACAGCACAAGAGATGCTCTTCCTTGTGAAATATGAAGGACTAAATTACAAACTAGAATAATTTAACTCTGCTGTACTCTGTATGGTCATATTGATCAAAGCATTAGATTTTTTGCGTAATGTGTTTTAGAGAATCGAGTAATGCTGCAAGGTAAAGCCTAGTTTAGATTGGTCATTCTGTGGGTTCTTGCCCTTTTCTTAGTTCCTTCTGTATACTAAATTATATTTGCATTTAAATTCTGGCAGATCTGCTGTGATGGTTACAGGATTGGGAACTAACACAATTGTTTAATGAAGCTCCTGGTTAAAAACTGCATCCACCTAATTAGTTCCATTTGAACATTTTCAGTCTCCATTTGAATAAAGATTGAGTGTGGTTGGAATCAGTTTTGTGGGTCCACAATACTGTAAAATTGTTTTTTGGTAATGGTTGTATGTCAATACAACTAGAGCTGAAATCATCCCAGTGATTTTCTACAAAGTTAATATTTCTAATTGGCCCTTAATTGTATTTAATTACAAAATTAAAAACAAAAACATTAAAAAATTTTAAAAATGGTTTCTATTAAAATGTTAAAGGTTTCCTTGTGCAAAGTACCAAACTTGACAAACATTTTTCTTATATTAAATTCCAGAGGTTAACAAGAAAGAAATAGTGGAAGCTGTTACAATTTTAGAAGCACCACCAATAATGATAGTGGGTGTAGTTGGCTACATTGAAACGCCTCATGGTTTACGCTCGCTGCGCACCATATGGGCAGAACATCTTTCAGAAGACTGCAGAAGACGTTTCTATAAGAACTGGTAATATATTATTTGTCTATGTGATGTATGGGTGAAGTAACATAGTTCTAATGACTGTGGTCAGCTCTCCGCTCGCCAGATGAGAGCTTAGTGCTTGGAACGAATCATAGATTTTGACCAAGTTACCAGTTTAGTCTCCTCTCGTAGAAGAGACAAACTGGCTTCCCCTTTTGTCTAGATCCTGGATTGCTAAATATTCACAGGTACAAATCCAAAAAGAAGGCATTTACCAAGGCTGCTAAGAAGTGGCAAGATGACCTTGGCCGTAAATCTATTGAAAGTGCTTTCTCAACTCTTGAACGTTACTGCAAAGTTATCAGAGTGATAGCTCATACCCAGGTATGTTAAAAGCCAAATGTTCTTATACTTTCTATTGGTTTCCCTGCACTTAGGTTTTCATATTCTATACCTAGATACTCTAACATTTACTTTTATATACTTTTGGAATAGTCTGCCAGTGGCAATACACCACCCTTGGTAAGTGATTTTCTAAAATAAAACTTATTCCTGTAGATGAAACTTCTTCCTCATCGTCAGAAGAAGGCTCATATCATTGAAATTCAACTGAATGGTGGAACTATAGCTGACAAGGTGAAATGGGCAAGAGAACATCTTGAGAAGCCTATACCAGTAGCCCAGGTTTTTGCTCCAGATGAAATGATTGATGTTATTGGAGTAACTAAGGGCAAAGGATATAAAGGTATTTGTTTTACTAGTTTCAATTTACTAATGGTTTGTTCCTATTTAAATAATAAGACTATTGTGCTTGGGATTAAGGATTCATTGAAAAGGACTGCTTTTGAGAATGTATTTTGGGACTGGTTTGTTTTATTAAAGACTTAGAATAGTCCAATGTCTGTAGTACTTAACACTTAACATGCATACTTGGATTGTGTTCTGAATCAAGCCTAATATTTTTTCACTTACATATACTTACTCCCCAGCATAGATACAATATTTATTTTATATACTGAAGTGTGATGATAATATTATTTGCGCATGCTGAATGTAGCAACTGAAGATAATGCTGCCTTCCTACTGATACAATTTTAATATTCCTGTTTTTTTTTTTTTGTGTTTTCTTTATCAAGATCTAAAGAATTTTATGTATTTTAGGTGTCACCTCTCGTTGGCATACAAAGAAGTTGCCTCGCAAGACGCACAAGGGGTTACGTAAGGTTGCTTGTATTGGAGCATGGCATCCTAGTAGGGTTTCCTTCACAGTTGCAAGAGCAGGTCAGAAAGGTTACCATCATCGCACGGAAATGAACAAGAAAATATATCGTATTGGGCAAGGCATCCATGCTAAAGATGGAAAGGTTTGTATTACTGAATTTTATATTGAAATGAAACAATAAATAGGGAAATTCAAATAATAAAGAAGCATTTGTTTATTCTCAAGTCTCATTTGTTCAACTTGTGAATAAAAATTTTCAGGGAGATGAGTAGATCTTCTTTTGAGGACAATTTAATAATCTCCTTTTCTATGAAGCTGATAAGATTTTGTTCTGATTCATGCTGTTATGAAACTTGTTTTAACTCATTTGTAGGCTGCTGGTGTTTCTTTAAAAGGTCAGCCATTGTTAGTGTCTGACAAGTATTTTTAACTACTCTTGTAGTGAAGTAGCTGGAATGCTGAAACACTATTTCAGATATCTAGACAATGCTGGATGATCAATCATTACCTTCATTCTGAAGTAGCAAAGCATTAGATCTTAGTTTTCTTTGATTAGTCAACATATTGAGTGTTGCATATACAGATGGCTAACATAAGCATTAGCAGTCTTGTGCACATATACCTGCATTAAATTTTTAGCCTGAATACATCTGCATGTAGAATATGTAGGGGTTTTGT
Source organism: Gryllus bimaculatus (assembly GCA_017312745.1). Lineage (NCBI taxonomy): Eukaryota > Metazoa > Arthropoda > Insecta > Orthoptera > Gryllidae > Gryllus > Gryllus bimaculatus. Next base: position 2,382,460 of record BOPP01000168.1, read on the forward strand.
TCACACTAAACTTGGTTTTTAATATCCTCTTCAGATTGTGTAAATTTAATTCATTTGATGTAGCCTATAATAGATTTCATATCTTCAGGTTTTCATTGCGTAAGGAAAGTGCTGTATCTGGTTGGTCGCTCTTTATTGAAGTAACCATAAGTCTTGAAATTCTATCCCATTGTATTGAAAGTAACCATATATATTGGTTTTTTAGATTGATGAAGAATGGTGTATCTTAAGATTCCTACAAATTTATAACCTCATGAAGCATCTCAAAAACTTATACTAAAGAGTTAATTATCTTTTTATTCATACTTGTCTAAGTTCTGGCCCTAGAAAAAGTATATTCTAAAGTTAGATTATTATAGTTATTCATAAGCTCCAGAGCTTGCAAAAAAACATGTGCTCCTTTTATTTGAGTTTCCCAAACAATCCTAAACACCATAAGGAAACTAGAACTTATTTTAAATGTTAATGCAAGATTATTGTACATTGTATTCATTTACTCCAATGATGAATGTCCTATTATGTTTATGGTTAGAATTAACTGACTATCTCTGAAGAAACTAGGGCGGTCTGAGAAATCCATGGGAATGTTTTTTTTATTATTATTATTATTATTATTATTGAAGTATAGTACATTAAGACAACTTATCTTTTAGCTTGTTAAGAATAACGCTTCTACGGACTACGATCTGACAGAGAAGACCATTACTCCAATGGGTGGTTTCCCTCACTATGGACAAGTTAATAATGACTTCATTATGATCAAAGGATGTTGTATGGGTCCTAAGAAGAGAGTTATCACATTACGCAAGGTAAGTTTCAATACATTTTAAGTATATACATCACATTCAAGAAAACTGTAAATTTGCTAAAACTGTAAATTTTGTTTCAGTCCCTGCTTGTCCATACGAAGAGGAAGGCATTAGAGAAGATAAATTTAAAATTTATCGATACTTCTTCAAAGTTTGGCCATGGAAGATTCCAAACTGCTGCTGATAAGGCAGCTTTTATGGGGCCTTTAAAGAAGGATAGGTTGAAGGAAGAGGCTGCTGCAAATGCATAAGTTGTAAGTAAGATGTTGAGTTTGTTGATTTGCTTGGCACACATTCCATAAATTGTAATAAGTATATTGTATTCGTGAAACAATTTTTGATGACATCTTTAGAGCATTTAAAACTGACCATTGAGTGTTGAACAATGATAGGCCTGAAAATAATTAGTGGATATGAATAGGGTAAAGTTTCCAAAACTTGTTCTAATTTTTATTTTTTTGTTCCAGGCTGAAATGGAATTCTGTTGCTGTAACAGTTGTTGAATAAATTACATAAAATAAGTTGACATTTCATTTGAATATGCAATTCAGTTACCTTCATCTTGTAAAGAAACAAGTTGTGATTAGCTTATATTCCAGTTTTTCATGTTAGAGGATAATAGTGAAGCTTATATATATTACACCATTAAGTTGCTAATACTTATTTAATTTGCTGTGACAAACAATTTCCATGAAGGAAATATATATTCATTGTTAATTTTTTTAGCTCCAAGATAATGATTTCCAACTTAGTTGACAGATTTTAATGCAATTTCTGAAAACATTTTGTCTTACATGTGGGTCAGATTTATACTAACATTTACTTTAACACTTTGGGCATTAGACTAGTTAATGTGCCATTATGAAGAAAAGTCATTAGAAGTCCAGTTTTCTATTTAGTTTTGCACAACTAGCATCCATTTAACACTTAGGATCAGTTGAAGGTTTTAATTTTCTTGTCATGAAGTTTCTCAATTTTCTAATTGCTAATCAATTATTACCACTTCAGGAAGCTTTAGGGCACGTTAGTAGCTCTGGGGGGGTTTGAACACTTGATACCTAAGAGGGATACATGCCAGTTCTACATGTTAGAAGGGGCTAACTCTCAATCTGTTACCTCTGAAAAATATTGCTCGCGTTGCATGTTAATCTGGGGCTGGGAGGGACTTTGAAACCAGGCAGGCTGTTGTGTGACCAAAGTGTTCGCTACCCAATTCAAAAAATTTGAGCTGTCTACGCACAAACATAAGCTTCAGAAAACAACTTTATTGCCCCCTAGTATTCTATCCCTTTTTATTTAAGGTTTCTTTTCAAAATCAACATAAGCAACCATGAGAATTGATTTATAACTTACACGAATACACATCTTTGTTATTCCATCATACAATTACATTCTATCCCTGTCTTGAGTGCTGTGCAGTGATTAAATGTGTTTTTTGATGGTGAAGCTCACACCATTTACCTGGCTCTTCTGCCTGGCCGTTTTTTTTAATAAAATTTAATACAGTAGTTAATGAAAGCGTGATTCAAAGAATCTGACTGGAGTCGCAGAACTGGACAGGAATGTGACTGAGGAAGGAGCAGATAAAAAAGGGAATACTCTAGCAGCATTGATCAAATGAAATTAGAGTAATATGAAATTTATTTTCAGTTTGGGATGTGTTAAAGTTAATGAAAAATGTCAGAAAGCCATGAGAATTTATTCAAAATTGAGATAAATTATATTTTCTAACAGGGTCCTTACACTTAAGCCCTGTGCAACGCTGCGTGCTAATTGCAATGTATTCCTAAAAGACAGTACCGCACACAACCTTTTGTTGTCGGCCAGATAGATAACTGAGCAATTTGAGTGTGGGTGTGGTTCATCCAATGTGTTTTAACTTTGCTAACAAAATATCGTGGTCAACAGAATCTAATGCCTTGCTAAAATTGAGGACAAGAATTGTGATTTTAACCGTTGCCCATTGCATTTCTGGTATCTTCAATTACACTGAGGAGCGCAGTTCCTGTGCTTAGTCATGAGCGTAGGCATCATTTCAAGTGAAGTTCACTGGTGTAGTGTTTGTTACTAAGACAACTAGCTGCACATTATGAAACCTCAACATCAAGCTCCATTAATCTCATCAAATTAGTTTAAAATAAGAATTGTTGCTAAACACGAGTATTAAAATCCATTTGAGTGTAAAAGAAAATTTAGGCTGAACATTATTTTCTGTGTAACTCCTATTGATGGAAGTGACATTTTGGTTGCAGAAGTGGGGGTGGGGGGTGTTTATGTACAGTTCCTGAGGTTTACAATGACTGAGGGACAGCAAAAGCTGCTGTGACGTGATATAGCTCCTGGTTGTGGGCGGACAACTAAGTGTGCAGTACAGAGTATGTACAGAATGCCAAGAAATTTGCCAGTTGCGGTGATGAAAGCCTGTGTAAAATAGAAATTTCAAATTATGCTGCTAAAGTGTGAAAGGGCCCCGAGTCATTGAGTCGCAAATGTAAATAGACAGTTGATGTCTAAATTATTAAATTACAAATAACGTCCATTATGCGTAACTGCACACGTGCTCTTGGTTATGTCCTTTCCTGCCAAAACCCAGGTCATTACTGTGCTAATAGCTAGGAAACTTTAATCATACCTTGTACAGTGGGTAATGTGGGCTGAACTAATTCGCTATATCGGTATAAAGAATTTCCTGTTAAAGTAGTGTGTTCCAATTCCCATTTTGATTAACTAGGGCTTTTGTTAGTTTATGGATTGCACTTCACTGTACAATGTCTCCCTCTTTTTTTCTTCCATTTAACCATTTCAATGGTTGTGCCAAATAATTAATCATTAAGGGGTGGGTCAAAATGTATTAACCTTTTTAATTTAAGAACAATTCCTTTTAGTATAAATTTTGTTTTGACAAAAGAAATTCAAATATTCAAGAAATACTACAAAATTTCTCAAATTCCTGAATAGTCTGTTTCTTCGCCCAGAAATTGTGATGTCAACTGTTGTGTGTAATATAAGGTTCTTGTAACTTATCAGCGCTAGTTTGGTCGACTGACTTCGTTAATGACTAACGTGAATAATGAATTAGAACTCCTTGACTTGTTGCATATAAGGTTCTGTACATCTAGCAATAATGGGACAAAGCAATCAATCATCGCATAACTAGGTCATGCGGACGCTACTCAAGACACGTGTTGACGGCCCCCCCAAACAGGCTGGTGTGCACACTAGCGTCGGCAACAGCCTTCGACGCGGCGTCACCCACATCCAAGATCACGCACATGACTGGCCGCGGAAGCCTACATCATTGGCCCCAAACATGTCACTTAAGGAAATCATGTTATTCATGTGTGTATAAAAAGCTTTGATATTTATATTTTGTAACTCCATTGCATACATGATCCATTACATTTACTTTTTCCTCGTAAAAATTAGCTATTCTTTGTTTTTACCCAAAGTAGTCTACCAGAGTAAGCCTTTGTAATAAAGGTTTAATATTACAGCCGTTGAACACTAATTTAATTAGTATACACTTGGTTATTTATCTATTATGGTAGACTGACTAACCCATAAATGAGTGTAAACCTACATACGGATTGAAATACGCGTTTTTGCCGAGAATTGATGAGAACATAATAGCCGGTAAGTATAAATGCTAAATGAATTGCAGTTTAAGAAGAGAGTTCCGACATGGCGTTCGCTTCTGTGTATTTTCGCACAATTTCATTGTGTCCGTAACATTAGGGAATGGATCGCTTTCATATCCCTGGACACGCAGCGGGAAACTAAGAAAAGGGAAAGATATTTTTAAAAATAAAAAGTAGAAGAGGCTCGAGACATTTTGCGAAATCCCGTCGGCTTTCCTCAGACCTGGACAGTAATGTTTGTATGTAAGCGAATGTTTAATTAATAAATCGTTATGAGTTTTTATTTAAATCGTATCTGTTCCCTTCTGTATCATAGAATGAAAAATATACCCCATTCCTTCGTCGTTTTGCAGCTCTAAATTCAACAATTTTAATAACAATATTTCTAGATTATAATTAATTTTAATTATATAATATAATTTTAATTATATAATATAATTTTAATTATATAATATAATTTTAATTATATAATATAATTTTAATTATATAATATAATTTTTATTATATAATATAATTTTTATTATATAATATAATTAAATTATTTACCATATATATACACGCGCGCGCATGCAAATTCCCCCCCAAACAAGATTGGTCCCAGGTTCCGCGCCTTTTAATCCCATTATGGAGTGCCTGCTTGATAAATTGGAAAACAAGTGAGGATACGCGCTATCGGAAGGGAGTGTGTCTTAGCATTTGCTGACGATCGAAAAACACCACAGGAGCTTAAGAATGGTTGATATTGTGGTGAAATTTGTTGTGGCACCCGGAATGACTTTGTCCGTTAAGTGTTCATCATTTCAAATGAACAACCTTTGTACTGGAAAGAATGGGAGAAAGAATTCCTCTGGTCAGTAATAATCATACCGTGGAGTGACTTACTCTTTTAGGAACGACCAAGGAAAGATTGCTGCAGGTTTACGGTTTGGACAAGTTACGATGCACGTTTGGAGGGATAAGAAGGAAAGTAATTATAAATAGGACTTTTTTAATCTGGTGATTCATGGCGCCGAAACGTCAATTGCGCAGAACAAGGACTGTCGGTAACACAAGGCAAGCATGTAACCTTCATCAACCAATGTGTACAAGCACATTATACCAAGAGAGTACATTCTCTTCAGGTACACAATTCTTCAACAAATTGCCAATACATCTGTAGCTGGCCTTACATTAGCAATACGTTTCCGCAATATCTTTCAGCAATTTATTTGCGCCTCTTGCGGTCATCTTTACATTAGCAAGAGCAAGATATTGCCGGTTGCTTTACATTAGGACCATTTGTTGCCGTTTGGCGACGGCGCGAGGAAATTGCGCATGAAATTAAGTGAGGTTACATCACTCACTTCCCGACATAACTAGTGGAAGGTAAAAGATGCGAGTTGCGGTCGAACTTACTGTGCGGAATGGGGAGGTGAAGTAACGCCGACGATTTGTGAGGACATGTGACTGAGTTTTAAGAAGAAAGGAAAAGGGGGCTTGTGCGAATTAGGTAGAAGTGTCGGAATATTTTTCTTAAAACAAAATGATTTCGTGGAATTCGATTCCCGTAGGAGCAAAGTAATTGCCTTTTAATAAAAGTCTATCTATAACTGAACCAAAATTTGAACCTTTGATAATCAACCATAGAGGTAATATTTATCACTCCTTTTATAGTCGTAAACCTTTTTCATACACCCATTTCACGAGAAAATGCATATTAAAATGGAAATATTACGTCTATGTACTACCGTACATACTTCCTGCGCATGAGACAGTCGTCAACATTGGCTTCTTCCAGCAATATCTTGCTCCTACTTCATTCCAATTCTAGTCCCAGTTACAGCCGGCAATATCTTTCCGAGGGTGGAAACACACGGGTTTACATTACGACCGGAATATCTAGCAAGAAATATTACCAACATCAGAAATATTTATTGCCGTGATGTTTACATTGGCAACTTTTCTTGCAAAATAATATTGCTCGCCATTTTCTTGCAAGAGTAAAGCCAGCTTGAGAAACACGACAGGCTTGTACAACTTCAAAATTATTATTATTATTATTATTATTATTATTATTATTATTATTATTATTAAAGACTTGGCCACCCACTTCGATGCATTTATTTATCCTCACTTGGAAAGATTGAACACAACTAAGAAGTTTTTGGGGCGGAATCTTATGACATGCAGCGGTGATTCGCTCAATCACGTTCTTGCGTATTGTTGGCAGTTGATCATCAACTTCACTCTTCAAGTGACTCCACAAATAAAAATCAGGGGAGGTAAGATCTGGCGATCTGGCAGGCCAAGCTTCTGTACCACCTCTTCGGATCCATCAGCGAGGGTACACGCGATCTAATACTTCTCGTGCTTCTCAATAATAATGAGCTGGACAACCATCATGTTGAAACCACATTCTTTGTCGCACGTTAAGGGGAAGGTCTGCAAGAAATAACGAAAGTACGTTCTCCAAAAAGTTTCGGTGTTTTTCACCATTCAAATTGCCGTCGATGAAATACGGGCCGATGAGTTTGTCGCCAATTATGTCACACCAAACATTGGTACTACAATGTTTGTTTTCGGTACTCTAATGCATGTTGCGTCGACTGATTGCACAGTGATTAGCGAAAGTTGGCTCATCAGAGAACAATATTCTCGCAAAGTATTGAAGATCCCTTTGTATTTGCAGAAGCGCCCATTGCCAGAACGTTATTGGATTCTGAAAATCATCGTCACGAAGTTCTTGATGCAAGGAAACATGAAACGGATGATATTTATTGGTATTCAATATTTCCCAAACAGATATCTAATTACCGCACCATGACTTATTTGTCGAGTACTGATGTGGGGATTATGGGCAACTGCAGCTAGTACCGCAATTTCATTCTTTCCCCAGCAACTGTTCTTTGGCTGCTCCTTTTTTTTGGCTGAACACTTCCTCGGTAGAGAACTGTTGAACAATGGCGAAGATGGCGAAATGAAGCGCGTGATATTACCCCGTCTGGAAAACGTTGAGCATAAAGAGTAACAGTATCATCTAGATTCCTGTCACTTTCTCCATAAATTAACACCATTTCAATATTATTTTGCAACATTATAGCTGCCATCGTAACCAGTACAGCTTTCAATGAAAATTACTAGGAAATGAAGGAAACTGACTCAAAGGGACAATGCGCACCGATTGAAAGAAGACCAAAAACTGAGGTAACCCACTTCAAGAAGTCAAGGACGGTACGTGGCGAATGGAAGCGGACTAAAAACTAAAACCTTAAAAAAATATGATGTGCTCCCAATCGTTGCAGACCAGGAACTGAAGAATGATGAGTATCCAACGGAAGCAGACCATAAAATGAGAGCCGAAGTGCGTGAAATGGAAGCAGACCAAGGAGTGAAGATACGCAATGATTGTTGGATGGCGTACACAAGACGCAGTCGATTTCAGATATCGTCGTCTCGCAATGTTTGTTCAATTTTTTATGTTAAAAACTTTACGTGTTTGCAAAAACTTATTTTAATTTTTTTTTATTTTTGAACGTTTTAGCAAGATCTTGGAAGAGTTATCCCATTTTAGCACTATTTCATTCACTTTTAAATGTTATTAACGATGTTATAGCAATTTGAAATTTGTTCCATTTGAAATTTAAAAGTTATCCCCCCGCTTTCTATCAATGGTTGGGGGGGGGGTTCTCACTCTTATCAATGCTACAAAACAAAATTACTTATTTTTTTCGGAGAATTCGAATCCGCTATAAAAAGAATAGGGATTGTTGGGATACCTGATGTTCAGCGACCTCAAAATATATAGAAACCTAATATTAAAACTACACTAAACTTTTCTACTATTTACCCTTTTTGAGCACTATTTGACCGGACTAATTATGTAATTGAGTTTTGTAATAGTTTGTAATTTGAAACAACCGCTTTTCGCCCCTTCGATAGTAAACATCAAATAGAAATATTTATTCTTTGGAAACGTGGACGCCATTTTGAAAGAAACTTGACTTCGGGAACCGTTTGACACAACTGCATTGACTGAACGGTTGGGAATTTCGTTGGATCGGAAAAGAAGGGAAAGGAACTGTAATGTAAATGACGGTTACTACGAACACGGATATATAGTACAAGGTGTGACACGGTGAGTTCGCGGGTATGCGCAATATTGCCCGTAATTCCACGTATATGAAATATAGATTATGTTAAACATTGCTCCTTGTAATTGTGATTTAAAATTATCCGAGAATTAGAGAACCCAAAGCGTCTTTTTCATGGACGTGAGGAGCAATTTGTGGTTGTACTATTACATGTTTTGATACTGAATAGTAATGGTGATTTAAATGATAAATGTTTGCCAACAGTTATTGATGGTAATTAATTTATCTTTAAATTGCTATGTATTTATTGAATTTGTGATTTCAGTATTTGATGTAAACAATGGATTTGGATATACCTAAATTCGATGACAAGACTCAAGAGAACAATTTCTTGCGCAATTACATTGGTCAGCTGTTAGAAGAAAAATGCCTCTTAATCCAGGAGAGAAACCAAGTTCAACAGGAGTGAGCGTTTAAATATGCTTTTGCTTCGTAACTACATAACTATAATTTTATTTATTTGATATATGTTGATTGGCAGGTTGGATGATACAAAGCAAGATCTTAGACGTGTTGAACATGATTTTCAAGAGTTCCAAGAAAATTCTCAACTTTTGGAGAAGGAATTAGAAACTAGTTTGGAGCAAACGGAAAAATCAAATAGAGAAATTAGAGTTCAATATAATAGACTTCAAATGGAATATGAAAAATTGAGAGTAAGTAATTAACATGAACTTTCACAGTTTTTAAGATTTCAGATTTTCTGTAGATATTTGTGAAAGTTTTGAACATTAAATTGTGCATTAATTACATTAAGTTTTCTCATTTTGTGTGGTCTAATTGAGAGTAATACAGTGTACTTTGTAATAAACAAGCAAAACTATACAGAGAAGAATTTGGGATGTGACTACCTTGACCACTTTGTTTGTTGGCAGTGTGTGAAGTGAGAGGATGGCAACAAACTGGTGTTGTTTGTTAGAGTGTGTGTGTGTGTGTGTTTGTGTTTATCTACCCATTAAAATGCTGTCATATTTTAGCAGTGTCCAGAATCATTGTTAATGCATATCTTGAACAAAACTTGGACACTTGCCATTAACATAGAAATGCATATGGAAAGCAAGTAAACTGGGATACACAAGTACTTTGGTGCTAAAATTTCTTTAAGTATTTTACAATTTTGAGAATCCAAATATTTCCGTATCCTTTTATATTATAAATGACTCAGAGTAAATTATTTTAAAAATAACTGTCGCAATAGTCATACTAAAATTTAAGGAAGAGAAATTTTAAAATTTTTATCATGGCCTTCCCTACCCTTCTTGAACTTTACTCAAGTTAAGATTCACAAGTGTGAATCTGTTGTTTTTCATTAACAATTTTGTGTTTAATTTCATTAGCTGCAGTCATTCCGTGCTTGGCAAATCATTGTTTAAAAAGGGAAAAGGGCTATTCTGGAACCTAAATTTGAGCTTTTCTTGCAGTATATGGGGCAAGGGAGCCCATCAAAATTGGCTCCTTACTCTGAAAGGTCTCATTTTGTAGCTAACTGCATAGAAAAATAACATTTTTATGCCTTCCTGTAGGCACATACTGGCTTATGGCTCATAGTGTCAGTTATGCATGATGGTATAGTGTTGCAGTTTGCATGTGCACTGTAATTGCCCTCCATAAGGATAGTGTCAAAAGAACATCAAATGATGGTCATTAAAGTGCATTCATCGTTGCACAGCCTATCAACTCCTGTCAAATTGGATGTCAGAGACATGTTTTGCAATGCTCTTGATTCAGCCTAAAGAATGATTCTAGCCTAAAGAATCGTGTGTGTGTGTGTGTGTGTGTGTGTGTGTGTGTGTTTTGGTGCATAAATTACTTCGGTGTAGAATTCACCACCCAGTAGGAGCACATTGTGGGATTTTGTGTAAACTATTACTTTTAAATAGTTCAAAACCATCATCTTTCTAGTAGTAAATTAGTAAATCTTACTCTAAAAAAGTAGTAAATCTTACTCTAATCTAATTAGTGTGTGCTCTACCATATGTAATTTAATAATTAAAAGTAATATTCTGTACAGGTTACTAAAGTTCTGTGTTGCTTTTCCTCAAGGACACTAATGGAAACATTACAAAATAATTTATGCTAACTGGTTATGGAAATGAAATTAACTTTATATTGTGAAACGTACATTACAAATTATTTTATCGTAATAATAAGTGAAGTGAGCTTGTTTCATCATATTTAGATATTAATAAATATGGTAATTAATTTCGAGTAATTTTTGTTTAGTGTTAATATTGATTTTTCCATAATATAAGGTTGGGAAGCAGTAATTATTTCATACATATTTAAAAATTAAATTGTTTTTCAGGACAGGTCAGAACAAAACCAGAGATTGTGTGATATGAAAGATTCTGAAATAACAAAGTTACGGGATGGCAATAGGGATTTACAGCTCAGAACTCGAGAATTGGAACAGAGGAATGATGATCTTGAAAGAGCTTTGAGGTAAAAATAATTTTTATTTCTTAATTTCAGTATTTTATTTTACTTAATGTTTGAAATGTGAGAAAATACATTTAGGTGGTTTTTTGGGAAATAATTAATTTTGTGCATAGAATATATACAGTGCTAGGTCTGTTAATGGAATAGATAACAAAAATCTGAATTTTGGACTCTTTTTGAATTTTAACATTTTCTAAATAAGATGATTTACACATTGTGAAATGCACTGTTTCAGCATATTTTGATATTTTTATCCTTCACTTCGTATGTCCAAATGCAACCACTTTGGTTACAAATCTCTCATTGACATTTTTGGATCATTCATTAAATGGCTCTGCTTTTTCACTAAATAACAGAGAAAAGTTCATTCTTTAATGTTGTTTGGACTGCAAAACTTTATGTACTATGACTATTTATGTGGCAAATGTGTTTTGTTTACTTTTTACCATGACAAGGTGATTGATTTCTGCAAAATGGCAGTTTTGAACACAGTTGTCCCATTACACAGCGCAACAAATTTGACCAAATTTGCCTCAAGATGAAAGTATGTGTTCTTTACTAAATCATATACGATGATTGAGAAAATGAAATCGGAAATGTTCCATCTCGTACCAATTTTTCTAGGAAAGATATGCCACATATCACTTTCAAGTAACTTGGAAACATCTCAGTGTTAATAAGGGGTAATCTGTAGTTAATATACATATCATGTTACAAAAATTGTTTGTGTTGCAAAACGTGATATGAAAACATAACAAGCTTGAAATGTTGGAAACTGGAATGTTCTTTTCATGGGCGGATGGTGAAACTTCTTGTAGAAGTGTCCATCAGTAATTCGCCTTTCTATGGCATTAATATCTTGCTGAAATCGCACACCAAGTTCGTCACTCACATCACCAATTTTAGGTGAAAAGAAATCCAAATGGTAATGAAAGAAATATAATTTCAGAGTCATGTTGCACCCCATAGCAACAGTCCAGCATATTTTCTGTCAATTCCTTGCTACTCTCAGACATTAAGTTTTCAAGGAAATTATCTTGTAGATCTTTCATTGCAAGCAAAGGTACCTTCTCATTATCTGTCAACAGCTGTTCAAAGCTAATATCTTTCATCAGGTAACGGGCCTGAGGCCATGTAGTTAGGGATCGCAGGAAATGTAGATAGTAAAACTTGAAAACCCTGTCCAATATTGTTCATTGCTTTCACAAAATTCTTCAGATGGAGTGGTAGTAACAGCACACAATCTTTGTCAACAAGGGGTTCACGCGACACATTTTTTCACTAGGATTGAAAATTTCTCTCAGAACTAATTCTCTGATTCAACAATGGTCTTTCTTACTCTACTGTCCCAGTAACACAAGAAACAGCAATATTGTGTGTAACCAGTGTGCATTCCTGGAAGAAAATAGGTGCAATTCTTCCGGATTGTGAATTGTCCCAAATTTTGTAAGAAGGCCATTTTTGTCATTACCTTATACCATTACAATGTCTAGTGTTTGGTTGTAACAGGTTCTTTTCTTGTACACAAGACCCAAGTAATTCTGCTTGTCTCTTTGAAGATTTAGATCTCTTACAAGACATTTCAATTCTGCCTGCGACAATGGCTGTGATTGAAGGTGTACCGCAGATGGCGTGTAATCAAGATCATGATTTTCGTGATCTGTTCGTTTGTCACCACCCTCTTCTGTTTCGTCTTTCCAGTGTTTATTCCGTTGGTGGTTTTGGAATTCGCAGAGAATCGTAATGCAGAGCTATGTGCATTGCAGATTTCAAATTTGGATAAGAAACTGTTTTGATTTACTTGAGAGTCCTCTTGTTTTCATTTAACAAAAGTAGCAATCTGATGTGGTCTCTAGGTTCCTTTCAAAATTGAGGTATGGAAAATGGCATAGATGGATGGTTCCATGTAACTGGCCTATGAAAACAGTTCTGTGGAGTCCAACACTTACCATCATCTGCCGTAGATTCAAAATAAACTCATATGCCTTTTTGATGATCTGAGAAATGGAATGTCTTTGAGGCTTCATAGACTATTACAAATTTGCTGCACACACAACAAAATAGATTTGGTGAATTAACACACTTCCTAGACATTGCTGAGTATAAGAAACATGTGCATGAAATCGTACGCACAAACAATATTCATGTAAGCGAATTTAGATACAAGAAGAAATCCTGTGTGGTCTCATTATTGATTGACTGATGCAACTAAAACTTTCCTAAACCAATCCCAAGTGACTGTATCCCCATCTTTACTCTCTACACCCATCACCAGGCAATAACATTTCTAAACTAGCAGAATGTGATAAGTGCCACAACAACATAAATAGAACACTAAGTGCAGATAAAATTGCTTTTCCAGAAGAAAATTTAGGTGATAGTGAACAATGGTTTCAACCACTGTCATCAGGACACTGATCTACATAACAATCAGATATTTTTTTTCTGCGGCAAATTTCATTGTCACACTGTATTACCAGTGACACTCTTAAAGTGATAACTATTTGTTGAAGGTTTATTAAGTAATGTTACGTAATTTTCAACAAATATATGTATTTTCTGTGCTTTGTTTTAGAATTTTTCAAAGCTGAAATGTAAGACAAATTTTTTATTATATTACAAAACCATTAACAATTTTGCAAGGTTATTAATAATTAATTTTATGTACATAAAATATAAATCAATACTGTTTTTGACACCCAATGCTGGTTTGTACACATGCTGTAAACCTCTGTGGAATGTGTTAATTATTTGTATTTATTATTGCAACCTGTTAGTAAATTGAATTGAATAGATGTTCAAAAACCACGCAACTGTACATGTAGATAAGGAAAATATAAATAAGCTGATTGGGTATGAACACACCAGTGTTAAGTAACAATGGAGACAAAAACATTAAACCAATCCATGTAAATGAATGAGTAATATAGAGCAAGTAATTAACATTTCCAAATGTCAAACCCTGTGCCAGGAGGAAAGAAAGAAGGAAGGAAGATTGGAGAAAGATTGAAGATTGAAAGGAAGAAAGATTGAAAGATAACGAAAAATATCAAAGTTACAGTCGATGTGTCTGCTTATAAACTTGACTGTACTGTCATTTATAATCTCTTATATAAACTTTTTTCTGCAGTCAACAGTTCAGTGGCATTTTATTGTCAGCAAAGTAGTACTTTTCCAATCAAGGCCTGTTGTATATTGGCTTAAGAAGTAATGACTTTAATCAAAATTAACACTACTTGAGAAACAAACTATTTATTAACTTCCACTTTTTACATTTTCTCGCAAGTCATTTGTTTCTTGGCTGCCCTGGGTAAGCTGGATCAGATGATTGAGCTCTTTAAATAAACGTCTGAGTTGATCGACCTGACATTTTGACAAACATGTTGTGGGCTTTTTCAGAGCTATACTGCTGCTTAGAAACTAGGATGCTGAAACTGTATTAGAGACTAGCATGTTGCATTATTAAGATGGGGTGTGTGGGCTGATGGCTGCATCGGCGACCAATAGGAGGAGGGCAGATGGTCCCTGATTGGTGGAGAGGGATAAGAGCGATCCCAGAGACCAGATAATGTTGGGGAGGGATGTAGGATGGAAAGGGGAGGGGATAAAAACCAGCTCGATTGGCTGAGACACGTTTCATTCCAAACAACCAAGAATCACAGTAATAGTATTTATATAGTAAAATTCAACACACCTATTCTTGGATTGGTAATTGAAGTTCCTGGCATAAATTATATTTTCCAAAGTACTTCCTTTGTGGGATGAGAGAGTTGTTATCCAATCTGTATTCAGCGTTGACAGACCTTGAATATTTAATGTCTCGGTACTCTTTTTCTCATATAATTTAGATTTTTGAGGCATGAAATTTTCTTGCTTAATGAGCTGTTTTCGAAATATCCTCTGGAATTTTCATTTGCTCGACCGTTCTAACATGTGCCAGGAAAGTCTGCACTGAGCTGAGTCAGAGCTTTCAATTATATATTGCATCTATGTTATCACTAGGAAACATGTGAAGGGGGCAACACTTCCAGCATCTTTTATGATTATATGCATACTCAGGTTTTCTATTTACATTTTCTTTGGTACAAGTTGCACAGCTCATG
Organism: Gryllus bimaculatus; assembly: GCA_017312745.1. NCBI lineage: Eukaryota > Metazoa > Arthropoda > Insecta > Orthoptera > Gryllidae > Gryllus > Gryllus bimaculatus. The sequence goes on from BOPP01000168.1 coordinate 2,397,579, forward strand.
TTACGAACGTAATTTCTATTGCTAGCATTCTCCCCAGGATTGTGCAAATTACACTATGGAGACACTTTCCTGGCACACTGGATTTGTGTACATTTGGGAATGTTGTTAACAGTGCTATTCTGGGCAGCCATAATGCCAACTTTGAAAACATTTCAAATAGAAATCAAGAAGTAAAATCACTAAAATCAGCAATTTTTCGAAACAATTAAAAATTGTCAATTAGAAGTGAGTGTATAAAAAAAGTATGCATTTCTGACTCTATACTCTGCCTAGGGTAATAAACAACTCTTCTGAAAAAAGTTTACTTCTTGACATTAATACATAAATAACTTGACTTCTTTCATAATTTGTGTGATTGACATAATATACATCTCAAGGTGCTTCCTCAAGGCCTACTTGCAGTGGTATACATAAGTTTCAATGGTGCAGTTAGACCTAAACTTATTTAACAAAAGGTACAAAAAATTGGGCATCATCAGATAATGAATTACTCAGTAGAATTTTCCACATTATTTGAGAAACAAGTGGAGTATGATGCAAGCTCTTTAAAATGATCCACCCTCTTAATATCTGCTTTTCGATTTTGTAATTTAATTAATTAAAATCTTTGTCTTATACTTGAAGGTAGATAAATCTGTTCGCACCAGGAAACTTGACTGTTTAAATTTAATTGTTACTCAATACAGTCATTCAGCCCTGATACCACTCTGTATCTTTTCATTTTAGCAAATAATTGGTAGTTACAATTACATAGAAATAACTTAAGTCTTTAATAAAAATACGAACAATAGTAGCCCTGAGAACCCTACAAAACATTTGTAGTAGTCATAATGCCTGCAAATATGAAAGCTTTAAATTTATTTTGATTTCAACAATGAAGGTAATCATTCAGCCATTTCAAATTGACAGGTTTTCTCAAGATTATCCCATTCCCCTGCATACGCTGATGACATGTCCTAATGACCTTGAATGGTAGTTGAAGGGCTCCTAAATACAAGTGAATAATTATGGAGAATGTGGAATAAATGTGTGGGTCTAATCTTTGTTTTGTTTTTGAAAATATGTGCTTAGGGCTGTAAGTGTGTCAAAAGGAGAAACTGAATCTAAACTTAACGCTGCGATCGAACGAGATGCTCTTCTGGAGTGTGAACATGAAGAACTACTTGCCATGGTTCAGCGACTCAAAGATGAAAAGCGAGGTACAGTATTGCTGACAGATTTAAAAATTTATTTCTTTACAATTTTTATTTATTAATTACAGTAAAACTTCACTTACACCTTTTTCACGGGATTGAGGGGGTGAAATTATTGGTGAGAAAAACACTTAACTGAAATTGAATATTATGAGCAAAATAAAAAACTATATTTTTACTCAATTGTTTCACCAGATTTTCCCTGCTACCAGTCATACCAGTTCCTTAGCAATATCTATCTTTTTATTGCCATTCTCCCTAAGAAGTTTTAAAATTTTTATTTTATCTGGTATTGATAGGTGTTGCCTTTTCCTCCCATTCTTTTTTGTTTAATATCACGGATGCAAAACCAGATAGAAGACATGCTAGGCTTCGATTCAAACACAGCCACAAATTACAACACTGGTCAGCTTGGAAATAATATCCTCAGCTGAAGGTTGTAATTCAAAGATGTCTCCCCTCAGATGGAGGTGGCGGACATGGAATGGAGACCTTACTGATTACTTTGTAAAACTCAGTACTGCAGTAATATAGGCCCCGTCCTGTGTGGGCTACAACTGGCAGAGGCAACCTCCAGCTGATTACTTCGGTTTCAAACTTGATAGTACTTGAGATTCCCAGATCAATCAACAGTGTCGTATGTGGGCGACAGGACGTGCATGAATGCCAGGGGCAGAGTTGAAAACGTCACAATATAACTTTCTCACTTATTGGTCATCTACGTTGGTTGTTACTCTCCTGGGGATGCCTTTGACCCCTTGGAGCTAGCCTTTGTCACTTAAGATCTTAAAAGATCTCCCTTACGCACCCGACTCAGAAATTTTTAGTTCTGCTGCCGGAGGTGGCCTGGGAGCCGACTTTGCTCTTCTGCGGGCTCGCATGATCTTGGCCTTAATTTGCGGGAAGTCGCCTCAGAGGCTGAGCAACAGGTTGCAACTTGGTGCAGGTCGTCCTGTGCCTCTGGCATCATTTAAAAGTTTTAAAGGGACTTTTATTATGAATGTATAAACGTCAAACACATGACTGAAATAATTTGCATTGGAGTTATAGGAATTTATTCGGGACTTAACCAAAAAACAATGTATAAATGTGAAACATGTATAACTGAGAAATGTATAAATGGATTTTCACTGTATTGTATCAATTATTTTATTGAATTCTTTTTCTTTTTTTTTTTTTTTTCCTTACAGATCTTGCTCAAGAATTGAAAATACGGGATAAGGATGACCCAGAATTTCCAGACAATGATAAATGTTTGAGTTCAGTTCATGGCTCTGTAGATTCCAATAAGTTGATGGTGGAAATGGAGACTCAGACTACTGTTAGTGGCTCACCAATGAAATGTCAGTGTAATTTTTTCATATATAGCAAAATAATTTGTTACAATATTCTTTTAATATTCTTGAATGTCTCTTTGAATTTGTAGATAGCCAATGTGCAGAAAGTCAGAACATTCCACTTACTCCTTCTAATCGAATATCTGGTATGAATATAGTCAGTGATCTTCTAAGGAATATAGGAGTAAGTAAATACTTCACTTTTCTAAAGTAAATGCTTCTAGTGACTTTGTCATGTGTTGTACTTAACAGAACGAGTTTGACTTTGTGTAAGGTATTGCCAATTTGTGTTGACATTAGTGACAATATAGAATATACCAAGGTATTTTGAGTGAATTTACTGACAACTTGAAATCTTTTTAAAATCTTTTTTGAGTTTTTAACAGTACACTGTGTAAGAGACTTTTTTAACTGTAGAAATTAGCCTATTACCTCCATCTAGTACATGAATCCTACTATTTAAGGTAATATGTTCGTTAAATCGACCATGGGGAAGTACCCCGAAAAAGTACTTTAAACGAAAGCAAAATCTGTGTTCTTGAAAATTGTAAGGAAAAAAATTGGCTCGTACTGGCCAAATTTTTTATTAAAAGCCAAAATTTGTATTATAAATTGCTTATTAAATATTTTATTCATACAGGCTCTTATGGAAAAACTTTTGCGGCAAAGGTTTTTTAAATTATAGATGAATCTATAAGGTGAAAGTACTTTTCTTTTTCAATACTTAGTAAATTGTTTTAAGAATCAGACGGTATTAAATGTACTGCAACTCACCGGGCATTTTTAAGAGTAATTGATAAAAAAACTGCTGGAAAATTCAACGCAACCGAAAGTATTGGCTCTTGGCATTAGAGATATACTTTACAAATCGAGCCATTGCCACCATTGTTTGTCTTTGGCAAAGAGATAAAACCACGCTAACTTAAAATTTTATACCACACACAAATGCAAACTGTTTGATGATAATCCACTTTCAATGTAAACAATGTGGACTAATATTCAACACAGAAAGAAAGAAAAGAACGGGTGCCAAAATCAACCTAATCTATATTAAGTATTACCAACTTATGAAAATAACAAGTCATACAGGAGACTAAATTTATTAGTAAACATTGTGTATCTAATGTAATTATACAATACTTCTTTTTGAACTATTTACAAATAATTATTTTAGTACTCCTTTCACCTTTACAAGCAGCTATTGTTAATATGTAGATGTAATAAATTGTTGAGTGTTTGACTAGCGACTGGCACGAACATACGACCTTCAGACATTTAGGGATTGCTTTGCATGTTTTGTTGGGCGTGTAGCATGTTTGGTTTGGTGTAATGTTACTGGAATTGATAGTGTGTGCTTGAAAGTATAGACTAGATTGTTTTTATTTCCTTCTAGTTGTAAATAGAAGAATCAAACCTGTATAACTCATAAATGAATAGAGACAAAATTGTTGCGTTAGAGGGGGTCATCTGGCTTACCATGTCTCAGATTCTCTTGAGACATGTCAGTGATGTAGTAAATAGAACTTAATTTTTTGCTTTGATTTATTCCTTTTATTATGTACACTCTTACCATTCATGAGTAGTGTTGGTACTTTTGAGTATATTCTGTAAACATGACAAATTTTGTGTTCAGACATTTTAAAGTGATAAAAACTTAACCAAATCAGAATAAGGGGAATTTGTTACACACAAAATACGCAATTGTGATGGTACTTACTGTGCCAATACAATAGTTTATTGGAAATGAATTACGAAAATTCAGTCATCAATATTATTGAGAGAACAGACTTCCTCTTCTGTGTCTCAGCTTGGATTGTTTGCAAGAATGTGTGATAGTAGTTTCCTGAAGAGTAATACATTTGCTTTTCCATAGCAAATAGGAAATATATTTTTTAAATAGAATAATTTGGACATTGATTGGAAATTAAAGGTATTTTCTAAGATCACATCAAAGAAGTGGTATTCATTAAGGATTGTTTAATGTTGAAGTATTAATGGGAATAAAAATACCTGTGCCAGTTGGTTCTACACTGGCACTATAGAAAGAAAGTTATCTATTAAATCATTTCTTGGATATTGAGAATCATCATTTTGGGTTGTATCAATCGATAATTTTGTGCTTATTGATAGAAAACTAGTGAATTAAACCTTTTATTTTTGCATGTAAAATCTCATATTTATTATTGGTATGTTGGTTTTACTTTGTAGTGTCCTTTGAATTTTGTCGCAAATCACTGATTTTTACAATGACATCTGGATCAGTTGGTTGATGATATAAAATAATTATGTTATATACTTTTTCGGAAACCTAATTAGTAAAACTAGAGGATATTTACTCTACAGCCATGTTTTGATTTGTACGAATTACCTTCATTTGGTATTAACAATATTTTTTAATTTGTCAACCAATTTGCTGTAGCCTTCCATTATTGTCTGAAGAAACCACTATTAACATAATTACTAACTCTAATTTGTACTAACATGGGTTTTGAACATATTTTCAATATTCTAATTTCAGTATTGGAGATAATGAAAAATTTCAACGGTGAACAAAATGGGTGTGGAAAGCGTAGCTGCTTGGTAAACACGTTTGTTCTCAAGAAAAATGATGAATGATAATTGTAATTGGCACGAGTCTGTGAAATGTAAAACAACAAAAAACACACACATACATACAAACTCATGTGTCCAAACAAACACAAGCTATACAAAAGATCAGTCAAAGCAGAGAACAGAATAATAGCAAAGCTGGGATCAAACATTTCTGTAAATCAGATTTTTCAACTACATACGTTGCATTCACTTATTAATTTTCCAACTAGTGTTAGTAAAGGAGTTTGGGTAGGTATTCCAGTGCACAAGATAGCATGCGAGGGTAATACCAAAGCTAGCTTTGAAATACCAACCTATGTGCAAAATAGAGCAAAAACTCATGAAGAGATAACAAGATATCTTCTAATCTATCCACCAGGTATTACTGTACAGGGGACATGACCTACTTAAACCCTTCCAATATATTGTTCACGATTATAATGACGATCATTTAATTGATTCAACAATTATAAACAAAGAAGTTACACACCGAAAAAAGTTTTTCATATTATTTATTTTTATACTGGACTAATTCTTTTAATATTGAGAGCGTGATCCGTTCCTCATTCCGAATTATATTTGCTCTAATGATGCTATTATTGCCGGCCACTGCCTAGCTCATTGTTTTATTATTTAAAAACTAGAGCTGCTACACCCACACATACTTTTAACATTATTGGAAATAGTTATGTATTACTGAAATATTGCCATTTCTGCTGTACCAGAAACTTGGTTATAACTTGTCTCGATTAAACGAAGCCTGTGCTAGAATCGGCAGTCCTTTCTAACTTTACAAACTAAACAAACATGAATAAATTTAACTATTACAGTATTTGCAACTCCTACAGGAAAGAAAGAATAATATTTCACGCTTGCCTTGATTACACCGAAGTGACATTACAATTTCTGAATTCTGTAATCAGTGGTCAAAACTTCTTAAAGTATTTTTGTTAGTTCTACGTTATGTATTATCTTACTTCAATCTACTTTTATTCTTAAGAATGTTCTATACCGTGTCTTGTGTTGTATGTTCTATACCTGCATCGTACAATTTCAAAAGTCCCAAAAATTTCCAGTGGCCATGCTGCCATTTTGCAAAAAGACAAGTATTAAATTTTTTCCAATTTTCAAAAAGAGAGGGTCCAACACGAGACCAGTCCCATAGTCTTTATCATTCTTTACTGCAGCGTAAAAAAAAATTTAAGGAAGTATTTGGAACTCTTTCTGAGAAAATAATTGTTTAAAATGTAAAAATTTTCTGTTGGATGCAAAATTGTGCAAAAATATCATATATTTGAAAAATTGAACTTGACCTTATTTGAAAATCTGTTTCTGATAAACACAGTTCGTTAAGAAAAAAATTTCACCTTCATAATAGTAGTTGTAAGAACATGCAGAAAAAAATGTAAACTTTTGCAATTTTTGAAAAAATCGGGGATTTTAACGGAATTGATAGCAACACCATTCTCTTAAGTTGTTCTTTATACTATCAGAGGATGTAATTTAATTATAAAATGTAGTGCCATTTTTTTTTGAAAATTAAGATATTTATTTCAAATTTAAGGGGCACGACATCAACTCAATCAAATGGGGAATATCAATTTTTGTGAAAATCCTACTTACAGTTTAACCACTAGCATTGTTCACAGACATGAGTGGGTAGACGTTTTGCCATCAGTTTTTTTGGTATCGAGAACCCATAAAACATGAATTCTGACTACATAATGAGTTAGAGAAAGTAATTTACTATATTGAGGTACAAGATTTATTCTCTTTTTTGTTACCAGGGCCCAGCATAAGTTTTTGTGGTGAAAATTCTCCTTTTTTTTCACGTAGCATTAAAAAAACTTTTTGTATACTGTAAGCAGTAGTAAGAAAGTGAAAATGTATCATTGCTTGCCAAATTTTGAAGTGGAAAAGCTTGTTAGACTATGAAATATTAATAATTTATAGGAGGACTGACTTGCCTATATGGGATTTCAAGTTATGAAATTTACATAAATTTTTTTCATTGAATTTGAACTACTTGAACAAAAGAAAACACCTTAGTCATTCTAGTATATTATAATTACAAATTCCACCCATTTCTTGTAGCTCCACCGCTGACAATACGAGCACAGCTATGACTTTACACTATAACAAAAACTAATAATAATAATAATAATAATAATAATAATAATAATAATAATAATAATAATAATAATAACAACAACAACAACAATAACATTCCATTCCATATTTACAATTCTCATATTGATTACTTTACCCATGGCCATGTTATGCCTACTTATCTCTTATACTAATACTTATTACATTTACATTGGACACAACTTGTCTTCCTACATTAACTGTATTTAATGTTTTTGCACTTTCCTTGCTCTGACCACTGCACTCTTCACTGGTGAAACTGCTATCAGGCTCTGTTCCAATTCCATAAGATCCTCAACACATTTTGTTTGGCCTCAGCTGAGTCTTAATTTTTTAACCTTAGTGTGATTGTGTTCGTGATAGCCTTCTTAGAAATTCATTCCCTATGTAACCCAATGTTTGTGTGGTTCTATCCACTCTTATGCTGCTATTTCTTACTAATTCAACAACTCTTAATGAGTTATCATTGTTATTGTTATTATTGTTCATTTGTCATACCGCTTCTTCCCATTAGCTGTTACTCACTCATATTGTATTTTCTTTTATAATCTGCCTTCCTATTTATTAGTTATATTCCTAATAACAAAAATTACTCGCATGTCTCATTAAAAACTTAAACAGTTTCTTCATCTCTTTCCTACATTGGTCACTTCCTATTTTGACCTTCTTTATTTCTTTCTTGTGGATCGCATCCATATCAAACTTCAATTGTTAATTTCACTCATAATGTTATCCCAAATGTCTCATTCCCCCCATAATTCTATTAATTTTTTGTGATTGTCCCAAAATAGGCCAGAATAAACCATTACTGTATGTGAAATTAATCTCTGTATTCGGTAAAGCCACCTAGTGATGTGTTGCAATGACTGAAAGTGTTTTTATTGCTTTGTTTCACTCTTGACAGTACGTATAAAGTACATGCACCTGTAACATCTCAGTGCAGGTATAGAGTTTATCATTAGCATGTCGTTTAAAGTCTTTTTGTAAGGATCGTGTGATAGCTCAATTTACCGTGTTTTGGACTAAATTTTTTAAGGTCTAAAGCCTATTGTCAATGATAAATCAGTGCATTTATGACAAAATCTAAGGAATAAAGGAATCACATTTGCTTGGCTTTTTATTTGTAGCACAATGATATTATGTTTGTCCCACAGCTAGAGAGGTGGTTGTGCACAGCTTGTGGCAGGGTCAGGTGTAGTTGTGGCCGCAACTCTGGTGTGCAGTCCTCTCACTGTCCACCTGCATGTTTGTAGAGGTGTGTTTGTTTGTAGTGTATTATGGAAATTTGTTTTCTAGCTATTTTAAATTGTTGTTGATGTGCAGTATTTGGTGTAATTAGTTTTTAAGTTCAATTAGTATATTTCCTCCTTGGGCCTCCATAGAAGAAAGGGAGTTGCAGAAATGTTTCAGTATATTTTTGGTTCAGTTGTTTTTGCGTTGGTTAACTTGTATTCTTTATGTATATTTGCAAACAAACTAAAAATTTTGATGTGTTTTTAAATTTTCAGAGTGATATCAAAATTTGTTTTAAAAATGTTAAAAGACAAATCCAAACATAATTATTTGAAAATATTTTGTTTGTATATTAATAGATGTGTTTAGTTTTCAACTTTATAGGCAAATCAAATGCACTTTCATGTTAGAACCCAACTATATGCGATTTCAAAAAAGTTTGTCCTGGAATTTCAATCAAGTAAACATGGTAACAGCCTTCTTTTATTATAATATTCTTGTAAAAAAAGTTTGTTTTTTTATATTCCCAAGTTTATCTTATGAGAATATTGGCCATAGTGTTAGAGTTTAAAAAAAAGATGATTATAATGATTATGATTTATGATTGACGATGATTATGACTAATGGTGAATTTGACTATAATGGTGATTATGACTATGACTATGGCGGTGATTGCGATTGACTATGATGACTGTGACTGTAAGGACGACTGTGGCTGTTAGGATGATGATAAAAGGAGCATTAATTAGTTTTTTTAGCTATCGTTCAAAATCGATAGAGCTGTCAATGGAAATCAGTGTAGAAAGCCCTCCATAGAGTTACTCTATTTTGCAAATTCAATGCCACAAAATCTACCAAATTGTACCACTAAATATGTTGTAGTAGCATCAAATAATAATTAATGATTTCATAAGGACTGTTAGTTTTCAATTTTTTCATATTAAAAGGATGTGCTCAGGAAAATCATTTTCAGCAGCGTATCCGTTAAATAAGGATTCACATGCCAAAGAACCTAACAATAAATCACAAGGCTGCAGAAAATTGTTATTGCGTAACCAATACCAATATTTTGCGGAAGTATGTGCTGTTGTAGCACTACTTCTTAGTTTCTTTCTTATGAACAAGTACAGTTGTCTGAGAATAAAAGTTATAAACATCTAGGACATGTAGGTGATCAATGTTAACTTTTGTAAAATGTAAAAGAGGGAAAATACTTAAAATAAATTTGACTTTTGCCCCATTGTAAGGGTGCTTGCTTCTTCTAGGTATCTGCACCAATGTTAACCCTTGTTGGAATAGCACAAATTTTCCTTGATCCTGATGTGGGTAGAAAGTTACTGCTGGAAATAACCATAAACGCAAATTTTAGGATTGTGAAATCTGAGATCATAGTGTTGAGGCGATTCCAATACATTTCATAGTGAAAATAAACTCTGAAACCAATTGTAGACTTTATATTATTTGTGACTAGAGACATTGCAACCGGCTTGTGAGTCATCATTGTCCCAAACTCTTGGAATTTGGTAAAGAGGAAATTTTTGTATTTTGTATTTATTATTTCTCTAATTGCTTCTTGATATTTTGGTCATTGAAAAGCCATTTCAGAATATTCATTCAGACGTGTTGATTTCCTAATTTTGACATAAAATTGGGAAGGGCTCATGCAGAACTCAATATACACATTTAACGTTATTCTTTAGAATTTACAAATTGCATATGAGCTTCTGTGGCTTTGTTTTGTGCAGGAATTAATGATGGTTAAATATTTTTCATCTAATGGAGAGGCAAAATGAATAGTATAAATTGTTGTTTCATGATAAATTATATTTATTTTCAGTCAGTTGAGTCAAAGTTAGCATGTGGTCGTAATGCTGCTAGAGAGGCATCGCATTCGGGTGATCATCAAAATCGAGAACCATACAGGTAGGTCCTGCTATCTTCGTTTTAGTTGCAATTGAAAGTGCATAATGACTGGAATATTTCCAATTCAGGAACTTCGTTTTTTGATCTTTAATGTTTTTCTTTGCAGAGGGAGAAGAGTGGTACGTGGAACCAATACATCTCCAACAATCCATGGGTTCATAAGAGCCTAGAGGGAGCAGTAATTGGGGGGAAAAATAAGAAAAAGTCCCCAGCAGTGATAACAATGCTGGAGTGGGTCAGTGCCTTTCAGATTCGAGAGATTCTTTGGTCCTGTTCTGTGGTTCATTCAATCTTGCCACACCATAGCATCTTGATCTTGTTTATATATCTTTAGTGGCACTGATTTAACCTTGTAAATAAGTGTAAGTTTTGTTATACCACTTATAAACTTAATTTTTTATTTTATTTTTGAAGTTATTTCAAAATTTGTGCTTGTTAAATGTACATATTTTAATAGGAACTGTACAAATACATTTAGTTTATTTTTTAACTTACTATGCAGATTGAATTTACTAAATCTAATATAATTGCTTCATTATTGAAGTTTTTGTTCTATAAATCATGCATCAATATTTCAATGTGTTTGAACAATATGGAAAGGTAATTTCATGGGAATTTAAATTCATACAAGGTTACAGTTGTTACACATTTCCATTGCATTGCTAGATGCTTGTAAGGATGCTTAAGAATATCAGTTTTAAGTGAATGTATACATTTATCCTCCTTAAAAATAAACACATTGTAAAAAATTTATATATGTCATAGTAATCTTTAAGTGTTGCTGGACTGTTGAGCTTGTGGTGTTGGATTCAAAAATAGAGGATGCAGCTGTTAAGTTTCTTCAACTTACAGATTTTTGAACTACCTGATCTTGGTTTCAAAAGCTTGTTAATTCTCAGACGTACTTTTTAATTGTATTATAGCAACAATGTATTATTAAGTTATTGTTCAGTGAAACAGGTAACTGGAGATTCAATTGAGTGGTAATGGAATAGTGAGGCACTGAGAAACCGAAGGAAAAAATCCAGTATTTCACATAAAAGAAAAAGTTACTTTTACTTTCTCGTATTTTGTTATTTACATAGTGTGGCAGTATCGTGATGCTCAGTGTTCATTATTATTGGACTGAATGGCTTGATGAAACTTGTGCTAAATTGAGAATGTTCGTAACTTTCCTATTTTGCTAATTTTTGCAGCTAGAGTGGATGGAAAATCAAATTGTATCATATATCACTTTGAATTCGCATGTTCTAACCTAGTGTGTTGATTGTGTCAATGATATTTATTTTTTTACCATTCAGTTGTATTTCAGAAGAAATTGTGAATTAATGAAAGAAAGGATGACTGCATTTTAATAATTCAGCATTGGGTTTGTAACTCAACAACAAAGCTTGTATAGTGATAATCATTTTTAAGTTATGTTTCACTGGTCAAATGAAAATATATTTCATATATGAGGCAGCATATTCATGTATAGAAATTAAATTAGTAGTTGGCTTGTGTAAATATTTCTCGTGTACAGAATTTCATTATATTGGGAGTCACAGTCTTGCTGACACTGTTAACACTGGATTTATTTTGTAACATAGTCTAAAATGGAATTTCTTTTTAATTCTGTGTGATGTTCCAAAACATGTTTTGTAGTTTCTTTTACATAGGTCTCCCCCCTTTTTTTCTTCTCTTTTTCTTTTATCAGTTGTATTAAGACTCCTGGCATTGCAAATAAATATTGGTCTTGAAATTTAAAATTGTCTCATTTACTGCATCTTACATTGTCCCAGTCAACATACCCAATTGGCCCAAAATAAAGATTGCCCTAATTATGAAGAGGTCCAAGATTTTTATCCATTTTGAATTATTGTTTCTATTCTCAGACAAAATAAAAATCGCAAATTGTCTTGCTGTCTAGAAAATTTTCTGTTGATGAAAGGAGTTCGATCAATTCAACCAAGTATTCAGGGGAGGAGAGGCAACCACCTCCCCCTTACATGGTTGATGTTTCATAGCACTTTAAGATTTGCTTAAAAGAATTTTGAATGGTAGTGGCAAAATTGAAGTCAATTTCAGTGTCCAGCACAGCAAGTGTTGGGTATGAGCAGAGCAGCTTTGGAAATACATTGTTGAAATGTTGCCTTTCACTGAGCCGAGGTAGCAGTGAATGTGTTCTAGTTGGTTCACGCCAGTTTTTGACAGATTCTAAGACAGATAAGCATTGTCGAAGACTATCGCTCAGCAAAATTTATTCTTCTGCCAGCCATATGAGCTAAAACACCAGCTGTTAATGCCTCAGTGTCAGTTCAGTGCATTTAGTTGGAAGTTAGGGATAGTTTTTGCAAGTGATTTACATTGTTCTTACAATGTCACTAGAAAGAAAATTGTAAAAATTGAAACATCATTCGGAAAGTATTTGAGAACATGTACATGGGTGCTGTAAGTCTTCAAAAAGATTAAAATCGAATTGGCCATAAATATAGAACCTGATTTGTTTAATTTCATCGTGGTTTTTGTTATACTGGAAGACAAAATTTTAATTGCAGAGTTTCAATATTTCTTAAAAATATTCATTGATATTTCTGAAAAATTCATGTCAATATTTCTGTTATTAAGCCAACTGTTTAATCGCATACTGTTGGTCTAATATGGTGGTCTTATCTCTGGCCCTATTACAGCTTCATTAGGCATTCCACAAGGCTCTCATTTGGATCCCCTATTGTTTAATAATTTTATTAATGACATTTGTAAGGTGATCAATGAAGTTGAGTATCTCCTCTTTGCAAACAATCATTGAGTGCTATGTCTGATTAGTACGTTACAAATGATCTCAATGTTAAGAAATGTTAGTCGATAACTTTTATCAGAGCTAAATCGGTTTATTACAAACTTAACTCCATTGAGAGAGAGAGAGAGTCACATCCGTTGGAGACCTGGGTGTGATATTTGATTCTGGTATAACATTTAATGAATATATCCAGCGCACTGTAAATAACTAATCAGATCTTGGATTTTATAAAGCGCACCTTTTAAGAATTTCATTGAATTACGACATTAAAATCATCTTTCTTATGTTAGTTAAACCCAGTTTGATGTTCTATTCTGTTGTACGGTCTCCCTTTTTTGTCAACCATATATAGAGAATGGGCAGTGCAACATAAATGTTTCGCGATTGCTATTCGATGCATGAGGGTACAGGATCCTTTCATAGACCAAAGTTACACACACATTGCATCAAGGCTTGACATTCCTTCTCTTAAACCCCAGTGCTCTCTGAATGATCTGATCTTTTTGTGCAAGTTGATTAGAGGTAATTTGAATTGTACATTTCTTTCTGACCTGCATCTCTATAAGTCACTTTCTTTCAACTCTAGAAATAATGAGATATTTGACTTAAAAATTTTAGAGGTCATATTCAGCGAACAACCCTGTAAACTGTGTAAACTGTGTATAAACTATAAGCTGACAAATATTTTCTCCATCAACATGTTACATTATAATACTGTGTCTTTTTTGTTGGACGCGAGGAGTAGAATATTTGAATTTTTGTATCTATTGAGTAGATGTTTGCAATTGTGAATATTTGTTTACTAATTAGTTGTTTTCTTTTTATATTTATATAGTACTTTGATTCAGAGTTTCTTGTGTATACTTTTTGTACATTAATGAACAAATTATCAGTATATTGTGATAAATAAATACGTCAATATTTCTTAAAATTGTACATTTTGTGCATTCTAGCTACATGCATCGTGCAGTTCTCCGGTTGACAGAATGACAAAAATAGGCAGTGACACAACTCCAGTACAAGTTAGCCAACATTTTAAAAATAAATATGAATCGCTTCTAACTTCACTCACTAACCTTAGAAACTTCTCATAAGCAATCTGATCTCTGATAATCTCGTATCCTAACTGTATAATCTCGTTCTTCCTTGTCATCCTGAACTTTCTTCACCTACCCTGTCCACCTCATGTTGGCTACTCTTAACTCAGGCGCAGATCCACAGGGAGGAAAATGATGGAAATTTCCCCCCTAAAATTTTTCAGTAACTATTAATTTTAACTTGTCATGAAACTATCAAGCAAAAATATTCTTGGATAATCATTGAAACTAATAGAATTGTATCGCAGCATTAGCTGAGTATAGCCTGCGACATTTAACAAAATCTGCAATATAACGCATTGTGGCAGTGATGGTATCTTTCTTTCTCACACCTGTGAAGTTAAATGGCATTTTATTTAATCTATAAAAAACAATGTTAGTTGGTTTGTACCTAATGCACTGCTGTACCGTTCATCGATTGTGATAAAACTTTGTCAACTTATTGCTTGCACTTGTGGAAAAAATATAGGCATACTACGATGGGACTGTGCGTAGGCCTGTGCACATAGATGCGCATTGATTTTATGCTGACTCAAGCACCCCTGAACAGGTGCTCTACGCAACCCACTGTATCCTGAAGTATGAGTATTAAAAGGGTTTTCATTGCATATTCTGCCCCTGCGATTGTGAAATTTCACCCGGGAGAGGTAGATGCACAGAGAGAGGAACAGGGATGGAGAGAAAGGGAAAGGGAAGAAGAAAGTGTGATGCAGGGTAGGAAGTCTGCCGGGATCCGCTAGTACAAAATGAAATGGAACATGTTCGACCCAATAACAAAACGATTTTTCCTGTCCTGTAGGTGAAAAAAACTGCAAGTCTATTGTTTCCTCTGTCCCTATGACATAAGATTTAGTTGTATCCGCAAGTGAAAGAAGGACTTCAGCTGTGAGCGTAAAATTTGACCTTAGGGGTCACTTGTCTTTCAAGGCTTCCAAACAGCGTGGGAAGGTATACGGGCATGGTTTCTGTTAATGCATCTTCCTAGCTGTCCCGTGTTGGAATCCTAAGATTTTTCCATCTTTTTTGTTTTTAGGGCTCGCCGTTAAGAATTTTTCCATTAGAAAATTTTATGTTTTCCAGTGCACGATTACAATATTTTCTCCTCTTACGTCTGAGCAAGAAAGTAAAAGCTGAAAGCTGTTGGTAGAAGGAAATTAAAAAACAAAGTACTCTAAATGAATATTGGGGGGGGGGGGAATCGGAGTATGAATTTTGAAGATTTTTCTTTTAATTTTCAGAAATTTGTTTAATATTAATTTACGGGTGATTTCTACCATACGTACTTGATATGTCAATCTATTTTAATACTTGCAATAAAATCATCAAACAAGTCGGCCCTGTTGCACAGACAGTTGTGGAAGCCATTGTCTGCGCTGAGGAGGCTGCAGGTTCGAGTACTGCGAAGATATGGTCGTATTTGTGATTATCCCTTCACCCCTCATCATCATCATCATCCTATCATCTCATAATGCACACTTCAAGGCGTAACAACAGTGTCGTACTTACGGATACAGCTGAAAATCAGATCCTGGAAAAATTACACAAGTTAATCGTGTAGCGTGGTCAGTAAGTCTATATGCCAATAATAATAATATCATAAAATGTTTCAGATTCAAGACAGAAGTATCAGTATCACATGTCTTAAAATGGGCAACCTGTTTAAAATGGAAACTTCTCTAAACCGGATATTTTTGTCCCAATAGTTTCTGACTCAGAGGATTTACTGTAGCGATAGGGGTGGTAGTAGTATACTAAATATTTTGAATTTGGGTAAATTAATTTTTGTATGAGCTTCAATAGAATTCCTTAAAATTAAGAATTCTTTGTACAATCCCTTACCATTTCCTTCTATGTTACGGTCTTTTAGAACATCTGAGAATTTCAAAGATTTCTCTACCTTTGACACTCAAGAGGGCAAACTTTTTAAAAGGGCAGGTCAGTGAAATGTCTATCTTACTATGTGTACATGAAATGAGGGGTTTTGTATTGTCTCATTATTACCACATCAATTATCCAGAATGTAACACGGGTAAAGTAGCATCCACATTGTTTTTACTAATGTGATAAAAATTCATAGGGGCTATTTTTTCAGACCGACAAAAATTATCGTAGTGGTTCAAGTTTAGATAGTAAATTCTAGGCAATTATGTGATAAAATTGGTTAATTTCCCCTAAAGTTTACAAATATTTTGAGGAAATTGTTAATTCTTCAAAATGAGAACCATTTTCCAGGCATTTAAAATAACCTCAAATACTAAAATTGGCCATCAGGAAAGTAAAGTATTTATTAAATAGTTGACTTCAATAATACATTAAATAATTTATTATATACTTGATATTCAATATTAGTTACATAGGATATATCAACTGTCCAGTAACAATACTTTTTAAAAGAGATCCCCACATAATAGCAGACGGCTTCTTCACAGGATCTGGGATACTTTTCTTGATAGTTTTCCATAGAGAACCTCTGACAGGTGTCATTGATAATACTAATGGAACGCCAGATTTTCTTGTTTGTACTTGCATATGTAGGGAAGCTGTAACAAAAACAAATTTCTGTTTAGTAACTGTAATATGAAAACTCTTGTAAATGTGTTGAGCTGACCCTAAACACTTTATTTTAACCTGTTAGAGCCTATTGTTAGAAAAGGGGAACAGTCAAATTCAAAGGTTTGTTTTCTTATCTCAAATAATATTTTGTGATTTTTGTGTCTTCAATACAGGGAGACATCCTAAATGAAACATTTAAGCAAGTTTTTGAATTCCTGATTGCAACATATTGATTTAGCAATTGTTAAAACATTGTACACTCCTGGCGAAGGTGTATTTATGACTTTCGGTTTCAATCTTAATCCTACAACAATGCTTAGCTGCTGTATGTCTGTGGTGAAGTTGAAGGGTGAGGCCGGTGTAAAGCAAATGGTAGTGGGTCCATACCTAAATCGATGGGGCTGATACAGCTATGGTCTAACAGTTTTGCTACTTTTTCAAGAAAATTCTGCTTAAATAACCAGCGTTTGGTGCTTTGGAGTGCTCTAGTAGTGTATATTAGCAATATCATAATGGAGAATAGTGGTTTACTTCTAAAAGTTGCAAAACCATGCTACCAGAGAGCTCCAATGGGTGCTATGCACACAAAATTGGTGGGGCTTATAATTGGATTTATGTAACGCTTTATTACACAAAAGGAATGAAATCTAACTTGTGTAAAATGGAAGTAATTGTTATTTTACAGTAGAAGTAAAATTAATGGTTCTTTTCATTTCCTTATATATTTTCTTCTTCTTTTTTATATATCAGGGAGGCTGGCACTTTCTAGAATACCACGAAACCAGTCAGAGAAAATTTTGAGATTATAAAACTAGATATTAAACCTTTACATTACCTACTTCAGCATCTACTATAGCGAAATGAGAGAGCTGACTGATTAGTATTAAGATAGCTTTAATATTTTCTTTAAGTAGTGTGCACTCAAAAAAACAGAAAAAGGCTGGGAAATTTGTTCCAGGAAATGAGTGACAACTGTGTTATGATACAAAGACCAAGTTTTCGTGTTTGAATAGGGGGGGAGGCGGGGAAATGGTTTGATTTCACGTAAAAGGCTAGCAAATGTGCGGAAAATTCAAGTTTCAAATTTTGCGATTAGGATTTTGAGAAAATGTAGAGACCACATTTGCACAAAAATACATACATTTTGTGAAAAATTGTACATTAACTTTTTTTTTAAAAAACTGGCAGTTATCATTTAACAAATAAATCTTTTACTTTATTTTTTCCAGTGGTATCCTCAGGTTATTTGAAGACAATCAGAAATGGAACAGTCTTAATTGACGTAACTGCTTGATTTCAAACCATCTGATGATGCAGCTACATTGTGTTGTTTTAGTGTTTTGATGCTAATAAAAAAATAAGTCAGTTTTAAGTGATTTGATTGTCTTTAAATATTTTGAAAAATGTTGAAGCTTCATGTGAAGAGTCCCCAAAAATAAAAATATTCATTTCAAATTCAAGGGGCCGTGACATCAGTCAGGTTGATCACAGAATGCCAACTTCAGTGAAAATTCTTCACAATGTGTAGCTGCTAGCATTAGTCACAGATGGATACAGACATACAGACTTTTGCAATCAAATTATTTTTTAGTACCAAGATTTTGACTTCACAAAGTAATAGAGGAATAATTTACTACATACAGAAACAAGATTTGTCCACTTTCTCTTTACCAGGGCCTGGTAATATGAGTTTTTCTATCAAAAAATCTCTGCTTTTTTCTGCAGTATTACAATAGTGCAAAAGCAGTAAGGGAGGAAGTAGAAACGACACATGTGCAATTGGTGATTTAGTGCATTATGCTCTATCCATACAAAACATATAATGAAAACATTTGGGGCCATTTTTAAGAACCCTTTGTTTATCTTTTACTTTTTTAATTACCCCTACTTAACTCAAAACACTTGTAATTTAAAAAAAATGCACATGACATTAATTAAATATTCAATTATGAAGACTTGTAAAAACAAATGAATCCTACTGTATGAAACAATATAAGATGTCCTACATGCAAGGTGCAGCAAGAGATGGGACAGATATATAGCTGATCTGGAGGATAACATTCACAAGCGCCAGACAATGTGTTCTATACAAAATCATCTTTACTATTTCCCAATTCCTCCATATTATAAAAGTTTATGAGCAGAAACTGAATATGAAATTTAATGAGAACCCAAGGAAACAAGAAGGAAAATCTAAGAAATAATTCTGAAGTAAGATACCTTAAGAAAAATTATAAATAGAAAAGCTTATGGAAGTTTGCATAACACATTTAAAAAAGGATTTTGTTTAACATTTTCACCTCCTTGCATCGGATTACTTTCCCCTTTAAGAATGTATATTCCAATGAGTTCATAGGGTTTATTCCTCAAACAAATTATACTCACAACTAACAGAAGTTGATTTTAAAAGCCACATGCACAGGGTATACAGGGGCACTGCTTGCAGCAAGAATTGAATCCGTATTAGAAGGCCAGCCAGAGCAGAGACTAATAATCGCAGCTAGAAATAAAATGAAAATAAACCAGTGTGTCATCTTTGATAGCAAATAGTTAATAACCTAAAACATTTAAAGGTCAATTACAAAATAATAAAATTACTTTATAGTAAGTTATTTATTGCAAGAAATTCATTTATGAGTGTAAGCAACTTTATCATCACAAAATTATTATTGTTCGTAAACAATAACATTTTTATCATATTAATGTTCAATTTACAATAACAAAGTCTTAGGCAACACAATCACAATACAAACAAAAGTTAAATTGTAGTTGGGTAGCAACCATTATGTCATTATTTATGCGTTGATTCAAGTGCGTGTTACAGGGGGGGGGGTATTCAGAATGTCCCAAATCTGCGTTAGTTAATTTATGGACAGCCCCTAAATAAAAATTGAATAACAATAACTCATTATCTCCAAGTTTCAAAATCCAACAAAGCAAAGTTTACACTCAGACAGGAATAAAAATATCAAAAATGCATTTCTTCTTAGTGTTATAGTGATACAGAACAAATTTGTTTCGAACAATTTATATAATATATATTGCATTAGCGCAACGTTGCACAACACAGCGAATATAATGATTGGTTCAGCTGTACATGGTAAGGAGGTGGGTTTGAATGATGGTATCCTCGAAGAAGAAGAAATGATGGATAAATACTGCAACACCACTGTGACCATGAAGCCGGGAACTTCCCTAGTTTTTCAATATGCAGGGCCAATTTTAGATCATTTTCAGATTTTACTGTTTTGCCTCGTTTTTACTGTTTTGCCTCTCGTGATGCCTCGTGATGCATGACATCACGAGAAAGCATGAGGTCTTCTCGTTATGAATAAGTCTTTACCGAAGGTACTTCCTATGTCAACACTTTTCATTAAATCTTCTCTTCCAGAGGAAAAAGGCAGAGGTGAAGGTTTGCTATCCAAAGATAGGAGAAGCTGTTCACCTGGTCCCGTGGTCCCCACCCACAATGGAGCACAAGGGGCACTCCTTTGGAGTGCGAGGGTTGCCATGGTGTTGTAGCACAGAGTAGCATGGTTTCTACCCTGCTGCACATTTACAGGGGGACACCATGACACCCCCCTCCCCAGTTCATTCCAAGGTAAAGTCCAAACCGAGATTGAAGGGCAGTGGGTTAGCTTCACACTACCCGTCTACCAGAAGTCAAAGCAAGAAGTCGAGAAGTATTAATGCGTAGCAAATAAGTTTAAAATGTACTCCTTGAAACCATAGATTAATGCATCCATCTAAAACAGCACTCAAAAATAAATTTCAACCAAACCGTATCCAAAATTAAAGGCTAATTAAATGCTCTATTTCCAAAATTAGCTTATGATCATTAAATGCATCTTTTCTCCCTCCTAAACATCATCTTCAATTTTTTTCCAATTTACTCCAAAGAACTTTTATTGTTTTGACTCCAAATAAATACAATGAAATGTGTCTAAACCTGAATGATTGGGAAAAAAAAAAAAAAAAAAAAAAAAAAAAAAAAAAAAAAAATCAGTTTAAGGTGGTTTCTGTTTTATGCAGAGTTGTCCAATTTATGACTCTCATTATATTGATATTTCCATTCTGAAACTAGTAAACATGACTATGATAAATATAAAAATATATTAACATAATTATGGAATAAATCACCAATAAATGAATTTACATTTCTGCCAAATAAGTAAAACTTTACAACTTGTGCACTAAAATAATATTAATTTTTCCAACATCTACAGTTTTTTGCTTTTTGCTATTCCACTTGCTGACCTTTTCAGTCGTTTTCTGAAGCAGAAAAAATTTAATATTTAGTTTTATGATGGATTCCAACCATTGTTCACCTGGTTGTGAAACTCAAAACACACCACCTCACTCTCTAGTTGCTGCACTCAGACTGCTAGCTGACTCTTTCAATGCACAATGCATCACAACCCAGAGCACACCCCTCACATCGCCTTGACCAATGCGGCTCCTGCTGAGAAGTTACAACTGACAACGTGGGGCCAGCAAGCAATGTCCATGCACTGGAGTTGGGAGAGAGATCAAATACTATGCTGACAACAGAAGCTTTTCGCCTTCACTGCACAGCTGCAACTGAAACTCACATCACTGGGACAGAGAAATTAAAAGACTTGCAGGTGCTTTCATTCCATGAAAGTATCTCGCATCTCTGCCAATGCCAATTATGGATTATGAAGGATTTTTCCACTTGCAGGACTTGAAAATTTTTTCAAATTCCACATTGGACAGATTCTGTTTAATGTTGCATAAAATGCCATTTAACTTCACGGGCCGGAGAAATTTTCTGGTTAAGGCAGGTTTCCAGTTTCTTGAGATTTTAGTTTGAACAGATTTTACTGTTCGTAGGCTGGGACCTTTGTTATTACATTGCATTGAATATCAAATAATAATTTTATTTTTATTTAGGCTTCCGATTTCAGTGAGAATCTATCCGTATACACAGCAGACCACAGGTACATACAAGAATTAAACCTCCAAAAATTAAATAGAGGATTCAAAAGGTTTCATTTATAGCTTATTTTGTTTGTTTTTTAAAGGATATATTAATATTGAATTTATTTCATAACTTAAACATTAAAGGGAATATTAATTGTGACTACAGGCTAAGAAAGATTCCTGCTTTCCAGGGAACCCAAAAACTACGTTTAACTGGCACCGTTTCAAGTCACAATCAAGATGTGTTGCAAATTGCAAGTGTGCCTGTTGATTTTTTCCCCATAATCTACAAAATCCCACATTTTTTGTTTTAAATATGTTTGATACACCCCTCCAAGGGAATTACCTAACCAGCCCCATTCTTGATAAAGACTAAAAATTCATACCTAACAATCTCCTTTTGTAGCATTTCTTTTTAGAGTGCAAATGTTTTTTATACAGTAATAAATAAATGATATTTAAAAACTGATAGAGAACTTTCAGAATTCTGCAACTGAAGTTGTTTTTTTAACGATTTGCTAATAAATGTTATATTTATTTCATGAAATTAATTATAAGGTTCTACAAATTGTACCTGAACATAAATCCAGTGGTAACGTCCTGTACAGTGTACCGAACTGAATCTGGCTTGAACTCTTAGTATGGGACCCCTTTCTGAATCATCTCTGACCTTGCAGCCAGGGCA
Source organism: Gryllus bimaculatus (assembly GCA_017312745.1). Lineage (NCBI taxonomy): Eukaryota > Metazoa > Arthropoda > Insecta > Orthoptera > Gryllidae > Gryllus > Gryllus bimaculatus. The sequence goes on from BOPP01000168.1 coordinate 2,420,063, forward strand.
TGATGGACAACCGCAGCAATGTCGTATTGCCGACTCAGGTATTCTGTTCGAGCCAAAGCAGATCATCTGCCCATTAGTTGTTGGAAGGTTTCGCCGGGTTGATTGCAAAGGCGGCAGCGGTCCTCTGCACTCATATATCCCCAATCACATACCTTTGGTAATTGTGAGTGGAGGTTACTTTGTTCTGAATAGAAATGATGAACTCATGTCTCAGCAAATAGGCCAGATTTTGTTAGCCAGGAGACTAACTGGGTTAACTCGCTCACCCTATCTTCTTTGGTGATACATGGTCTTTCAGAGTCCGTTTGATCCAGGTTCAGTGGGGTAAAATTCTTGTCCGTGGTACGAATTGCTTCATGCATGACCGTTGTTTTCTGGAGGAAGTATTTGCGAAGATTGTGGATTTGCTTTGCACACAAAGACTCAAAATCCACGAGACCTCTACCTCCACCTTATTTGTTCCGAGGTAAGTATAGTCTGTTGGGATGGTGCATACGATACTTGGTAAGAGTGGTCCTAACTTTTCGATTAAGCTCCTGCAGTGCAGTTGTTGTCCAGTGAAGAACACCAAATGTAGAGACAGCAACAGGTACTGCCCAAGTGTTGATGGCTGATATGAGGTTTTTTCCATTTAAAAGAGTTTTACAGATTTTTGAGAATCTTTGCACAACTTTATATTTAATATCACACCTCATCTTTGCTTCACTTGTGCTCAAAAGTTGGTGCAGACCTAAATATTTATAGGTATCCCTCCTTCCCAAGTTCTTAGATATTTGTGCCACACATCAGGATGAGTTTGTCAGGATCAAGGATTTCCCCCCTTTTCACATGCACTGCAGCGCATTTATCAATGTCAAACTCCATACAAATAGAGACGCTAAAGAATTTAACAAGTTCAAGCAATGAGGAAAGCTGGTTCTTATCTCTGGTGTACAACTTGAGAACAACTTCATGTAGAACTGATGATTAATGAGGATACAGGTATTTTTGGTGATTTCATATCCCATTCCTGAATCTGTTAACATTCTCCTGAGAGGGTTTAGAACTAGCGAGAACCATAAAGAACTAAGACTATCCTTGAAAAATTCCTTGTTTGATCCTCAGTTCCTTGGTGGTATAGCTGCCTCCAGCAAATGAGACTTTTATCTTTGTACACCAAGTTGCCATGCAGTGTTGGATTAAGTTCACATACTCCGCATTTACTTAGTAGAGGCGAAGGACATGCAAAAGCCAAGAATGAGATATCGAATCGAAAGCCTTGGTATAGACAATTCATCCTACAGAAATGTTGTGGTGTCTTTTTTTTTTGACTTGATTGACTGCAACACTGTCTATCAATAATTCTTTGCAACCTTCAGCACCCTCCCTGCAACCATTTTTCACTGGTGCCAGAAGATTGTTGGCCTTTAGAAGAGTATTCAGCATACTGGCTAGCACAGATGTAAAAATGTTATATGCTGTGGGGAGACATGTGATAGGTCGATAGTTACTCGGAGTCTTAGGATCGCTAGATTATCATTGCTTATCGTAAATGTAACTCCTACAGTAAAGGATGCCGCAATGATAGTAGGATCGTTGAATGTAGCTTGAAACCACCTGGCCAGAACCGCATGAGTACATGGGAAATACTTCCACCAAAAGTTTTGAATTCCATCAGTACCAGGAGCTTTCCAATTCTGCGTATTTCTGACAAATAATCTGTGTAATATTGGGTGAGCACATTGAGGTATATCACAACACTTCCCTTTCTTTTCTGCTAACCAGTACGCTCCATCATCATGGGTCTTGGGAATGTTCCATATATTACTCTACTATTCTTCCATCTCACAGCTTTTAAGAACTGTTTCTGGCAACTTTCTTTGATCGCTGAGTTGCCTGAAACATTTTTTCTGGTTGCATGAATATAAAGTATTCAGATGTCTTTGTTTAATTGCTTTATGGTATCTTCTTATACGACACCCAAGGACTGTGAATCGCTGTTTTAGATATGGAAGTTGGACTTGGAGCCTCTCCTTGAACTTCGTCTGGGTTCTTCAAATTCTCATCTTTCGCCCAATCGCCTTCACTTCATTGAAGATCTTTCTAGTTGCATTGTCAGGAGCTTTTAAGTCGACTCCAGTAATTGTGAACTTCTCGGGACTCATCTTTTGAGTTCACTATATCCAATGATAACAAATTTAAATAGAAAATCTCCATAAAGATTGATTTTATTAATACAGAGATACAGCAAAATGCATTAACTACACCAACTGATAATTTCAATATTTTTGTTTTTCTTTCAAAAGATCAATTATTGTGGGTGATCTGGGCAGTCCGGGTGACGCCGCATCGAAGGCTGAGTTGCCGACGTTTCGACCATTCTGTCGTGGTCTTCCTCAGGGCTGGTATGCGCCGTTATGGTCAGCGCTCGTGTGTATATTCAAGTCTAGGCCGAGTGGCGACGCGGCGTCACCCGGACAGCCCAGATCACCCACATGACTCTGGCCGCGGAAGCCTACGACTTCAAGATCAATTATTGTCAATTCTTCATTAGTAATTACCCTGGATCCTTCTCCGGAGTTCGTGCTCTTTCCGTGCGTGCATTGTCCACTGTCGCTAAGTATCAGAAGTTTTGAAATTTGTTGCATGGAGGCAGTATATTCTTTTCCAGGAGGGAATTAATTTCCAGATTGTTGTATTTTTTTTTAAACCGATGTTCAGGTTCATTCCAGATCTGCTTATGCTTATTTATAATGTGAAGTGTTAAGTGAAATGAAATCAATGAGTTAAGTTCAGTATAACAGAGGGTTCACTATAACCGGAGTCGACTGTGTTTCGGTCAACCTGTATGAACTCATGATTTTCATAAAGCTTTTTCTAAGAAACTACCTTTTATTCATAAGTTCCAACAATGACCTGCATGACATTTAAACTTACATCCTCCCCCCTCTCCTTTGTGATCTCTTTACTCTTTTTATTCTGAATTTTTTAAACAAGACCTTAGAGCATTTGATTTTAAAAACGTAGTTGTTGGTTTGTTTCTTTTCATTAAAATAACACTCTCTATGAGTAACAGACACTGATTACTTAATTGTAAAGAAATATTTCTTAATTAAACAATAGGAGCCACAAATTAGTAAGTTTCCAAAACATGCTCAGAATTAAATTTACTGACATACCGTTGAAAATACTATGTAGTACATAAATGTAGTAGGCAGCAGAAATAACAAGATGGTGAAGGCCAATGTACCTATGAAAAGCTGATTGGCCGTATATTCACAAGAATCAACACGACCACGCAACGGGTTCTTCTTTCGTCCTAGAAACAACCTCCAAAGAGCCAAAAGGCCAGATATCTGAAGATTATACAATCTGAAAGTATAAATAATAATGAGGTAATTATTTCATTTAGTTGCACACAAGTACCTTTTTATGGAAGAAAATCAATTACAAGAATGCAACTTGGCAAGGGCAAATATATTTCTCATATATCTGAGAAAAAGAGAAATCCCAACATCGGTGTCAATATTTTATGTAATTTTTAACTGACTTCATAAGGTTATATAATTTGTTCCTCATTTTAAATTCTTTTACCTTTGCCTTACAGGACATCTCCAGGTAAATCCAGGGTAATTCAATTATTTTCAGATAGTGGTATACAGAGATATTTATATCACAGTGGTGCCACATTTTAACTGTGCAACGAGAGAGCCTCAACTGTATCCAGAATTCTTCACAAAATTGATATTTACTCGTGATCTGACTTACCTGTACGCCTTGAAAATTTGAAATGCATTTTTTAATTTTTTAGGTGAATTTCATTTGTAGCTTTTGCTTCATTTCCCAACTTTTCCTAAAAACAGTTTGATTTCTACTCTAAATTTTTCACTCACATAGATTGAACTGTTCTTATCCACAATGTTATTCTTAGTGCAAATGTATGCAAGTATATTACTTTAAGTGAATTCTTAAACATTGTTTCAAAGCATGAGTACTTTTAATGTAATTTTGAATTAAATTGTGTCAATTTACCAATTATATAATAACAAATTTCTCAAAAACAGCTCAAAACTTTTTCTTTAACTTTTTGAACAGATAGAGACAATATAATAGCTCAAAATGCATGAGAGCTACTTTCAGTAAAACTTTTCAATTTTTAAAAATTACACAAAAATGTTGACCTTTCCTCTCAAGGAAAAAGAGAGAAGAGCACATTTCTTTTTCCATCATAAGCACTCAAAAGCAATAATATTAGCAATATTATAGCTAAATATTAAAACCTAAAAAAGGAAAAACAACTTACAAAGTGTTGTAATTCTGTTGGAAATCATCAGAAATAACACAAAAATTCGTTTTGTGGGTCCCTAATACCAAAAATATGAATTTTTCATGTTCTTATAAAAAATAAATTATTTTTTTGGATATGTAGTATAGTCCGACTCCATGTTTCATGTGAGCCTTGGTACTGAAAAATGTTTTTTAGTGAAACATCTGTCCATTAGTGAATAACACTAATCTAATCTAAATATACTAGTGGATTTTCACCAAAATGAATATTCTCAGATCAATCTGGCTGGTGTTGATGACTGTTGAATTTGAATGTATATTTCAAGTTTTAGGGGTACTTTAAATGATGCCCCAACAACATTTTCAGCATTTCCTCAAAATACTCCAAATGTTTGTTTTATTTCAAAATGTTTGTTTCGCAATTTTCATGAGATTAGAGCAATGTATACTCATAAAAATGATGCAACGCATTTTTTTATTTATTGAATAAACCGATGTACAGTTCTTGTATACAATTATATTGACACATTGACTAGTGAGGTAATATATATCTATACTTTACAAACACATAAATTCAAAATGAGGCTACACATTGTTATAGTAGAGATTTCAATTACACAAAACACAAAAATAATAATTAAAAAACAAATAACAATATTATTCATATTCCAAAAATAAATTCTTCAAAGAATTTTCTATCTGAGAATAGGATTCACCAAATGTATGCATTTTCAACTGATTACATAAGTTGCTTATTCATGGACTGTTTGCCAAATAAGAAAAATTATAATATATAATCTCAAACATAACTTATCTCCTTGTGTTGACAGGAGGAACTTAAAATTTAACCCTTTTCATAAAGTAATGGACAATCCAGATTGTTTGTAATCAGTTTGATAAGGAAAATAGAATCTCTGAAGTTTCTCAGGGATCTGAGAGATGGAATTTTCAGTTAATTTGCAATAAAACTGTAATCATAATCTATAAATCGCAACAGGCAGATGCATTTTCATAATTCTAAAAACCTTATACTGTATGGTTTTGATTCTTGTACTATCAATGAGATGTGTGGAGACCACATGGTTGAGACTAACATTAAGATAGGTCTAACCAGTGACATACACAATGATTTCAAAACGTTCATTGAGCTTATGCCCAAGCTTGTTCTCACAAATCCTAAGATTTGATTGGCTTTCTGAATAATAAGATCAACATGTCTCTTGAACTTCAGTTTGAAGTCAAATATAACCCCAGTCTCTTATTAGAGATACTTCGGAAATTGAAACTCATTTAATTTTGTATGCATATTCAATAGGCGTTAACGAGCAAGAAAAAATTATATATTTGCATTCGGAAGGATGTAATTCAAGTTTATTGTTAGTACACCATTTTGAAAAATCATGCAATTCAGCTTGAAGACATATATAATCATCTGATTTTCAATTGTCTTGAAAATTTTGCAAGCATCAGCAAATAAAAGGTATTCAACATCTTTCAGAACAAATTTAATATCATCAATATAGATGATATAAAGTAAGGGACCTTGTTGAGACCCTTGAGGAACTATAGAAAAAACTATAATTTCTTCTGATTATATTTTTCTGTATTTCATTGTGCCCTATTCGTTAAAAAGCAAGCAAACCGTTGTAAAAGGGAGCCAGTAATGCCAAAACAATTCAATATCTGTAAAAGTAGAAGGTGGTTGACAGAATCAAATGCTTCGCTAAAATCAGTGCATATACTGTCTACTTGGCATTTCTCTATGTTGCATTATAAATACTCGATGCCCATTTTTGTTTTATAAAGTTTTAAAATTATTTCAAAATCTAAGATTCATCAATTATTATTTATTATTTGAGTTCTCAAATCATTCCCCCATATTACAGTCAACAATGTTTATTGGCAGAGAAAAAAAATCATAAAATAAAAGTAAGAAGATGACATAAAATATTGTAGAATGAATGACAAATAAGAGAGAGAGAGAGATAGAAAAAAAAACAAAAACAAACAAAAATGATTATTGGTCGTTTTCAGTTAAAAAATTATTTAATTTTAATTAATACTGTATATACACTAAATACCAAAGTTATTTGTATCTATGGATTTTTTGTATTATTTGGTTTCCATTCTCTCATAAAATCTTTTGTTGATTCATTAATAAGTAAGAATTAATTATTTGTTTAATTCTATCTGAAAAATAATAAAATCAATTTTATTTTCGAAAGTAATTTTGACAAACCTTGCAGCATATACGTAGATACAGTAAACGTGGAAGCTTGCCAATGCTAAAAGGTCCGCCAAAATAGCAGCTTGAAAAGTTAATCCCAGGCGACCAAAACAGAGGAAAATGAAGAAAATAAAGTCTAAAACAGGCTCTGCAAGAACTGGAAAAACATATGTTAATAATTATATTGCTAGAGCATTTCATTGCTTAACAACAAGCACAAGCTGGGTCAATTCCATACCTAGAAATGTCCACCACAGATTTATATGATACACAAAGAATTTGCCAAGCATTTTGTTAAAAGCAAAATTTAATTTCAGGCCTGCTGGAATACCCATCAACCATTTCAATAATTCCTGGAGAGTATGAACAACCTCCTGAAAGAAAATAATATTCCTTAACGTACAAACTTAATTTTACTTTTTATATCAATTGTTATATAATTCTGAATCTTTTTCTCACCTCAGCTGAATGCAATAGTAATTGTGAGGGTAATGTTGAAGACACTAAGGACATGAACCAATACAAAATTAGATAACCACTAATAATGTCAACAAGGGTGGCAACAACGTAATTGCCAATTTTTAATTTGGAAGATTTGTGGTATATCTGGCCATCTAGAGCCCATCTAAAGCTTTCAAGGGAATTGTGAAGACGAATACAAAGAGAACTTAATTTTAACACAGGTAACAACACCACAAAACCTGCAAGCACCCCATTCAAGAACAATATTAAATACTCTAAAACAAAAAGAATAATTCTTTTGCTAGTTTTCTGGTTGGTATTTGAGATATTTGTGTAACAATACTTAATGTTGTACATTAATGTCCTAAAGTAATTTTCATCGTTTTCCATTTCTCTTTCACAGGCAGTAAAGAACAGAAGTTCTGTATTAATGAAAATTGGTAAGTCATAAGTGATGAAAATAATTTTTGGAGAAGTCATGTTTACTGTCTCTCCTTGAACAACTAACGTCTTTACAAAAAGATCATTATATTTATTTCCAACAGTAAGCCAATTTATACTTCTATTGGCAACATTTGCATACGATGTTTCACTTTTGATATACTGTCCAACATGTGTCAAGTTGACACTTGACCTTTCCTTCACATTTTGCAACAGTTGCAAAACATAAAATATTGCTATGTTGCCCCTGGAGGATAGAACAAAATTTCCATATAAAAGACAGCTGTCTTTATCATAGAGATCGCGAGGAATAAATATCATTACAGTAATCATGATTAGAAATATTCATGTAACGCAAGTCACTAATTTCATACTGATCTAATCTTCCCTTTGATCTATCTGGAAGACACATCAGACAACAACTGAAAATTCCGCCATACACTCGCCCACTCCATTTCTTTATAACCTATGACATTTAACTGAAGATATATATACGAGGCAGCAAGCCCCTCCTACGCGCATGGCTGTAGCAATCCGAAGCTGTGGCAAATAGAAGGCCACCTTCATCGCCATTTTTTGTTGGCACATAAAGGCAGGTGAATTTCGAATTGAATTCTTTGCGTCTACATTTTCTTCCCGTTTCATTTCTTCAATATTTAACATAGAACCACATTGTGGCCGGGTGCCAAGAAAGGCCGAGTAAATATTCTTCTTGGTTGTCAGAATGGTGTGGTTTTCTTCGTCTGGCAGAACCATTAAATATGTACAACTTCTGTGTATTCCACCTATTTCTTGTAAGCAATGCTTCTTACAATGCTATATTATTAACTTCTTAACTTAGCCAATACAATGTATCAAGTTAATTATATGAAGCCTTTTTTAATGACTTAGCGTTTTCTACAATACCAAATGTAGGCGTTGGCCCTGGCACTAAGCCCCACTTGGTTGTGTGAAGGGTGGACTAAAGTATCTTATATAGCCCTTTTTATTTAATTGTGAGTTTATTGGGTTAAAAATTCAAAATGTCTGAGTTTATATCCATTCTTGATTTCGTTCAATAAATAAAACAGTTTGCCATGCAATGATTTTGGAGAAAGAAAAAGAATAGGAATGTTTGTGCAAAGAACAGTAGAAAACTACTGTTAGAGTACAGTACAACAGTCATCCTTTGAACACTTGTCAATATTTATCAGATTATAAAAAACAAACATGAATTTTAGAATATCTAATATTTCTTAATAATCAAGAAATATTACACAGAGCCAAAACTACATACATTGCAAAGAAAGTAATGTACTAGAATGATTGTTGACATCTGACTTATGTCCACTTTTTAATTAGCTATCTTATCTCCTTTCATTAATGTTGTTTTTGGAAATTGCGTTTCATAGTATATTCTATTGTTGGAATATTCAATACTTATATTTATCAATTTCTGGCATTTCTGTATTGAAAGAGAAGTCCACATATGGCTCTTCTTGCATTCGTCAAAAAGGACAAAACCATCATAACCCATGTAACAGGTTGATGTAGTTAAAAATCAGGACATAAGATCGACTTTTAACTAGGCTTTTCTCACACCGAGAGAAGAGCACTATTAAAGCACATACTTAAACATACAAACAGCCAATCACTAAAAACAGTGATCTGGCCCTTCTTGCACCTAAACACCAAGATCAAGAGTACAATTTGTCTATAGTCACACAATATAATTCTTTATCCTTGAGGTTTTTTACGGAAAATCCTATACCGCTATCCCATTTCAGGTTTAGCAATGAACTGATAAATTAATATCAGCATATTAAAGTTAATTTCAAATAATTACAATGTGCTCAGAAATTTCAAGGTCTACTACATGTTAACTTCAACACCTAGGCATCAAGTGAAATGGGGGAGATTATAATTGCAATTTTGGCTCCGATTTGTTTTCCAAAAATTTAATTTTTCTTTTTTGTTAACTATACATCCTTCTCCTCTTACAATTATTATCTAAAAATTACAATACAGGGTAATTCTTGCAGCACTGCAATACAAAACATTAAAAATAACACTGTTATTGGTTTTTTAAATAAATATACTTTTCAAGAGGTAACCATAAGGTAAATTGGAATCATTAATATATTTCAATGAATAACATTTAAAGGCAAGTGAGAGATTCTTGTACTAACATTGTTGTAACCATTATGTATCCCAAGACATTGGTATATTGTCTCCCTTAAGTTATTGCCTATGGCACAGATGGTTTAGAAAAAAGAAGGCACATACATAACCTCTCACATTTGTGTATAAAACAAAAACTGAGATTTGGAGCTGGGCCATAGTGTACATACATCATTTCACAATCATTAAACAAAAAAGACAGTTCATACCTTAACCAAATTGTGTTGGTTACGCTCAGAACTTTGTAGGTACATCATCAGGTTTCCAATTTTTTCATATTCACATAACTGCTAGAAAGCAGCTGTCTTAGAAATTGGTTCAAAAATATGGGATTGGTGAGAGTAGATTTAAAAACTTCAATCTCTGACATTTCTTATCCACTCCTCGCAAAGGTCTTTCTTCGCAGAGGAACTGCAACAGAAATATAGTCAAATGACGAAAAGAAAAGTATTACGTCTGAATATATTCCACTTGTTCAAACGCTTACGGTAGAAGGAAATGCTGTTCCTTCTTATGTCTGTTGCTGCAATTTTATGCGCATAGGAAATCACCATGTTTAATACTAGAAGCTTCAGTTGTAATAGACAAAACACTGCGAAAACGCTCTTCGACCAAACCAATTCACTCCTTACACTTCACAGTAGGTTCACATTATCCAACAAAATGCGTAGGAGACACCTCTTTCTATCTACAGTGGGAACACTAGCGCTCATGAACACTCTAGTTCTTCTTACTACCTCTATGCGAGGCAGGTGCCACACACTGTGAAATTTCGCTGCCACAGTTATACCCTACCCCCCCTCAGTGCTGCCCTTCAACGGTTGGCGCAACAAGACCACTCCACTTGAAGGTGGGAACAATGTCTAAGAACATTCAACCAATTTAATGCTTGCCATATGCTGTGCGGTATATTTGAATGTTGCGGCCTTTTAACGTGGCTGATTTACAATTTACTAGCGTACCCGTGCGAGAACTCTCGCATGTTAAACCCCATTCAGAAACAAATGTTCTTTGCATGGATTATTACAGAACTTTCAAAATGGTTTCATAATTACAAGTTATCATTTAACGAAGGAAAAATGATTTCGATGCATTTTTGCATTCCATATCGGCAATCGCAAGCTCCATTAAAAATGAGCAATATGCGTTTAGCTGATGTTAACGTAACAAAGTTTTTGGGTCTCTCAATTCAGTCAAACTTCAAATATAATATCCATATAACTGAATTAAACAATAAATTAAGTTCATTATGTTACGCATTCAGAATTATTTCAATGTCAGCCTTCATGCAACTTGGTGCTTGTATTTTGCAAATGTACATTCCCGACTGATAGCCCTCGTTGGTTAGCGTGCTCGCTTTCCACGGAGCAACTCTAGGCGCGATTCCCGATTGCGGTAAAAATTAATTGTTTGTTTTCTTTGCAATGCCCCGGTATCTGTTAATGTGTTACGATGAGAAAGCTCACTTCTCAGGTTGAGAAGTCCAGAAAACAGCATAGGGATGGTTATGTGCTAACCACCCGTACCCCTTCACTCATGGAAGCAAGGCCGGGACGCTACTGGTCAGCCTTTACTCATAAAGAGCTGATATGCCATAGTACTTACATACATACTCGCCTGAGATATGGCATACTAGTCTGGGGAAGCTTATTCTATAGTGCCCACGCTTTTAGATTGCAGGAAAAATTGTACGAATAATAAGGAAATGCCATCCATGTGATTCCTGTAAACATCTCTTCATTGAGCTTGGAATCTTACCATTGCCTTGTCTATTTATTTACTCACTATTTTTTTTGTCAGAACTGACTTAGAGGCGGGAGCACACTTTCATTCGATTCAAATATTTATAATTACAACATACACCGTAGAAATCGCATTCGTCGGATGTCAATATCAACAGCTCATTATCTGCTTCTTCATATCTGATTTAACATATAAAATATGTACGTTGCTTGACAAAACATTGCCAGATGAATGATCAACAATTACAATTGATACAGAAATTTAAGTTAAAAGTATAATCTTTTCTGCTGCATAACTGTTTCTACACAATAAGAGACTATACGTCCCATCAAAAAGAAAAATAGCATTTATTTTAACATGATATATAATGCATTAGTTTACATTTATATTGAATAATTTTAAAAATGACTTAATATGCCTTTATCAACTAATGTACTAATTGGTTATCAAGTTTATAATATAAGGTATAATAACAGGCGAGGTTTCATTAAATTGGGTATATACATTGTATTTAGTTATTTATTTCATTTTTGTCATGTTTACGTTCTCCCTTTAATAGATACTGTGAAAATTATTTTGGTTTCGTCACCCTGAAATATTTTTATAAATAAATTTTCAGATTTACCTGATGAGGGACTCATAATCTTCGAAACGTCGTCGGATTTCATACAATAAAATACCATTATGATATAACCATTTTGAAATTATTTATTGTGGTCTTAAATTAAAAACAGAGACTGAATAACATTTAATAAGCAATGTACTATAGTGCGGTTTTTATAACTCTGCTCCTCAAGGCCCTATTTCACGGTGGCATTGTGTCACTTTTTTATCGTCACTTCTTTCTCGGTCGTGCCGTTAGATGTCGCATGAATAAATGCGTTTTTTATATCTATCGCCACCAGGGCACAAAAACCTTTCTTGCTTTTGGCTGTTTCAGCATTTTGAGCTGCTTCTGTGATAGCGTCTAACGTGGAGAGATTCTTTCTAAATCCAAACTGTCTCGTTGAGACGTTTATGCCCGAAGTCACGTGTTTCTCAAGTCGTAGAAGGAGCAGCCTCTCAAGTAATTTACTCATCGTATCCACAAAGGTCTGAACGAAGACGCCAGCTCAGCTGGTTTGATTCCTTTACGGTTGAGGATTAGCTATTTCCATTCCTTAAAGAATTTCCCCGGTTTAAGGCAGTAATTAAAGGCATCCAGGAGGCATTCGGGGAATTCTTTAACCACTATAACAAGGATCACGTTCCATATGGTCCTGGCGCCGTTTTCAACTTTGTCTTCATCATCGTTTTGTACTAATTCCTCCTTCGTGAAGTAATTAACTTCGTCTAAGTGATAGTCAGGTCTATTCCTTACCAAGTGTTTTCTGCTAGGGAAAAGGTCTCTGGTAATTACCTCCATTCACTCGGGGTCGTCTAGACCCGCTGTGTTGCATGGTTTAAATTTCTCCATAACAATTTTATACGCTTTTCCCCAGGAGTCATTCTCCATATCATTTTGGTAAGGCCTTGGTAGGCCTTCCAGCATTTGGTTTTACTTCTTTTGATTCCGGACCTCTTATAGTTTTCCCTTGGATGTCCGTTTTGGCTTTTGTTGCAGGTCTGAGAGCTTTAATACATACTTTATGGAGTTCTGCAATATCTGCAGTCCACCAGTACCCATGGGCACATGCGTCTAGGCATTGAGATTTCATATGTATCTTTAACGATTTTTTGCGTTGCCTTTATTGCTTCTTCGAGGGAATCTACTTTTCCCCCCCGTCCAATACTCTGCAACATTTTAACTTCGCCAAAGAATGTCCTGGCCTTTTCTTCACTTAATTTTTTGATGTTCCATAATGGTCCGACGTTTGGCTGCATCTTTCTTCCAGTTCTGTTTCCAGCAGGTGAAGTGGAAAATTGCATATAGCGATGATCGCTAAGTGTCTCTTCCTCAAGGACTTGCCGGTCCCGAACACATCTGACTATCTTTGAGGTTTCTATTGTCAGATATATTATGGAAGATACTACCCCTCTCAAAAAAGGTACACGACTTCGCTGTATTTAAAACCACCAGATCTTTTCTGGCAATGAATTCGCAGACAATGTCACCTCTACGATCAGATCTGCTTTCACTCAATTCCGGGGACTTGCTATTAAAGTTTCCACGTTGTTATTAAAGTCACGATTATTTCTCCTGGTGCCAAGTTCATGCTTGCCTCCAGTTCGTCTATTGTTTCCTAAATTTTTCAATTAGATTGTGAGGTGAAAAATAGCAGCTATATATTCTTATATTGTCCATATCCGTCCAGACAAACCCTTGGTTTGTGTATTTGAATTATTGATTCTCACTTTTGGATTAAGTGATATAATACCTGCACGTCTAGTCGGGTCCTGGTAATGAGTTATTTCGTCTATATCTTGCTGCTCACTAACCAGTAACGAATCCACGTGTCTTTCCCTAGTCGTTTGAGTCAGCAGTTCTTGAGCTGTCTTTCCTTTGCCTAAATTAATTTGTAGGAACACAGTCATTATTTGTTTTCCTGTGTTTATTCAGTGCCGCTGAAAATGAAGGACATTTATTGCTACCCAGCATATTGCATCTTCTCCTAGGTTTATGTCTTTGCAGACAATACATTGTGCTGACCCTCTGCATTTCTTGGCCGTGTGGCCCTGTTTGCTACTACTTCTGTCTGTTCTCTAGCAGTAAGTAGAGATATGACCGAAGTCTAAATATTTATAACACCTACTGACTTCGTGTTTCACTCTGATGTGGCAAACGAGGCAACAAATCTTGATTTTCTCTTCTTCAAGCAGAACGTCTGCTTAGCGCATAGGGAGTATTGCGGTTGCTACCTGTCTACCTCCGTAAACCTTGAATATTCTACATGTCTCCGAGGGGTAATCTCCCGTAATGCTTGTAAATGATTCTTTCACTTCATCCAGCGAAACGGTCTCTCTATGTTCCGTATTTCGACTAGTGTTCTTGGGTTGAACGTGTTAACTTTCGCCTTGTCCCCTACAGTACGCGTAATGGCTTCGTTTAGAGAGCTTGGATCACAATTTTTTCTCCGGGACTCTCAGGATTTCACTTTTGCGTGTCCTCCAGATTGTTTGGATATTAGACTTGTGTTCTTTCGGATCAACCGAAAAAGAAGCGGAGCGGCGAGGAGGGGAGGGGGAAGGGTGACGAGGGGAGGAGAAGGCGAGGAGGGGTCTCCTTTAGCCTTCCTTTGAAGTACATTAAGTGCTCTGACAGAAATGAATGAAACTTACCGATAGGCGATTGTTATGGCGGTGTGACTGACGGTGTTATAACCCAAAAATAGGTCATTACTAATACCTGAATAAACCTTAATTTCTTTAATATTTCTGCATAAGACTGCTCATCATTAGCTGTCAATTTGATGGCTTGATTGATATGTCTATTTCTTGCTTTGGATGTATGGTTATTTTCTTTGGACGAACTTTCCTTCTTTCTTTTTGTCTTCCTGTGTTCAGGAGATTTCAACCAAACCTCGTTAGAGTTTTGTTTCTCCACACGGGCATCCAATTCGACGACTTGTACCTGCTTGACCTTGACGTATCTATTGTCTTCTGGAGGAATCGGAGTTTGTCTTTTCTTGTTTTGCTGATCTTGGAGCTCTCTCTGTACTATTTTCAAAGCCCTTTGGGTCTTCTCCAGTCTCTCTTTACCACGCATATTCTCGGTTTGTTCGTCACATTTCCCTAGGGAAATCAATTTATCGTACATCAACTTTTGCTCCTCTTCAATGTGTAGCCATCTGTTTTTCAACACATCCACTTCTTGTTCTGTGGTCAAAGTCTTCTTCCTGTCATTGAGGTATTTTTAAACAGACTTCTGTCAATTACGGCTAATTGAGCTAGCTGAGGTCTATAATCTCCTAATATTGTTTCGCCAACTTCTTCGTAATTTCCCATATTTCTAACACCCAGTCCACCGCGTTCCTTTTCGCTTCGGGCATGGCTCTTCTTGATCCGATACTCCTGTAGGTACTTCAGGTGAGGAGGGGGTGCATGGACGCCTTCCGAACAAGGAGTCTAATGCATTTGTCGCATTATCTGTCAGAGGTTCGAGTGATCCACATCTCTGGAATTGCAGTCGCTGGGTGACGACGTCCGGTGGCCTGCATACGCACCACAATCTGCCGGTTCTGGAGTTCCGATTCCCTGCATCGTAACGGTATATCTATTTTTATTTATTTACGTCAAAAACAGTTAAAACTGTGTGTGACGTGCTATGGGGAGAAGTTAATTTGAAGTTACATTTATGTCCAGAAGCAAAACAAGGAGCCATCTCAGCATTTGCTCGAGGATCAGGGAAACGGAGCGAAAACCTGATCGAGATGGGGGTTATTGACCCAGAAGCTGAAGTACAATACTGTTACTGGTTTTTTTACAATTATACAATCCAAATGGTATAAAATACATTAAATGTCATTGTTAAAACTAACATTACTTTCCTTTTGGATGCTCCGTATAGTCTCTAATTGTATAGAAACAATTGTGTAGCAGAAAATATTTTACTTGGCACTTTTGTATCGAATTGAATCGTTGAATGTCATCTGGCAAGGTGTTGTAAAATAATGTACATGTATTATAAGAGGATTTTTGTAGTGAGCTGTTGATATTGCCACCTGATGAATATGATTACTGCGTCGAGTGTTGTTTAGAGACAACTACGTTTGCTGAAAATATATTCCTGACCTTGTCATTTTTGACAAAGATCGTTTCGCATATCGTTTACGTACAGGAGGAAGAGAATATGACCTAAAATCGATTCCTGCGGGGCTCCATATAATATGCAATTGGCAAAGAATCAGAAAGGTATATAAATTATGTTCGATTATTCTAGTAAGGTATTTCTACTCTCTGAGATCGTTGTTTAAGTGACGAACATAACCAATTTAGAGCAACATCACGAATTCCATACGAAGGTAATTTTGAGAGTAGAATGTTATGATCAATGACGTCAAAGTCTTTTGAAAGATCTAAAAATATTCCAATAGATGCTTCGTTTTGATCCATGGCTGAAGAGACATCTTTAAGAAAAGAAAATATGGCTGTTTCCGTAGATTTTGATTTTCGAAACCAATGTTGGCAATCTGAAAACGCGCCGTGTTTACTAAGAAATGTTTCCATTCGTAAGTAAAAAAGTATCTCTAATATTTTTGAAAAAACCGACAAAAGGGAACTTGGCTGATAATTATGAATTTAATTTTTGTTGCATTTTTCCAAAAGTGGCGTAATCATAGCTGTTTTAAAATATCTGGAAAACTTCCTGCGCATAAGGATACATTAAATACGTGAGTTAACGGTTGTATAATGGCGGTCGCGCAAGCCTTTAACAAACAATCCGGAAATTTATCTAAACCGGCCGAATATTTAATTTTTGGTCTACCGAACATTTTCAGAATTTCATGGGAAGAAGCTTCGGAAACAAACATCGTGCCTAAAATTTTTGGGGAAACGTCTGATGCTGAATTTTGTGGCTGAAGACCCTTACTGAAATAGGCATCAATTCTCGAAAAGTATTGGTTAAAGAGACTAGCCACTGTTGCCGGATAGTTCACATTTCTATCGTTATCTTAAAAACGCTTGCTTCTCTACAAGTTTATAGTTATTTTGGTGGAATTTTTTACTATTTCCTGAAAGATCCTCCATCTTGTTTTTTTCTTGGTGGTCGCCGTCCCCTAGTGTTTGTGAGCTACCGCCAGTGTAAGGAAACGGAAGGAAAAAGAGGGGGCTGAAAAGAATAGAGTTAGATAAAAAAGGTTGGAATGGAAACGACTCCCTAGACCTAATACGTAACCTAACCTAACCTAACCTAATACCTAACCGCAACCTAATGGCGGCGGGGTCCGAAACACGAGTTGGCTGATACGGCCAGAAAGCAGAAGTGTGCCATAAGCAAGTGAAAGTAATAACACACCAAGTTAGTGGGAATGACGGGATCTTTACGGGGGTGACAGCGGACAACTGCTTCGATTAGTTGCCTTCTACGACAGGGGGAGGTCCCATGGTGTTATTCTACTAAACTGCCCGGCACCACACGGTATATCATTATTATTATTATTATTATTATTATTATTATTATTATTATTATTATTATTATTATATTAGTTCATCATCACGTGTGCTACCTATCCATCTATATATCTATATCTATCTATCTACTATGCTATCTGAGTCTATAATGATAGTATCATATGAATTTTAATTTTATATATAGTTAATATATATATATATGGATGATATATAGTATATAGTATTATAGTATAGTATAGTATATATATCTATCTATCTATCTAGTAGGGTAGTATATATATAGTATAGTATATATGATATATATATATATATATATATATATATACATACACACACACACATTGTGTTGATATGGCCACGACATCTAGCGGCACAACCGAAAAAGTCGTGAAATAACGTGAGGTAACCTACCGCTAAGAAGAGAGACCTTGACGCGTCACATTATAAAATCCGAAGTATAATTTAAGTAGCTACTAGCTAGGTTGGTACCAGTTAGTACCAGGGCCCGGCAACTCTCCACCAAAACTGGGGACAAAGCTCGAGGTTGCTACTATAGGAAGCGCTAGTGTCGCCGGGTGCAGCTGCAGGTTAGGCTCGCCAACTTTCCCACATACAAATTGGCTAATTTGTGAGAAATACGAAAAGTGTGTTATAAATGTACTATTATTCATAATCTATACTTATAAGAAACCTCTGAAAAATGCGCGAACATAGACGTTATCTTTTGCAACATTATTGGCCTGCTGGCGACCCGAGAACTCACGCAGTAGCCACGCACGTTTATAGTATCGTTGGCAACAGTTTGTGTTTTAGTTCATGTAAAGAAGGTGATGCAGCAGATCGCGCCACCGTAATGGTCTCCACCACGTTATATGGGAGATATAGGGCCCTGGTTAGTACAATGGCACATGTAGGGATGAGAGACGTGATGTTAATGATTTTAGACAGTATACCCTTTGACATTTAATGCTATTTTGTTTGCTTTATGATATATAAATTGTAATAGATTTGTAAGATCGAAATGTATGAAAAGAAAAAATCTCTAATGTTATTACTATTTCGTATCTCTTGAAATATTCAGTAGAGAGCCGACGTATGACGTGGAGTGATGTCTATGGGCATGAAAGTGACGGGAGAAGAACGAGATGTTGACGGAGAAAACCATTCTACCCAAGAAACCACTGTTGCTTGTAAAATGTACTTTTATGGGAGGGAATTTTGTTTTGTACTAGCGCTTTTGTTTACATCCTACGCAGCCCTACAAAATGCGTGAGTTGTTTCGTATAATTTCTTCGTAAATATAATTTCTTCGTGTGGAAATTATTTTGCCATAATTGTATCATCTAATTGCTTTGCCAGGCCACCAAAGGTATCGAAAAGTCCGTTACCTGTTCGGTTCTTTTCAAGGACTTCGTTAGTAGCAGATTTTTATTATGGTCAGTTAAGTTCTGCTTTTGAAAGAGTGGCAGAATCAGATGTGTCATTTGTTATGTATTATGCACCATGGGACGCAGAAAGTCAGAGTTTAAAGGAAGAATTTGCTATAGTTGCTCAGTACTATTATAAACAGGTTTGTATATAACTTGATGTTATTTTGCTTTTTTTGTGAACAATCACTTGAGAACAATTTTTTCTTCAGGTATATTTTGCAGCTATAAATTGTTGGCAACCTCTTGGAGAATGTCGTCAACAGTTCTCAAAAATTCAACACTTTCCAGTGCTGATTGCATATACTCAGCATACCAAAGGAATTCAATACAAAGGGGTTAAGGAGGCTGGCCATATGATAAAGTTTATACAATCTGTTGTGCGGCCATTATCAAGAATTGAACATCCTCATGATCTTGTCGACTTGATGGCTTCTCATGATGTTAGTCTCAGATTTGATTTTTCTTGGTATTTAGGAAGGTAAAATGTGGTTGTATTAGTGTTGTATGATGTATTCACAATTCCAGAGCTATGGTATATGGTATATTTCATTGTTACATTTGAATGTATTACATACTGTCATGAATGGTTGCAGGCTGTGGTTGTTGGACTTTTCCACTTTTCTGGTAACATTGGTAGCCCTGGTTTTCATACTTTTTATTCTACATCTCTTAAATTTCTCGAAAGGGATCCACTTCGAGAAGTGGGCTTTGGTGTTGTCACAAATGAAGTAGCTGCAGCTCACTTTGGTATATTTGAACTTCCTGCAGTGAGACTTTATATGTGGAATGAAACATTGGTAAGTAAATAATATTTGGATAAAGGTTTGGTGAATAATTCAGTTTAATTTGAAATTGAGATTCCGTAATGCGTGTATGAAATTGAACAAAAAAATATTAATTTGAGTATTTGATTTAATCACTTTTGTTATAATTACTTTTTTAAAGTAATCTTATTCACTTAGAAATTTTAATAATTGTTTTATTTTGATTTGTATATGTTTCAGGAGTACAGCCAATCTGCTGACTATTCTGTAGATGCTCTTACAAAATGGATGTCTCACAATGTTCATCAAGTATCTGTATGGGTGAGTCCTCCTGGGGTGAAGAGTCTAACGTTATCTCCATATGTAGAAAAAGGATCTGTTCTAATGCTGTTCACACCGAGGAATCCATTTTTAATCTATAATCAGTTTTACGATATGGTAAGAAAATAGTCTTATTTTTGTTTTCTAGGTATATTATCGTGTTTAAATGTGAGAATTGAATGTTTGTACACATGAGGGTTGTAAAAGTGGAAGCTGACAAGGTGTGCAGTTGTGCTGCTGTGCCTTGCTTAGTATATAGAATGATTCATTTAAATTGAGTCCTCAAATTATCTCAAAAAAGTGCATTGTACATAAAAGTCTTAAATAAGTGTCAGTTTTTTCGTGAGGGAAAACCTTTACATTGCCTCACTCCACCTGGGATGAGAGGTCAACTTAGAAATTTTAAACAATGCCATATTTTATTGCAAATTTGGATTTGTCATTAAAAATACGTAATTTGCGACAGAAACGTTTTCAAATTTTGCTTAAAGTAGGGTACATGGTACACCCTTCGAGAAGCGGGGCGGCATGGAGGGGCCCCCTCAACCCTCCCTTAAATTATGCTAAGCGCTCTGAAAGAAATTAATGAAACTTGCCGATAGGCAACTTTTATGGCGGTTTGACTGACAGTGTTATAACCCAAAGATAGGCTATTACTAATACCTGAATCATACTCAACCTGCTTCCCGCAAACCATGACCCTTCTGCACGGAACACTTACGCACAAGAGCAGTGGCCCCTTTCTTGATACACGTCCACTCAAAACCATCGCACTTCTTTCGCTTCGTCAGCTAATATTGTTCTTGGAACAGTAGAAACAAATTATCACAAATACTGCTTTCTGACAACACTGAAATGCCGCATTGATAACATGGCCAAAATCATAATAAAATCAAGTAGTTTTTTTTTTTTGCGGGAGGGGGGGATGCTTTTTTTTGCAATACTGTTGAACAAGACTTTAGATATTGCACGATGTTCTTTGTTAATATTTTATGTTTGATATGTGGAAGATGAGGTACTGTTTTCTAGACTTGGCAACAGCTACAAAGGCTCTTGATGTGATGAAAGTAGTCTCAGATGTTGTGACATAATATAAACTTTCATTGTAAAAATTGATTGATGTGTGCACGGATCGGGCTCCTTCAGTGCTTGTTCAGGCTTTGTGGAATTGGTAACAGAAAAATGCTGCTGTGGTTGCAGTTCATTGTTCATACACTGTCAAGCCTTGGCACCTAAGACGCTTCCAAATGAACCCCATGATATGTTGAAATTGTGTATTAAAGTGGTTAATTACATAAAAAACTGTGCTTTAAATACTTGACTCTTAAAAAAGCTTTGCGAAGATATAGAAACAGATCACAAAACACAGTATTTCATACAGAAGTTCGCCGTATCTCGACAGAAAATATGTTTGCAAGGTTTAGCTCCTAGATGAAGTAATTACCTTTTTGGAAAATCAAAACCAAAACTAACAAAGTCTGGAATTTAAAAACATAGTGTTGAAGTAATGCTTGCTTGTGTGTGTTATTTCTTTGAAACGATCAACCTTAACCTAGTATTGCAGGATGGAGAGTCAAATCTAGTTACACATCATGATGCCATCACAGTATATATTTAAGAGTTGCAACTTAGGAGTGTAAGATATTGGCACACTCCTGCAGATATACAGGTTTTACCAAACTAGTTTGTCTCTAAAGAAATATGCCTTAAGGAGGTTTTTGGAGAGGCACAAATTTAAAAAAAGCAAATATCAAAACATTTGGAGTACCTCATTGAAGAATTGAACAGATGCTTTCCTAACACTTGTGATGACATAATTTACAAATTAACAACGGATCCTTTCAATGTCAGCATAGACTTCTTGACTGTAGCACTGCAAGAACAAACTTTAGAAATAAAAAAAAAAAAAAATATTCTGCTGCCTAGTATGAATTTGATAAAATAAACAAATTAATGTTTTGGATTGAGCACAACAAAGTGTATAATAGCAAGCGGTATGATTTTATTTACCTATTCCTAGCACTTACTTGTGCGAGAATGCATTTTCAGTACTTGGTGCAATTAAAACAAAGTATTGGGACAAATTTGATAATGATTTTCATTGTACACTTTCTGATTTTCAACCAAAGATAGGGAAACTAGTAAAAAAATGCAAGGTCTCATTGTTTTTCTTGACCCTTATTTTTTAATTTAAATTTCAACTAGTAATATTAATTAGGCATAGATAGTATTGCATTTTCTTGACCTAACAAAAAAAAACAACGACCGGAACATTTTTACCCGAGATCAAAAGAACATGATTAACTTGTAATATTGTAAAGAGTAAAAAATTTAAATGCATATATTCCAAATAACACTTGTTTTACTTATTACCAAATAAAAATGTACAAGAGGGTGCGGGAAAGGGGGGTCCTTGACAGATGGGGCAAGGGGAAAGAAAGTTTGGGAACCCCTGTTGTAGATGAACTGCTTGGTGATTTCTAAAAAACAAAATGGAAAAATAGTGAAGCTCACTATGTACATTACCTGCATTGTGCTAGCATGTGCATCTTGCAGTCATAGAATAAACAAAAAGATATATTCTATTGTTTAGGAAACAAATAAATGTCAGTACCTTAGCAAATAGGCACTACAACTCAGCAATACATGGAGTTCATCATTTCATTTACTTTTCTAATCTACTTCATACAAAGAGAACATTGTGTAATATTGCTAGAAATGGCACCAATTTTTCAAATAAATTGGACAGGCTACAATGGCACATACTTGCTTTATAGGAAATGGTTACATGATAATGCAATATTGCAATTTCTGCCCTACTGTCACCTTAGCTGCAACATGAAAAAATCCAAGTCAACGAATTCAAACGAAACACCTGTGGTGCATATTTGCATTTATTTAGGTAGCCAAGGACAGAAGTCATTTCTTACTTTTACAAATGAAACAAACATGAGTGTGTCTAACTGTTACAGAATATGGAGCGCCTTATATGAAGTGAGAATAATACACAAGCTTGACCTGATTATATCAAAGTTAACTTTCAATTTTTGAATTCTATAATCAGCCACTAAGCCTTCTTAATGTAAAATTAGTGTATTTGTTAGTTTCAAGTAAAATCTATTCCCTTTTATAAGAATATTATGTACATCAAATAATCAACACAATTGGCAACAATTACCAAAATTCTAAGAATTTCCGACTGTTGTGTTGCCATTTTGTCATGTCTAATGAAGCGTGAGATATTCGAATTTGCCTTTTCGATTTTTTCTCCAGTTTACAAAAATACAGTGTGTGTGCCGAAAATAGGACTAGCACCACTTTCTTTACCATTCTTTGGTACATACGTGGAGAAAATTTAAAGACAAAATGGAGCCATTTTTGAGAAAATAATTGTAATTTTAAAATTGCCTGTTTTGCGCAAAATCAGGGGGGAAATATTTATCTTTGCAAAAAATTGAATCTTATTTGAAGATCTGTTTCTGATGAACCCATTCCATTAAAGAAAACAATTTTATCTTCATAATTGTAGTTGTAGGAAAACACTGAAAATTTTTTTAATTTTTGCTATTTCCAAAAAATCTGGGATTACAACAAAAATGAGGCCTACCCCATTCCCTTAAGTGTCCATTATGTTTTTCAAGGGTAATATCGAATAAAACTTACAAAATGTATTAGAGAAAGTTATTTACTACATGTAGGAACTAGATTTATCTACTTACCATGGCCCAGCTACTAGTTTTTCTCTTGAAAATCAATTATTTTCCCCCCGCATCTTTACAATACTTTCTCTATACTGCGTAAGCACTGGCGAGAAACTAAAAAGTTTTGTAGGTCTTTGTCAGATAAGAAGTGGATATTTGTTAATTGTAAATGTAATAAATTACTTCCTTGATTATGTAATGTAGTTGGAATCTAGATTTGGTGGTTCCTTGATTCCAAGATATTGGTTTACCTGGAGGTGTCAGTCTGTCTGAAGATCACTGGTGCTTCAAAACGTGCAAAGGATTTTCACCAAAATGGATATTCCCCAATTGATGTGACTTTTGCCATTGGCCCTTGAATTTGAGATGGATCTTTTAATTGTGGGTGGAATTGTTCATGATGCCCCAATGACATTTTCCAATTTTTCTCAAAATTTTAACATGTGATTTGTTGATGGGACTTTCAAGATAAATCCAATCATCGTCATGAAGTTGTTTACGACAATATAAGAAACAACCGTCAAACGAAGAATGAAGTTCAAATATGGGTATTTAGTTTGTTAAGTAACAAAGGTGAACATTCTTAAACAGAAGTTTTCCAAAGTGTTTTTAATGCTGCTTGAAATATTAAAACAAAGATAGCATTTCCAAACAAAGTAATGTGTGATGTTGATCAAATGTATGATATAACAAATGTATCGGAAGTTTTACTTGGCTGTGCGTTGTCTTTTTTTTTTTCTTCTTCTTTTTTCTTTCTTGCAAACCATGAATAGAAGGATACTGCAAACTGTGAATATAGGAGCAGTACAAGCAATACAATAACCTTGAAAACTACCAGATATAAACAGAGACACACATGATGTTAGCATTTGCTTTTGTACCTATTGAAGATATTCCAGACTGCTTTCAAGAACTGCAAGAAAATTTGTATGAAGAGATGGAAATAATGCTACAATACTTTGATGTAAATTATATCTCAGGACGGAGAATCTGGTGCAGAAGAAGAAATGTGCCACCAAGATATCCAGATGCTACGATAAACAACATTGAACAAATAATTTAGGCAAAGGTTTCCATAAATGCATACAATTTGTCATTGGAATCAACAACCCTTTTATACAGTGATTGGTGAACTTCAAAAGGAGGAAGGAGACTCAGAAACTGTGCTGAGAGAATTTTTGATGGAGTGGAAGAGAAAGCACTTCCTTAAAAAAAGTGGTTAACAGTTCAAAATAGAATTAAAAATATTGTTTTGATGTGTCATCAATATAGAGAAGAAAATCGACAACTGCATTTCCTTAATGCCATTAGACCCTATTACTTCATATGTAAAATTAAAACTGTCAATAACATTTCTATGTACTAAAAGTATTCGGAAAATTAATTATTTTTAGTATTCTGGAAGAGAATATTGGGAATGTCACTTTTGGAAAAAAGAAAATAGGAAATATTAGTTTTGGGAAACTTAAATTGGAAAAATTGATAGTTAATGTGATTATCGATATCTTCAACGGTTAACAAGATATTTAAATGGAATGTGTTATTATTTCATCCGATATGTAATATTGAATGTATTAAAGAAAATCTACATAAATATTAAGCATTCAATGTGTGAGATTTTTATTTGTAATGAGGTACTTTATGATACATTTCTTTGTATATGGATAAAAGTGTGTGTTATTGTTAAGTTTTGTCAAATTAAGTTTTTTAATTATGATTCATAGAAAATTCAATCATAAAATAATTTTTCTGCTTGGTCTAATTACGGCTGATTCTTCTCAACAATAAGCTATGTGTAGATATAAGATGGAGATGATAACTAAGCTGTTTTCCTGGGATCATTATATGTATTAATTATTTCATTTGTCTTTTTAACTGCCTTAGAGAAATTTGATTTTCTTGTCTGAAATAATGTTCAAGTAATAATTGCAGCTGATTATTTCACAATCTCAGGGGAATACACAGCAGACACTTTTAATACTTGTGGGTCCAGCAGGTTGTGTAAATCTATTCAGGGGTGCTTGAATCAGCATAAACACACAAAATCGTCATCAACCTGCATCTGTACAACAGACTTATGCACATTTCTTTTCAACTATTCCCTTATACTTCATGCTAGTGCAAGCAATAACTTGAAAAGTTTTATCATGATTGGAAGAACAATACATATGGACGGAACAAAGATCGGAAGTACAGCTATGCATAATATACAAACAAATAAATATTGATTTTTATATATATTTATATATATATATTTTATATATATTAGATGTTTGTTTTTACTTTGAATCCTAATGGAACTGTAGAAAATAATGTGGAGGTTATGCACCACTATTAAATATTTCTTTATTCTGGGATACTGCATGGATTTCTTTTATTTATTTCATTCCAGTAATGCGTGTAATGTGCGTATGTTAAACCCTTAAGTTAGTTTACATTGGTAAATAGTATTAACTTTGAATTAGTATTAGAAGTACTGATGTGATGATTATCACTTGATCACTGTGCTTGATGAACTATGATTCAGCTTTTAATTCTCTACAGTTTGGTAATGTGTGTCTTTTATTCTTCATACGATACAACAAACCTTTGAATGCAAATAACTTTGTCTCAAGGAGTACTATTTTACATATTTGCAACAAATGTAGCCAGGAACTTTTTCCTTCTCTAACTCAAGTCTCTGCTGCTGAAGATTACTGAATTGACCATTTATAAAAGAAAGGTAAAGAAACTGAATTAAGTAATATGCATGTGGGGGAAATATATTTTGCAGTGATCATTTCAAGTGGGTGTTACCTATTCTAGTAGAATCTTTCATTCAAAATAAGATTTGGAATTTCCTTTCGATAACATATATTTATGAATAAGCTCAGAAATAATTTTGATTGCATTTAACAATTGTTACAAAATAAGTCATCTTAATGTTACTAAGTCTCTCAAAAGGAGAGAATGTTGAAGACGGAATCTGAATGTTGAACCTATGCGTTTTAAACAATCTTTTAGATGGAAGATTGTGATGGTGAAACAATGGTAACAAAATAGTTAAATTTTATTACAAACACTCTTTTAAAATTAATAATTTATTTTGTAGATTCTCTGATGAAATATGGGAAGTGATACCTGTACAGAAAAAACAGCTGCAACTTTCAACTCAAGTCCATTGATTACTGGTTTCCTTAGCAAAACTTAGTCTGTGGTTTCCAAGTCAAAACATCGGTGACAATAACATTAATTATCTTATTCAGACTACAATTGTTTTTGAAATTAGATTAATATAATAAATCATTCAGTGTGCTTTGTAGGTCAATTCTTTTCACCGTCTTCAAATTTTCTTTGTTTTGCCTTATGTCTATTTTTTCTATTGTGTACAATGCAAAAAGCATACACACATTCACAAGTTTATAGTAGTTTTCTTCTGTAAGAGCATTGTAGGAATCAAATCCTTTATCTGATGAAATGTTGTGTTTTCTGGTAACTTCTCTATTAATGTTCTTTGTTCATGCACAGGTGCGTGAAATTGGTTTGGAGTATTACAACTGTGATGATAACCCTTGGGTACAAGATCTTTCTTCTCAAATTACAAGAAAACAGAATGGTACATAATATGGATGTAATATTTTTGTACATACACAAAATCAGTGGACTTACATCATTGCATGCAAATGCAAATATAATGTTACTATTGAAAGAAATGTTTGAATAATAATAGTTCTTTCAACATTTATGTTTTATGAAATTGTTTTTCAGAGTATCTGCAAGAACAAAAGCATTTGGATTCATATTGTGATTTAATGAAACGTTATTCACGATATGGTTCGGACAAGAAACATGCATCTAATGATCATTGGTGTTCCAATGAGAATAGCACTTATTGCCCGGATAGGTGCTACCTTGATTCAGGATCTGCTTGGTTTCTGGCTCCTGGTATTGACCAGTCTTTGGATTATGTGCCATTTTCAAAAGGCTCTGGCTGTGCAGAAACGAATGACAAATTTTCTTGCAAAAAATGGCAGTCAGGACACTGCATGTATGAAGAGGAATTGTCAAGATCTGAAAATCAGACAGATTATGGAAGGTAATGTGATATTTTTCAATAATAATTCAATTCGTTTTCAGGCCTTGTTAATGTTTTAAATTAAAATAATTGTTAAATGTTTAGTTACAAATCAATAAAAAGGCCATTGTTGATGTAAAGGCAAATAAAATGCATATAGAGTTAATTGTTCTTTTTGGAACTAAAACAAAATATATTTTTTTAGTGTTGGCTTGGAAACTTCGATGCTCAAAGGGCTAAATGATGAAAGAGCCGCTACTGCTTTACTGTTGGCAGCAGCAAAGGAGCGTTGTCAGCAATGGGACAGGGCTCAACGGGTGCACACAGCTCTTCCAAGATATGTTTCAATTGGACAAACCCCTCCGGGATTTAGAGGACTAGCTTGTCGATCTAATCAGTCCCTATCCTTGCTAGCCATGGATACACTCCAATTCCATCAGTTTGCGGAGGGTCTTGGGTTGGATGTACTTTCATTTCCTGATAAAACAGCCGTTGTTATTTTTAATGCTGAGGTAAGTAATAATTTATTTATTAATAGTTAAGTACTGATCGGTTCTGAGTTCTCCGACCCTGTAAGAGGGGTCTACGTTTCTCCACGGGGAGGAGGGAGCACGATAAAGTGATGGGCTGTAGGATTTGTTTGACAGACATCTGTGAATCGTACATGGGTTGTAGGAAAGAGCAAGCGGGCACTCGGTCACTGCATTGGTTTTGCAAACATCAGCTCAGTTGTGATTCAGAGTGCGCGAATGTTACACGCGAAATGGCGAAACAGAAATCGAATTCGACAATTCACAGTGAAGGTTGGGAGATCATAGCAAGTTTAATTGAAGCATGCGATAAAGAAAAGAAACAAAATCATCTGCTAGTTCCTGACAAAAGCCACAGAAAGAGCAGCGGTATATACTGGTGTTGGTATAACTAGTATTAAAACAATTCGGAAAGCAAATAATACACGAAATGGAGGAAGTGCTGACAGGCGACTTATTTCACCTGAAAAGAAAAGAACAGTGTCTCGTTGCAACACCGTGAAAATAGATGAGTTTGACATGGGCGTTATCAGAAACGCTATCTTTGATTTCTATGTCCGTGAAAAGAAAGTGTTAACGGTATCAACAATGTTGCCCATAATAAAAGAAAAGATCAATTTTCCTTGGGGAGAAAAGTCACTATGGAGTTTGATGAAGATGATGGGATTCAGATGGAAGAAATGTAATTCAAAACGTAAAGTGTTGATCGAAAGAGCAGACATTGTTGATTGGAGATCAAAATATTTCGTCCAAATGAGGAATTAAAGGGAAGAAGGCCGTGAAATAGTGTATATTGACGAAACATGGATTGACAACAGCTTAGTAGTTAAAAAGTGCTGGCAGCATGATGATATAATTGGTGTAACGGCAAACATAAGTGCATCAGTTACACTAATTGTAGTTTACGCTGGTGGAAACAATGGTTTCATTAATGGTACGGAACTAATTTTGAAAGCTGGTTGTGCATTAGGCGATTACCATGGTCAAATGAACCAAGAAAATTTTGAAAAGTGGGTGAGAGAAAAATTATTAGAAAACCTGCCTTCTAATGCAGTAATTGTGCTCGATATTGCCCCATATCATAGTGTAGTAGCTAATAAAACTCCAACTGCATATTCAGTAAAGCGAGATTTGATTCAATGGTTAAATGCAAAAGGATTGCACGTTCATGAAAACCTGAGGAAGCCTGAATTATATCAATTAGTTCTGCCACTAAAACCTAACAAAATTTACAAAATTGATGAGCTGTTTACCAGTAGGGGTCATTCAGTCATTCCTCTCCCTCCTTACATGTGTGAACTGCATCCCATTGAAATGGCATGGGCAAAAATTAAGACTTATAAAGGAAAGAAATGTAAATGGGGACATGTCGACAGCAAAATTGTTAGAAGTTACAAACTGGACTATCACACAAGTCACTACTGAAGACTGGATGGGGTATTGCTCTCATCACGAAACTAGAAAATGAATACTGGGAAAGGGATGGTATAGTGCCGGACATTATAGACAGTATTGTTATAAATATGGACTCGGATAACGAGTGTGAAGAAAGTGAAAACAGCGATAGCTCATCGATGGATAGTGATTAGGTAAGACCAATGTTATTAACTGAATAGTACTCTCCATCTCCTCCCCACTCTCTGCCTTCACATTCTTTCCATATCCCCACTCTACCCCCCTCTCCGTCGCTCACTGATTGCCACAGCGTAATCGCATGACGTCACAGAGCCGGAGAACTCGGAACTCTACTGTAAATGATAAAATTGTAATTGTAAAGACCATTTATTACTATTGCCAAATTTTTTTTTTTGCAACTAAATTAACATGTATATATGGAATTAACGTGTATTTATAAGTAATCTGATACCCTTTGATCAGAGAAGTCATTTTTTGCGTTCACACACGTTAAACCAATTTACAACACACGTGCATTGCCGTGATGGTATAGTCCAGTCTCATGACAGAGTTCTGTTTCTCTTCATCTCAGAAAAGTCCTGTTTTTCTTTCAATTCTAATTATCAATTATTATTCTTTCCTTCACTGAAATTTACAGGGTACTAAAGGGATATGTTCAGTGTGGAAATTCAATATGAAGCTGGCAATGTGGAAATGCAATAAGGCTCCAGGTTTATTTTGAATTTCTGTTTGTCAAATATTAGAGGGTTGATCTGGATGGCTGAGGTGGCTAAGAGCATGTGCAGACTCAGCCCTTCAGTCTGCAGGATCAAGGATTTTAGTCCTGCCTGGGGCATGGTTGTTTGTCCCTAATTTCTCGTGTACGTGTTGTTATGGAGGGCCTTGCATTCTGCTGACCCCAGATCAGAGGAGCATGCAAGTGTGTTAGTATGTAGTGTATGGTTGATTATGCTTCCCATCAGGATGTAAAGAGTGTGCCTTAGCTGCAGAAAGCTCTAGAGGGGAAAATATTAGAATCAAGAAAGTGTCACAACATGATAGAGTAATTAATAGAAGACTCTTACCAACAAAATTTATCAATATGTTGTTTATTTGGATTGTTGGTGAGCCAGAAGTGCAGGGTTCTCACAGATATGGTAACTAGTATAAGTAGACATTCTATATAATTCTTGAAGTACTTCAACTTCAAGAATTAGCTTCCACACTTTGACTCATGTATTTTGAAAATGGGAATGCATTACTTCAATAACTTGCATTTATAAAATATTAATTTTATTGCTTCTTGTAGTTGGAAAGCACATATGTGTTAAATGGTCCTGTAAGCCACTCGTCTTTGCTGGATTTCATGACAAACTACACCAAAGGGCTTCTTAGTCGCAGTTTAAGGAATAGTTCTCAGCAGTGGAGCACTTCTCTGAACAAGTATCGAGAAATTAAATCAGAAAGTTGTACAAATAGTGAGTCAGAAATGTGCATTCAAGAATTAACATCTTCAAATTTTGAAGCATTTGTTATGGCTGAAGATAAGGTAACATTAATCTTGTGTATTTTGTGTGAATATTAAGGAAATTATTTTTTTATTTCCAGAAGTGTTTTTTCAGGACGTTGTTCTTCTATACCATTCCCCTTATTGTGCATTTTGCCATAGTGTCTCTCACATATACTTGACAGTAGCAAGGTACTTCAGACTCCATCACAGTCTTGAGTTCTATCGTATAGATGGGGAAAATAATGACCTGCCTTGGGAATTTACTATGGACAGGTATCCTACACTGTTGTTCTTTCCTGCATTCAGGTAAGAATGTGAAAATATTCTTAAGCAATGATATTTCGTTACCAAAGACCATCTTTAACATAAAGTTTCTTTATTTCAGAAAATCAGATAGCAGAGTATACCCATCAAATCTTCCGCTTACTGTCAGTAATCTTATTAATTTTGTTTTGGCCAATTTGCGAGGTTTATCGCACATGGAAGGAATTTTGGCATTATGCAGTGGATGGGACGAGGGTGTAGATAATGTTTCAGCAAAGGATTGTGTGGATCAAGTCCGTGGAGAAACTGTTGAATTAATAGCAGATACTTTATCTCGGTACAGGAAATCTGTTTTTCGACAGTCAATGCAGTCTGTTGCCATTAATGCATCTAGTGAATATCAGCGTTTGCTGCGAAGACAGACAAAAGATCTTTTGTTTCAACTACACACATTAAGAGAAATTAATTTGCTGTTGGGATCTGTGAGTAGACTTCAAGAAACAAGTTCTGAATACCTGAGTATTCAGAAGAGTTTAGAAATGTACTATAAGCACAGTTATGTACATCACAAATCAAATGTTACATTTCAATCTTCACAGCATACTAAGAGTGAGGACATAAAAAACACCAATGAAGGAAATTTATGACACATTTGGAAATTTTATTCAAAGGTCAATACCTTTGTGTAAACTTGGATAATGTTTATGTTGGTGTTAAATTAACTTTGTGCATCATCTGTTATTTTTGAAAAAAGGGATTTAAGGAAATTTTATTTTGTGACAAAATGTTAATTTTTGTTCCATTTAATTGAGTGTTGGTATGGCTTCCCAGAATTAGCATGTTTTTTTAAATGTACGCTACCAGATAATGAATTCATTGTGTTCTATTTTATTTTTAAACTCGCTGAAGTGGTGAGACAGAAGTGTAGATCAGAAACTTATTTAGCTTGAAATATTGTGATGGTTCAATTATTATTCGGTATCATGTTGAAAAATATATGTAGCAAGGTCAAATTGTATGCATTGTACTTTGGTGTTCAGAAAAGCTGCTGCAAGAATGTGGTAAAAAATTGCCAAGGGTGTTCAATGTCAAGTGTGATTAATCATTATTCAAAAATTTGCTACAAGTCTGATAATAAAATTACATAAAGAGACAGTAACATGTAAATTTCAGTGTGGAAGTATCAAATTTTAAGCTGTAAGTGGTCACCTATTTATTGAAATTATATTGTGCCCATACACTGTTAGTTTTGTATTGCACTCATACAACATACTTGATGTCCTTTTTGGAACTGGAAGTTAAAAAACAAACCAAGGTAATCCAAATTCTGAAACATGTTCAGAATGTAAAGAGAAAAAAAAATCGGTTAGTTTTCTTTTCTTTATCTCACACTATTTTTGATAGTTATTTTTTTAAAAGTAATGTTAATGAATTAAGTACTTAATATTTTTATGATTAATTTATGACTGACTGTATTTCAACTGTAAGACACTATAAAGAGATATCTCCAATGATATTAAGAAATTATAAGCTTTAGAGGAAATCAGGTCTTTGAATGGTGCCTTGGTTTTATTTCCTATTTAGTAAGAATAAAAATGTATACTTTATGGTAAATTGAATTGAATTTTGTGTGGGATATGTGTTCCTAGCAGTTTGGTGGTGTGGGTGTTTATAGACACCAATGCAATGTAATATATTGTTTCTATTTGTATTTCCTTTCTATTCTGTGAATAAGAATGAATACTAGTGTAACTACATCATCTGTGATATAAAATGTGAATAGATTATGTTACCACATAGAAGTTATGAATATTTTGCAGTTAGAAAATTGAACTTATGGGCTAAAAATGATTACAGTACACCAAGCATATGTGTATTGAGAAAAGTAACTTACTTTTCTTTATGTACTAGGTAATATGTAAGTGCTTGTCTTTATTTCAAATTCAAAATTTCACTCTGTTGTTTTGGCTCCAGAAAAATTGATGTAGGATGATAGTGTCATCTAACAGTCTAAAACCCAAATGTAGATCTCGACAAAAGATGTGTATCTTAAATTTCAATTGCTGTTACATAATATAAGGTTGAAACGTTTGTCCATGAATAAAATTTACTGTTGATATATTGTTACTTTTTCATTTACTTCCTGTAACTGTATTTTGAAAAGATTTGTACAGAGTACAACAAAGTGATTCAATGGTTTCTAATTTGTAACAAAAACTGTTGCTCGATAAACATGAGAAATTTGATTAAATACTATGAAATACTTTTATTTTACAAGTGGAAGAATTTTATTTGCAAAAAGGGAAATGGGAAATGTTTTAATGATAATTAGTTCCATAGTTTATAAAATTAATAGAAGATTCCAATCTGATGTAGAAATCAAAACCTGCTTTGTTAAACAAAAATTTATTTTGCGGAATTAAGATCTTTGTCTTGGATCACACTGTCTTAGGCTTTCAAGTCTGATATAATTTTGATATGTTAAACAACTTTTCATGCATTCGAAATAAATTAAAGGTACGATGAATTACCTACATTTGCAAACTTAAATTGTAATATTTTGTAACGCATCTACCTTTATCTTCACGCCATACAGCAGACAAGTCTCCGGAAACTATTTACACAAAGTTTTCAAGTAATCAAGGTAAACTTGGAAAATATTTCATGATAACCCGATTTCTGCCCGTTATGTCTAACTTTCAGTTATATTCCCAATGCATTAACAATCATCACGATTCCGTTTATCCGCATTTCGTACCAGGAAACATCAATGTACGTAATGAAACTTGACTAGGTAAATGCTGCCTGATCAGTCTCGTGCAAAATAATTCCAAATATTCCACGAGTCTATTACTTCTTAGTGAAGGGTTTATGGCTATTATATTTATTTTACTATTCGTTCGCTTTGGTCCTACATTATCATAATAGGTGATTGTAGTTTAGCTATAGTGGAATGTTACAAAGGCACTCGCATTTTTGTCCCAACTTACTCACCTACTGTACGGTCGAGCAATACACAATCATAGAAGCCGTGGTATGATGTATTCCTGTTTTCCGACAATGAGTGTTGTTGACGACAAAAAAGTTTGTAAGAGTTGTCAACGGTAGTTAAGGAATGTTTTTTTGTTTTAAATGTAGTTATTGTGACATAAAGTAGTAAGATTTTTTATACAAGCAAGACAATAATACTCAATATGTGCAACATACCGCCGAAATTTTACGAACTGTGTCGTCTTTGTTTATCGTGCGATGGTGTGAAATCATCTATATTTGATGACGAAGGAACTCAACGCAACTTTCCACTAAAAATTATGACGTGTCTCTCTATATTGGTATGTAATCAGGAACATTGATTTTTAATCGAACTTTGTAAATTTGATTCTTTGCCCGAAAGGGTTGAAGTAGGTCTCGACGGCTCGCTGTGACTGGGAGATTGATAAGATAAGCTGTTGAGTGAGCATTCACGTCTATATTTTTGCGTTCTAGTTTAAGCAACGCGTACCTCTCTCATTTATAACGACGTGATATGTGTTGTCATTCGTATTTTTCTTTTTATCTGATTTTAGAGTGATAATGTAATTGAAACAAAAAAGTGATCTCACACAATGTCATTGATTTCCTTTACAAACTTTCTATTTGAGTTGTAAGAGCTTAATTATGAATAATTTTTGTTCTAACTAAGAATGTCTGATTTTCATGGAATTTGTTACACAGGTTTCGGAGCGAGATCTTCTCCCACCTTCAATATGTCATCGGTGTGTTTACAAGTTGGATGTGTTGTACGACTTCAGAGAAGTTTCTCGGAAGTCGGATGTAATATTGAAACAGTATTTATCTTACACTGAACATTTGTCAGCTATTGCAAAGGTCTGTTAATATTGTGATGATCCTATAATTTTTTAATGTAGCAGTGATTGAAATGTGTTGTAATGGTTTTCAGGAACATGGTAAGAGAGTCCCTTCACCAATGCTCGAAGATCTTAGTAGAAAGAACAGTGAAAATGGTTCATGCAGTGAACAAGAGTCTGTACCATCACCACGAAATGACACATCTCAGCAAGAGCAAGGAACAGGAGCTCTTGAATTACGAATAAAGAAGGAACCCTGTGAAGAATCAGAACCTCTTATTGATGAATCCAAGCGAAAGAAAGTAAATGGTGAAGCAGAAACAGGTACTTGTTTCCTGTTTTTATTTCATGGAAAGAAAAATATGCCTGCTTTCACAATGTAAGTTAAGCACTACAGAGAATATTACACAAAAACAGTTTGTTCTCTTTTGCAGTTTTTGCAACAATATCTGATGTAATAAATGATTGAGATAAAACCTATTCTTCTTTTTCAAAATTTTTTGAAACCCAAATATCATTTGAGTTTAAGTAGAGAGTCCATTATACTCTGAGTAAGGAAGGTTTGGGATGTGAAGGAGGGAAGAAGGGCATATCTAGAAAATGGTGTATATTTTATTCATTTCATCTATTCCTTTTCCACTGTGTTTTAAGGCCAAATTATTTCTTCAGACAAATTTATTCTTCACTACTTATTTCAAAGTTGAAAATGAAGGCTTGGGCATCTGGGGACATGATTAACGTAAAACATTCTTGTCTGTGTAACACCTAAAGCAATGCTTTTTATGAGAAAATACCTAAAGAAAAATTCACCTCGTAAATCTGTGGGATGATAAACATTGATAACTCATTTTTTCCAGGAAAGCACTCACTTTTCCACTAAATTCAATTACATTCATATTATTGTTTTGCCATATTTCACTAAATAAGCCTCTATTTTAAATTTTCAAAACACCCAATATACACATACAAGACAGCATATGAAACTCTACCCCTGACTATTAAAAGATTCCATCAGAATTCCCTAACTTTCCCTTGTCCACTCCTCCAAGGATTTGTGTGAGTGGCTTAAACTGCTGGTTTAAGTACAATGTACAATGGAGTATGTGATGGAGTAATGTACAATGATCTCCACTTCAACCTCTGCTTGTATTAAGGAAGGTTACTATGAACAATTGTATTGTGTTCATGATTCTTGACATGTGTATATGTGACTTGGCTTTATCTGAATGTGCAAATTGTTCTTGCATTCTTGATCAATTCCTTTAATTTTTTGTCTTTGATAGATTAGTTGTTTTTGGACTGATATAATTGTGCTATTTGGGATTAATAACTTGATTAGACTGTGGTGTATTGAATAGTGGCCCCTACATCCAGTTGTTTTTGGTGATCTCATTAAATTCAGATAATTGAATTCTATGGAAGCTTACTTTGCACATTGTGTAAAAATGTTGTTATTATTATTATTATTATTATTATTATTATTATTATTATTATTATTATTGAATTCAAATAACTAGTCAGTCATCTGTTTGTCTGGGAAAACACGGAAACAAATTTCTATCAGACCTCGTGCTCTTTCCAGCTGCTACCTCTCGGCCAACAATAATATTTTTTTTTACATTTTCTCAGTTTTTTGGTCCTCTAATTGTAGAATTGAAATATACATTGAAGTGTATTATAGAAAAATTAAAATATTCTTTGAAAAATTTGGAGCCTTTTCAAGAAAATACTATTTCAGCACTTCTGAGAGTGTGCAATTTGGAGTTCATTTACATAGAACTTTTGAGTTTTTTAAATGCTTTATCAGTAATTTCAAGAAACATTTTTTACCTTTAATATTGTAGTTGTAGGAAAACACTGCAAAATTTTGAATTTTTACAATTTGTGAATTTGACAAATAAATTACACATAAAAAAAACAACCCAACAACAACAACAACCTAAAATCAAAAGATATTTGTCAAGGAATCCAGTTATATAGGAGTATATTGAAATTTAAATTTGACTTTCTTCTATATATTTCTGTAAAAACTAATAAAATGTTAGGATTTATAGGAATCTGTAAGAATTTGACTGGAATATACACACTTTGAAAACATTATATTTAACATTAGTTTGACCATCTCTTCTATATGCAAGCGTCATCTGGTTATTTTTCTATCTGATCAACGTTAAAAAATTACAAACAGTACTGCATAAATTGTTCTATTATGTGGCATGGAAAATCATATTTTCTTCACTGAGATTGTGTTGGCACTGTGAACAAATAGCAACAAACCTAAATATTATTTCACTGTCATCTTAATGAAATTTTAATGTCCTTAAGTTTTTACAACCCAATGCTATCAATTGTGAAAAATTACTAGTGAGTATTAACACTCAAGTTCCGTCTAGAAAATTGAGAAGATGTAATCAAATGTGTGCAATGGGTGGATGTTGATGACCTAAAACATGATTGCCAAAAATGAATAAAGTGCACTAAAAATCTGTTAAAAATGCTCTAAAAAACAACGAAATATGTTGTAAAAATAATTGATCAAAACCACTTCCAATGAACAACTCGAAGTGTTGGATATGTTATTGGTGTAATCAAGGCTTCTTCCTTTTATTCAATTGAACTCTGCTGGCAAACTCTTGGTTTCGACTGTTCTTTAAAAGAAAATCTCTTCCTTTATTTATCACGAAATCGGCCAAACCGACAATGGCGCTGAATGGCGTCACAGGAACCTTGGAATACATAATACCCACAATGGCTGACATTACACTGTATGATCGAAGAAATCGAATAGGCTACTCAGGAACTCTGTAGTGAACATTTGTTACTTCTCATAAATATCTTCATATATTTCATTTGCTTCACAGTAATAATTATATTATAATAGGCAATTGCCTGTTTTTATAAATGAATTTTTGAAAAGTGGGAGAATTCAATGAAAATTAGACTTGCTGCATTTTATTTGCATTCATTGCTATAAATATATGGACATTTTCGTTGAAAAATTTGGAGTGGGTTTTTTTAATTTTTTTTTTAAAGGAAAATGTCATGTGTTACTATGAATATGAAATTTAAAGATCTTTTTCACAGAAACATTTTGATATTTTGAATAACTTCATTGGATATTTTGAAACACTGCCGCTCCCAAATGCAACAATATATACAAATTGCTGGAAATGTGCATGTTAATGGTGAGAGAGATCTTTCAAAGGAAATCTATTTTCCTATTTTTTAAAAAAAGTAAAAGAATATTCCCAAATTACTTTTATGCCATCTTAAACAGTGTATTTAGCACTACCTGTACAAAATATTTAAAGGAAACATTTGGAGCTGTTTTTGAGAAAGTGGCATTTGAGCATTTCTGAAATGCAGAAATTTGATCTCATTTTCACAGAAAAATGATGAATTTTTCGGGAAACTTTATAAAGCATAATTTGAATTACGTATACTCATAAATGCAGTATTGTAAACTACTCACCGCTAACATAAGTAATGTTGATTATGTTATCTGCTACAGTACATTTAGCAATATCACTAAAAAGTGTAACTGTCTATTGTGAAAAAAAAAAATCCTGTATATAGTTTGGGCGCTAATGCTCATGTGCAGAAAAAAACACTTGTTTGGTGTGATGGGACTAAAAAATGTAAGTTCCGGTAAAATCTCAAAATCAATTTTCCACAGCATTACATAACTTTCTCTATACTGTGTATAATACTCTGTATATTCATATACATGAAAGTAGAGGATACTTAGTTGGAAATTTGTGGTTTGTTAAGAATATTGTAAAGCATGCATCAATTTTTAAGGAATACTGACAGTATATACACCTTGAAAAACTTGGAGAAATCAATTATTCTCAAGATTTATGTGTAGGTTAAATAAAGAGAAAGAAGATTCATTAAAAAGTACTATATGGAATGGACTGAAAAAATATCTCATTGAAACTTTCCTTCTAAATACGTTTTTTTCTCTTGACAAGCATCCTGTGATGTATTGATTATCAATTAGTTTTCGTGTTTGGCTGAGTAGTACTGCATATATATTTTAATTGTTACTGCTGTGGGTTTTCGTGAAAACAGGTTTTTATTGTGCTTCATTGAAATTCACAAAGCATATGTATCAGTCTTCAGGAATTTCAATCTCGTATTTTCTATATTTTC
Organism: Gryllus bimaculatus; assembly: GCA_017312745.1. Lineage (NCBI taxonomy): Eukaryota > Metazoa > Arthropoda > Insecta > Orthoptera > Gryllidae > Gryllus > Gryllus bimaculatus. The sequence goes on from BOPP01000168.1 coordinate 2,459,385, forward strand.
TTAAACGGCACTTGTAAGTATTTCTCACATCTTGAAAACATTGTACATGCACTAATTATCTGTATTATGACTTACATTTTAGAACCCCTATCAATACATTAAATATATCATAATGCTGAAGTGAAATTTACTTTTATTTCATTTTTGTTGTTAATTTATAATTGATTTTATTCATTAATGCAATTTTCATTGCTAAACTTTGCTTCTCTCATGACAGCTTCATAATAACTGGACTCCAGATTTTTAGGTACTTAAACACTGTTTGGGTGCCTTAAATAGGCTCTTAAAAGTCAAAAAAGGTGAAATACTGTCATAAATAGACACTGTAAATTTACATGAAATAACCTGTGCAAAATATTTTAAATAAAATTGAAACTTTAATTACAAACAGCGTTTTTTATATTATAGAGGTAAATAATATAATACTATGTGTATATTCTATAATATTTATTTATTGAATAAATGGATGTGCAGCACTAGAATACAAAACGAGTGATGTGCTTGTTGACTTGTGAGTCGATTTCTGCGGAAAATATTAAACAACTCTTCTAAACATTTGATATTTAATAGACATTCATGAGTCAAAGATAACAAACATAAACATTTTGAAATAAATACAAAAAGTATAATTATTCATATTTCAATAGCATTCTTTATTCCCATTTCTATTTAAGACTGTTTTGGCTAAATAAATCCATCTTTAACTGATTTCATAAACTCCTCTTGACAATGGATTGTTTACTAGATATGACAAATTATACTCAAATGTAGTTCTCTCCGTCTAATCAGTCCCATAGTATTGACAGGTAGGATCCTGAAGTTAACCTTTTTCAAAAGTAGAGGACAATCAGAATGGTTTGTTATCAAGTTCACTAGGAACTTGAACTATTGAGTCTACAAGGGATGTTGCATTCAATTGTATTGCAATAGAACTACATTCACGATTAATAAATGGATCAAGTAAATGCATTCTCATCACAATTATTCAGAAAAATTTATGCTTAATTCTTTCAATTGTTGTGCATTAGATGTTAACGTGTGGAGACCATACTACTGCTGCAAACATCAAAATTAGTCTCATTACGACAAATTTCAAAACACTCGTTGAATGGAAGCCCAAAAAATTTCTCACAAATCCTAGAACTTGATTGGCTTTATGAATTATCAAATGTATATGCTCCTGAAATGTCAGCACAGAATCAAATATAAAACCCTTGACCCTGATGATACTGTGGAGATAGTAATGTGTTCATTTTTGTATTCGTATTCCATAGGTGATCTAGAGTGCGATAAGGCTATGTATTTGCCTGTGAAGGGATGAAGCTCCAATTGATTATCAGAGTTCCGTTTTGAAAAATCATTCAATAAGTTTGAAGACAATGATAATCGTCTGGTATTTCAATTAACTTGAAAATTTTACAATCTGCAAATAATAAGTAATTGACATCTTTCAGAACAAAAATTTAATGTCTTCCACAAAGAGAATAAAAAAAGTGAGGGGCATAAATGGGATCCTTGTGAAACACTTGAATACACCGTAATCTCTTCAGACTCTGCTTTCCTTATTTCACAAATTGTATCCTACCTGTCAAGTAATTAACAAACCATTTACTGCAGCCCTCCCACCCATAGATGTGCTGCTGACAATATTCTTGTTTTTCTCTTCTTTGTGTTAAGTATGTTAATTAGACATGTATTTCTTAAATTTCAGATTCCTCTGATAATCAGGAGGTTGCTCAAAGAGTTTGTGACCAAGAAGAAGATCCAGGAGGCAAGAACCTTTGTTCAAGTAGCTACCATGAACAGGGATTAGATATGTCTGTTGATGCCCAGAGTGTGAAGGTGAAAATTGAATGCAGAGAAGAGATGCCTACTAGTCCACAAGAAGCTGCAGATGAAGGTTGTACTACTGAAGCACAAGTAGACGAAGAGAGTGACTCTCAGTGGACTGCCAAGTAAGAGAGCAAAACTACTTACAATTATTTTAAGATATTTGACACCTTTAGGGTGTCTTCATTTTAAAGTAGCAAAGCTCTTTATAAGAAACACTTGGGGGAATGGAATTTTGTTTCTTATAAGTGGGAAATATTTTTTTGACATTTTAACAAAGTGTTGCCATATTTTTAATGTACTATTATGATTTGTACGCTATTTTAAACTTCAGGAAACATAAATTACTTGATACCAGTGCCCATTTAGCCAGATAAGATTCAATGTGCAGCAAAATCCTGTTATAGGATAGAAGAGATAATACCCATTGTTATTCTTTCTATATATAACTCTCACCTGCAAAATTTTTCCATCAATAGGGACACCTAAGCTCTGCACAATTGAAACCACTCCAAAATAATCTTTTTCATTTCCTTGAATTATGACAAATGAATTTTCTTTCATGGTACCCATTTTCCAGACAGCATTGAGGATTTCCTCTTTTCTGGATAATTTATCTGAAACATCTTCAGTGTTTCCACCACAGCTCTCCCCAATTGTCCTGTACACTTGTCTACTTCTTTAATTATGATCAACTTCTCAGTCAATGACAGAATCTTTTGTTTTGATGCCATCACTCACAGATTTGTGGAAGGCTGAAACAAAACAAAAAATTGACCGTTCAAATTCTCATGCTTAGTATTAATGTATGTCCTGGCGAGATTGCCCACACCGTGAAGAAACTGATTGAAAGCACCAAAGTAAAATGAAATTCTGAATACACACAGCTGAAAACAATTGGACACTGCAGCAATTACCTTGTGGCCAAGAGACACGAAGCTTACAGGATGTGCTTTCCTCAAGGTGGAACTGGTGTTGTGAAACCCTGCTGCAGTCTGTTCTAAATGTGAATCCTAACCCTACCACACTGACAAACTTCCTCAGTCACCTGGAGGAAAATTCATCGCTTAGTCTCTTGCTAGTGAGAACAAATGTGTGGTGAGAAATAGTCATGTTCACAGACGACAGGAATCTCCTATAATAGGATCTCAAAAATACGGGAAATAACTGTTTTAATAAATGTTTAAAAGTTTATATGCAACTGACATTGGAAACATGAATTTTGTCTTTTGTAAGTGGATTTTCTTATAATGGTCATAAAGATTCTTGAAATCTCAACAGTCCTGTTAAAATGAGCTCAGAATTCTGCTTTCTCAAAACACTCAAAAGCCATTTTCTCAAAAACAGCTCGAATTTTTTTTCTCCATTTTTTTAATGGGCACTGCAAATTACATGACTTAAAATGACATGAAATTCTTTTTGGGGTTTGGAGTTTTTTAAAATATACACAAATTAATTTTTTTGAAATATCTCCCATGCCGTAAATATGCACTTATTCAGCAATTTGTAAACACTATTACTTTTGTGAGTTGAAGTGCTTCAAATAATTTCTAATAAAGATTTCGAAAACTCAAAAATTTTTTGTTTAAAATAAGCTTGAAATTACAAATTTATAGAAACGCTTAAACTTCAATTTCTTAAAAATGGCTCCAAATTTTTTAATGAAAATTGCCATTGATGATGAAGTTTCACTGTTCTTTAATATCCTTAAAATAATATTTCGGAACTATTTGGAAACAAAAAATGCGGTGCCGATAGATGGTAGTTAGCAAGAGGATGAGGCAAGATCGTAAAGCCAAGTCACACCAAGGAAGTTGAAAAACTTAACAATTAAAACGTCTCTGCCATTATGTAGCACCACTATTTTTTATATTAAATGTTCATAGTTTAAAAACAAAAAATCAGTTCAGACACTAAATACAAATAGATTTTTTTAATAATTACATACTTGTTTCATCTATTAATGTCTTCTGAGCTTAAATAACACTTTATTGCAATGAGTTCTCTTAAATCATTTAATCTTTACTTGCCTGAATTAAGTTTTTAAACATTTTCTTTACACCATGGTGTTATTTTCAAGGAAAAGTAATGTCGGAGTGCTAAAATGTTTATAAACACTCCTAATAAAAATGTCAATGCAGGTAGGAACTTCTGTGCCCAAGTGGACACACAAGGCAGATACAGTGTAAAATGTTTTTTCCAGTTTTTCTCATCTGTTTTACATGATTTTCATTATTTTATTTGTAGCTACATAAATAGTTACACAAAAACATTGAAATATCCCTAAAATATAAAAATTTAGTTGAAATTGTTGTAAATATTGTAAAAGGGAAACTAGAAAAGAAAATATTCAATTTGTGCAATAAAATTGAAAGCAAATAGTCCAGAGCCCCCAGAATACATTTTTCATCTGCTCATGTGGCATGAGCACTATGCTGAAAGTTACTTACATTATTATGTTTATTGTCCACTATTGCCTTCTTGTTTCAGATTGCTATTGCATTTCTGAGTCTATATGTGCCTTTTACTAATTTTACAGACCCTTTTATCCATGATTTGTGTATTGTAGTGAAAAATTCACAAGAAAATAATCCAACGCTATTTCTTTCTTGTTACGAAAATTCAATATTTATTACTTTCCCGTGTACGTATATACGTAGTATTGGGAAAGTCATGTAATGCTGCAGAAATTTGAGTTTGAGATTTAAATGAAAATACACGTTTTGTAAGCCCGTGATACCGAAAAAGGGCCAATTTGTTCACATTATTGTATTTATGAGTACATGTACTTTAATGTCATATAAATGTCATATAAAGTTTCTCGAAAACTCAACAGTTCTCTGTGAATACTAGTTCAAAGATTCATATTTTTACTCAAACGCCATTTACTTAAAAAACAGCTCAAAATTTTGTCTTCAAACTTTTTGAATGGGTAGTGTTAATTGCGCTCTTTCATATGACGTAGAGTTTATTTCAGAGTATTTTTTGGTTTAAATTTGGTTTACATTGGTAAAAATTACCTATGTAATATTTTTGAAAGGTCTCTCGCGCCGGTAATATTCACTTTTCCAGCAATTTGTATTTGACTTCAAATAAAGTTTTTCGAAAACTCAAAGATTTTCTGTTGAAAGTGCATCAAATTTCGCCATTACAGTAGCGCTAAAATGCCAGTTGTTTAAAAAGGCTCCAAAATTTTCAAAGAAAATTACCATTTAGGACATGGTTCTTAAATAATCTTAAAATAATATTCCTGCTCTGCAATTAGGAAACCGATAAGTTAAGAAAATATCAAAAAATGGGTTTTCGGCTACGATAGATGGCAACTGGCCAGAGTATGTAGGAAGTCCGAGTACCTAGCTGAGACAAACTAGCTGAGAAATTGAAAAGAATAGGGAAAGTCTGTGTCATTCTGTAGTCCCACTAGTTTATGTTGTCGTCATTAATGTTGACACCATGCAGGAACTCATTGATTCAAATTCTTCTGTAGACTGTGTTGCAAGAGATAATTTGACATGATCTCTTAGACATGAATACAATCTTCAGAAGTAATATCAAATTCAGCAGATGCTTTTCATTGTGTAGGTCGTCTCCTAATCTCATATTCTAGCGAGGGAGGAACACTGCTCCCTCCTGAAATAAAACAGCCACACTTATGGAACTAATTAAACTGGACAACAGTAATTTTTTTAAATGGCTAACTATAGCTGGTTTTTATGTAGTTTGCTATGCTAAAGCCGAATACAACAAAAGTTGCCCACTAGGTTCAGATTTTACTAAAACAATATATAATAGTATTTTGTAGATAACCATGTGCCGTTTATGCTGCTGTTACGTGTTGTTTGCAGATTTATTACACGCCTACAGTTGCTAACAATGTATAATATTGTTTCCACTAAAGACACCACTAATACACACGAAACAATGAAATCGTTGCGAATTGAAGTGTGGTGACCTATGTAAATGATGCACTGGCTCAGTCTGTAATGTTAGTTGCGCCCTGCCCCTACCCTGTCTGTCAAGTGAGAAATGTGATGATATTATAGTATAGGGCACAACTTATCGTCATGTAGCATTCGGGTGTTAATTTTTATACGAACAGATTCCTTGGAATGCTGCAACAGTCTGTAAACTATCTAAACAACTTCTGTTGTGTATGGTGAGGTACATGAATCTTTTGTTATCGAAGGTACAATACCAGCAGTATTCGTGGAATGTACAAGTCAATTTGAATGTTTTTGCACAGGTCTCCAACAGGGATATTATAAAATGTTTTCTATGCGAGTGAGCTATCACAGTTTGCAAAAATCATTTCCTGAAGAAGCACTGGCCTTAACGGCGCATCGGCAATTGATCTGTGAACAAAATATATTACTTTGCAACCACTTATAAATTCTTGCACATTAATCTTGAATAGTTAAAAAGAAAATTGTTAAGGTGATCGGTAAAATTATGCCCAAATTCCTATACTTAACCCTGCGGTGCCGAGGGTGAGCGCGGTAGCATTTCAAGGCGGCTCTAAGAGAAAGGTGCAGTCATTGATACCGTGGGAGCAGGAAGCAAGCTGAGCGCATCCGTCAAGGCCTGGTGTGTTTAGTGGTGAATTTGGTGGCACTATAAATAAATGTTCAACATTTGATTTATCATCAATGAAAACAAGAATTTTATAGAGAGATTTTGTCTCAAAATTAGAATATCCAGTGTTACATTCCAACACTTCCTGCTAAAAATCTGCCGAAAATGCACATATGGTGGTTATGTTAACCAATAAAAATTTTATTGAACAATCCAATTTTATTTTATTAATATACAGACTTTTTTGCCCAAATCTTAGTCAAAGTTTGTATGTTTTGCCTATGTGCATCCCTCTCATTGTATCTTGGAAGCTCGTTCTTGAAACAACATACTTTTCAGGGACAAAGTGAATGAACATTATATTCTTTCTTGAACTGTTGATAATTTAGGTATCCATGTCTCCCAACTTTTTTCTTTTCCATTTCTGAAGTGTCTCTGAGAATGTAATATGATTTCGATAAAACGCTAATTCTGAAATGGCTTATTTCCCTTCTCTCACCACTTATTATGAAGAGATACTCGCAAGTATCACAATGAAAGAGAACTAGTGGTGCTACAACAGCACATACTTTTTCCCAATATTACAATGTTATCGTTATGAATAACGGGATGCCCATGCCCATTCATTAATTTCGAACAGAAATTACGTGAAAGCTACTAACTTTTACAAAAAAAAGTACTTTTTCTTTTGTAAAGAGCTAAGTTTGTACAACTGATTGTGTCTGAGTAAAAACCTCGATCTTCAATTCGGTAGTTGGTTCGATTGAAATCCTTTTTCTTTTTTTCACTTCCCAAAAGAATAACTAATACACAAAAATGGGTCTAGCACCATATTTTTGTATCATCCCTTATTACATATGTGGATAAAGTTTAAAGAAATAATTTGGAATGAGTTTTGAGGGGGGGGGAAATGTGAAAATTTTAAGTAAAAACTTCTGTTTTTGACAAATTGTATGTGACCTTTTTTTAAAGAGAGTTTTGTACAACAGACTTTGTCTGAGCCAAAAATCTCTATCTTCAATTTTGTAGTTTTAAATATTTGTTTTGCAATTTTCAAAAAATCTGGGATCTTAATGAATATGAGACTTGTGCATTCTCTTAAACGTCTTTTGCTCTATTTAACAATAAAATTCAATAAAATTGAGAGCCATTGTCTTGAAAATTTTTAAAATGTCTGAGGAGCTTCATGTAAAGTACCCTCTAAAATTAAAATAACAGTTTCAAATTCCAGGAGCCATGACATCAGCCAGAACCTTTGTGGGGAAAAAATCAATTTTAAAGAAAATTTTGTGTGTGTGTGTGCGTGCGTGTGTGGGTAAATACATCTTTAAACATGTAGACTACAATTTTCTTTATTTCCATTATAATTTCACATCGTGAAAATCTTCTAAATTATGTGTTATTGCATAATGACTGGTCTGTCGATTTCTATTTGTGCATGTCTTAAAGTATATCCTGTTTGGTCTTGTCATGAGTTGAAATTCCTTGGAAAACAGATGTGAATAAATTAAGGATTTGAATTTTTGTTGATACTGAACAGTGTTTTAATTTCTTTCTATATTGAGTATGTGGGGTGCAAAGTGCCTGTAAAGTAGTTACATGAATGTTCATAATTTTAGATATAAACTGATTCATGTTTCAGTGTAAAACAGCCTGCAACTGAAGCTTGTGACCTTCCACCCACTGGAGTTGGAGAAGCTAGCAACCTTTTAAGAACTCTAATATCGTGTAGGAAAATGGGAATAAGTCCAATGGAAGCAACAACCAACCACAGTATTACCTCGTTACAACATTCACTCAAGTCACGAAGCAAATTGTACTTGACCATGGATAGTTCATCACCTGCTGGAGCAACAGTATCTGAAATGGATAATTCTCACTCTGTAGTTTTGGGGAACAGAACGAATTTACCACCTTCAGATGAAACAGCAACTCCCTTGTCAATGGTTGTGAAGTCAGTGGACAAAATGCGAGTTGGTGGCATGGCCACTACTTCAACCACTAAACAGGACAGTAGTAGAAGAAAACAAAGCTATCCCTCCAAAGCTGATGGTACCTCAGAGCGAAATAGTCCTGTGGGATCTCATATTCCTGGTGATACCTATTTGCCTGACTTCACTGGAAACAACCCCTGGTGTAATATATCAGCTGTCAAATCAGGAAGGGTTAGTTAATACATTTTTGTTAATGCTACTTATACAACAATGGGCAGGTGCGCATGGGGAGCGTGTATCAGGGGGTAAGTCAAGTATTTGTCTGGAACAAGTATGCCAGAACGTAGCTTTACTATGATGCTATCATTATATATGTGAGAATAAGTGACATTTCAGTTCTGTCAAAGTTTTTAATGATAATTCAAATGTCACTTATCCCCGTATACACAATAATAGTATTGTAGTAAAGCAATGATCTAACATACTCGTTCTAGACCAAAAATATTCTTATCCCCTTTTACCCCCACACCTATCAATTAAAATTACAAGGAGCATGTTTTGAATGTAGAGAAACAATAATCATTATTCTGGTTGGATGCTGATAGCACTTTTTTCTTTCTTTATATGTTTTATTTAAAATATTCAGAAAACATGTTCTGTCTTTTTTCTTATATGCATTAACAATTTTTTGATAAACGCATTATAAACCACCTTTCCAAAAGCTAGAAAAATTGATAATAAATTGACTTTTTATGACACAGCTGGACATCCGTGCCCAACCTCTCTGCCTGTCCTCCCTGCCCAACCTCTCTGTCCGTCCCCCCTGCCCAACCTCTCTGTCCGGTCACTCCCCTGCCCAACCTCTCTGTCCCGTCCTCCCTGCCCCAACCTCTCTGTCCGTCCTCCCTGCCCAACCTCTCTGTCCATCCTCCCTGGCCCAACCTCTCTGCTCCGTCCTCCCCTGCCCCCAAACCTCTCTGTCCGTTCCTCCCTGCCCAACCTCTTGTCCGTCCTCCCTGCCCAACCTCTCCTGTTCCGTCCTCCCTGTTACCCAACCTCTCTTCCGTCCTCCCTGCCCAACCTCTCTGTCGCGTCCCTCCCTGCCAACCTCCTCTTCCGTCCTCCCTGCCCAACCTCTCTGTCCGTCCTACCTGCCAACCTCTCTGTCCGTCCTCCCTGCCCACCTCTCTGTCCGTACCTCCCTGCCCAACCTCTCTGGTCCGCCTCCCTGGCCCAACCTCTCTGTCCGTTTCCTCCCTGCCCAACCTCTCTGTCCGTCCTCCCTGCCCACCTCTCTGTCCGCTCCCTCCCTGCCCAACGTCTCTGTCCGTCCTCCCTGCCCAACCTCTCTGCCTGTCCTCCCTGCCCAACCTCTCGGCCTGTCCTCTCTGCCCCTCCTCTCGGCCCGTCCTTCCTGCATATCCTCTGTCTATCGGTTCCGCCCAACCCCCCTGCCAATCTCCTCCACTTAACCTCCCTGCCTGTCCTTTCAGCCCGTCCTCCCAGCATATCCTCTCCACCCATCGTTCCAGCATATCCTCTCCACCCATTTTCCTAGCCTTTCCTCATCGCACATCCTCTCTGCCTCTTCTCTGTGCCTGTCCTTCCTGCCTATCCCCTCTGCCTATCCCATCTACCCGTCCCCGTGCCTATCCTCACAGTCCATCCCCACTGCCTATCCTCTCTACCTCTCCTCTCTACCTCTCCTTCCTGCCTCTCAGCCCTTCGTACTTTTCCATGCTCCTCCCCGCCTTTTGTCCCTTTCCTCCCTGCTCGTTTCCTCTGTCGGCCCCCTCCTCTCCGTCGTATCCATCCGGTCTCCTCGCCCCCCGTCTTGTCCGTCCTGCCTCCTGCCTGTCCCTCCTCCCTAGTTGTCTCTGTCCGGCCTCCAAGCCAGTTGTCTCTGCCTGTCCGGCCCCCCAAGCTCTCTCTGCCCGTCTACCCTGCCAGGTGTCTCTGCACATTCTCTTCGCTCAACCTTGCTCTTCCTCCTCGCGTATCTTCATCCTCACCCTCATCACCTGTTCTCACAGCACAATTTTCCTACCAGGCCTCCCTATTCGTTTTCTGTGCGTGACTTCATAATGTCAAGTGCAGAAGTGCTTTGCACAGATTTGAACTTGCTTCTAGTGTCACATGCTACATTGTTATGACATAAAGATAGTGAACAAACATCCTAGTGATTTGCATCATCAGTATTTCTATTAACACATTGATAAAGTACTTACTTTATTATACAGATGTTCTTAGCAACAAAAATCATATATAATTCAGATTTAAAACAGTTAGTTATGTCTATTGATTTGTATTTTTATTATGTGTAATTTTGATATGTATTGTGTGAAGTAGTAAAAGTAGATTTCCTAAATATACTCTTGTGCTTTTTAGAGTTATGTTGTGTAATGAAATAACTGTCTTGGAAAGCACATTTGTCACTTTTTAAAATTGATGTTCAAACTATAAATGACTTAGAAATTTCATAGTTGTTTTCAAATATTCATGTTAAAAATTTGAAGTAACACCAATTTTTTTAGGTGTCTTTTATCGTGAAGGTTAGTCCATTTACATCTTCTTAATTTCATTTAATATTTTGAATCTAAAAAAAATCTACATTTGAGAAATTGTAAAAAGCTGAATAGTAAAATACAAAACTGATATTTGTTGAAGTTCTTGGTGAAATTATTAAAGAACTGTACATGCATTTTGTACTTTTGGACACACTTCAAAATGTTTTATTTAGAAGAAAATATAGAGAGAAATACAGAGAAAATTAACATTATGTCTAGAAGTTACTAATAAATGCAAGTTTCTTGATTATTGTTGGATTTTGTTGCGTTTGTGAAAACATTTTCAGTTAAATCATTTAAGGAAATTTGTTTTTTTTACAGCTTGCAGCTCGTCGTATGGATCTTGCTTGTACAAATTGTGGTACTATGACAACTACAATTTGGCGTCGAAATCCTGAAGGAGAGATGGTGTGCAATGCTTGTGGTCTTTATTACAAATTGCATGGTGTTAATAGACCTGTAACAATGCGACGTGACACCATTCACACAAGACGACGTCGGCCAAAGGGGGAAAAAGAGAAAGGGAGTAATCGCCATAGAACTAGTGAGTTAAATTTGGATTTCTGTTTCAAATTTTTTATTTTTCATAAAAGTTTCTAAATTTTTTCTGAAATGTTTCTCGAATCATTTCCTATTTTTAACTACCTGAAGTTGGCAGGTGTTGGTTGACTATTTATATATTACTCTCATCAATGCAATGAATTCTATCAATTTCGTGTATTGGAAGTAATTTTATTTGTATCGTCACTCTAGACTTAATATTTTCTGCCCTGCCATTGTTGCTATTTAAGAATAATCATGACTATTGGGACCCATGCAAAAATCCTGCACTATAAATTATTGTTTTAAAAGTGAAAATATCTTCATAGTGGAACATAGCTTCTAACTCTAATCTATGCATTAAGCATTACAGACTTTGAATTGTGCAAGATTAACCCTCCTAGTATTAGTAAGCATTGAGATTAAATTGCACAGAATGTACAACAGTCTGTAATTTTATAGTGAAAGATTGTTTCTGTCACTTTCCTTCAATTTTACTTAAATTTTGTGTTTATGCATTTTTCGAACCATCCATGTTATGGAGTGGGAGCACCCAAAAAACTAAATATCCAAAAATGAAGTTCAAGAAGATCATGTTTTTTGGAATACTGCTTAAGAAACAAAATGGGCACTTCCTGTCCCCCTTCACTTCCCTGCTTGTCCCATCTGTTTTTCATTTCCCTATTTGCCTTTAAAACTCTCTTGCTTGCTTTTTCTATAAGTAGAAAACTGAGTTTTAAAGATGATATTATTAAAAGAAAAGAGTGAAGTGGTGACAGAAGTAGAAATACAAGAAAGTTAAAGCACTGGTTACTAACTTAAATCATATTTCATCAACTAATACGGAGAGTAATCTAGTGGAAATGATATTTCAAAATAATGGTTACTGATAACAGATTGGAAATAAAGTGTAAAAATTAAAATTGGGCGATTCAATGTTGAGAGAACAAAGAGTACCGTTGAAGAAATCTTTTTTGAAACTTAATCCATGTGGATTAAGAATTACTGAAGTACCCTGAATCTATTATGTAAATAATATCTAAATAATCATACAGTAAAACCTCACTTTTACGTTCCCGCAATTTACATTTTCCCGGCCTTTACAACATTTCTTGTCCGTTCCATCAGTTTTCATATATTCATTATGTTATAAACGCCCCACATTTACCATAGTATATTTTCAATTTTCTCGCAATTTACATCATTGCCACAACACCATCTGGAAAGATGTTTGTGTTAAGCAAAATGGGCACTGTAGCTGCACTTTCCCAAAACCTTGACAGAAAGACTATTGAAAATAGTGCGATATTATAGAGAGTTATAAAATGTAATATAAAGATTTAAATATTGTGAAAATTAACTAGGCCTTTACAAATTTTCATTCTATAACATTACAGAGATTAAACAGGTTTCAAACATTACAAGATTTAAAAGCTAGAAAAATGTCTAATATTTGCTGGTAGAAGAGTATGAGGTCTGTGCCACACAAGTGCTCTTGGCGACATACGATGTTGTCAATGCTCGTCGCGTGTTGAAAGCAAGAAAACACACGATTTTGACTTAAGTTGTAGCTTGTTTTGGCTGTCTGCACAACACATGTGCTTGTGTGTCCTTTCGCATAAGTGTTAATCTTCAACACGTGTTATGTGACATGTGCACAGTCATTGGCGTTAGGTGGTGCACGTAAACGCTACGCTCATGTGGCTCAGGCCTAAGAGAGGTAGCCTCATGATCATTTGTTTATTTTACATCATCATCCTTCTTAATTTCACGCTTTCTCATTTTAAAATAAACGTAATTTTTTCCTATTCTTTAAAAGCTCAAACATCAAAGTATGGAATTTCCGTATATTTTTAACTGTTTATTGAACACTATTATTTCATAAATAAATAAATGAATTAATTTAAAATAAAATACTAGTTGGAAATCATTACGAACAGGCGAAAACAAATCTTTTATGAGTGTGGGAATATGTTACCTTACATTCACTATTGCTTTTTTCACTGTGATTTTCTCCCTGAACTGTGTTGATCATACTTTCTACAGACACTGCAGTAACAAGTTCAACATTAAAATGAAGAAAGTCTTTAACTTCATAAACCAATTTCAACATCTCCCATGCAGAAATAAGATCACTGTCTTCTTTTTTTTTCTCTTCTTCACTTACTCAATGTTCTCATCCTCAATGTTTGGAAGAAGCCAGCTTTTTAAAGCTGTTGCAGATAGTGGATTGATTCACATTTTCCCACACTTTTGCAATATAGTGTAGTGCATTAAGGATAGATATTTTAAATGTCATGGTGTCCTTCCCTGACTCCATCAAACTTAATAAACTCTACTCATTTTTTTGTAGTATGTCTTAAAAACATGGATTATGTCTAAATTAATGGGCTGTAGCTGGCTTAAGCAGTTTGCTGGCAAGATTTCAATTCTAATATTTCTCAAATTCATTTGCCCTGAATGAGCAGAGCACTGGCCAACAGATGAAAGAATTCTTCTGATCTGCATTTCCATCTTTGCATCAAGCTGTAATTGGTAATCCGATGGTCGGGATATCTTTGTATCCCAGGAACCAGGCCTTTCTCCTGAAAATTCGATGTCAGGAGCAAGATTCAATTTTTGTGAAGGAGAGTTGCAGTTAACATAAAAATGCGTGTAACTTCAAACTTTCTTCTACTCAATGCTTAGCTCTACATATTTGACTGTGTTTGTACTAGATAGTATGTATTACAAGAGAATTCCATTGCCCATCACCAATGTGTTAAGATAGAGTTGGTTCCCTGGTAAATCTTATGATTTTGTGTTACGTTACTGCTTTGGGGAATAGTTTGTTGTTTGTTTTGTTTTTGCAGTATTCCTTAAAGCTAATGAATTTAAAGAATCTCATAAAATTTGACGATCTCTTAATGACTTCATTTTTTATGTTATTTTAAATTATCGGCAAAGATTTGGATGGAACTTTGAAAGGAAAACTTTATATTGTGAGGGTTAAGGAAAATAATTCACTAAGGAGAAATAGATTCACTTGAGGAGGTTCATGTTCCTGATAGATTCATACGATTTCAGGTAGTCATACTGCCATGCATACCAATATTGTTTAACTTTTAAATTTACATTTGTTGGTTTACCTATGGAACATCTTAGCAATTCTCAGTGTGTGTTGAAAATTCTTGGAAAAAGTATTGGAACTCAGCCAAAACTATTTTCAATACCTTCATTACTTTAGTGATGCACCAATGCTAGAATGCAAGTTTTTTCCCTTCTTGTTTTTCTAGAAACTGCAAATGTTAGTAACACTACTCCAGAAGAACCAGAAGACATGCTTGCAGCTTGGCGCAAACAAATCCAGCCTCATCTGATGTTGGCGATTCAGGCAACACCACCTGAAGCTCGTGAACCTACTCCTCCTCCTGGATATATGCTTCCAACAGGAGCAGATTCCAATTTCACAGCGGTACATGTGAAATCTGAACCAGCAGATTCTGAAGATGAAGAGGAGAATCTTGCTGACTTGCCTCTTAATCTTGTTGCTACCACTCTCTCAGAACCCCAGTGACTGTGAGTATAAGCTGCCAAGTGCCTGCTTCTTAATTGTGCCTGGAGTTGTGTGCGAGTTTACATGTTGTTAATGCAAAGTTATTTACAACTTTGAGATAATTTACTTATCTTTTAGATTCACTGTTTTTACAGTGTGAATGCAAAACCTGCTTGTTAATTTTTTTCTGTCATCCCATTTTATTTAAAAACTAAATTATTTTATTTTTTATAATACGTTTAGGCAAGAATAATCTACTAAGAAACATGATACCTGATATTTCTGTCAGTGTGAGTTGATGAAACTTTATTTCTTCTGATAATTGGTTCGGTTTCTTTAAAAAAAAGTTTCATTTTAGAAGGAATAATTTATTGGCAAGTGAAAACGAACTTGTTACTTTCTCTGTGGTTTATTTTTAGCTTTGTTTCATCTGTTTTGACTTCATTTCTTACATCTATTTCCGTTTGTATCATGCATTTTTTGTAGTGTCTTTAAAATCCATTTACAAGAGAATTTAATTACAGGAATTATTTCACCAGTGCTTTTTGATCCATTATGTAGTAGTCTTTGAACACTATAATATAAAACTTTTTTTAAATCTTCCAAAGCACAATGCTTTTTGTTTAACACTGCTGTCAGGTATAAATAATACTGAAGCATTTTAAGGTTTAAATAATACATAGATTCCAACTTTATGTTAGGGAAGGCTTATCTTTAATGAAAAAATATTGATAATTAGAGAAAGTGGACCAAATGACATGTTGATACAAATGAAGTTGGAGTAAAAATCAGAAAGACCTATTTTTAATATTCAGGTCCTTTGCTTCAAACTTCAGTTGAATAATAAGTTAGACATAATTTCTACCTTATTATTGAAGTTAATTTTATCTCTGATGTCTGTCACAAATATTTTGGCAATGTTGTTCCTGATAATGCTTTGGTTGTGTCAGTATTTTCTTTCAATTTACCTGTACATTATACGTAAAATAATTTAACTTGGACAAATACCTTAAAACTATTTTTGCCTCTTTTTTTCACAAAATATAATTGAAATTTGTCCTGTTTTACAATAAACCTTTTTCTTATCTTGGTATAAGTTACAATTCAAATGATTCTACTTTAGTAGACATTTTTCATACATGAATGCGATTAGTGGATCCACATCTTCCAATGCCATGAAGTCTTTGCTATTGGTTGGGTAGGAGTGCAGAGTCGCTAACAACATCTGGAAGTTATTATTTTATGTCCCAATATTAGTTTATCAATCAAATTAATAAATAAGCCAGCTTTTAAAAAGAAAAAGGGCTCTTTTCTCTTTAGCATTATTAAACTTTCTCTGTACTACCACATCTATACAATAAAGTTGAAATTCAATTAAATTTAGAAAATGAAATTGATTTCTAGAAAACAACTTTTGATTTGTGAGACTTGGCAATTTTTACATTAAAGAGAGGGCAATGAATTTGCCTTCGATCTCAAGGTTACCTAAAAATATCTGAATGCCATCAAATGTTCACCAGACCCATAGTTGCTATTCATTCAGGTTTGGCAGAATGTCTTTTGCTTAGTTCATCTACATTCATAAAGCTATATTCGTTGCCAAAACACATGGTGTGTGGAGCTAAGTAATATTTTACCAAAAATAATTCTTGTTCTTTAGCAAATTGGACTTGTTGTCCTCTATAAAGGAGCCATTTGTGGGAAATTATGACATCAAGTTGTCAAAATGTACTCCTTTTGTACAGTTTTCATGAACACTTTTAGTCGTTCTACTGTTTGTGTCTTCAAGCAATTATGATTCTTTACCGTTTCAGGAGATACTTGTCAAATGTATCTTGGTGCCTCAAGTTTGCTGGGATGCAACATTGTTAGCATGGATGACAAAACATGCATAAAATTTGGATGTATTCAGGAAAGATAAAATTTAATGGGAATAATTTTATTTATTTCTTGATTAAAAGTAGGCCTATTGCGAATTAAATTATGCATTTTAAAAGTGAACAGCATTAGCTCTTCAACATTTAGTAATTGTGGACTGCCCTTTTATCTTCAGTGTGCACAGCCTCAGCTTTAATTTCTCTATCAGAGAATTAATTTTAATCTTCTCACATGTCTAAAGTCGTAACAGGCAAATATGCTTAATCCTGGAAAGGCTGAAGAAGAAAAAGAATATCCTCACAAACGTTTCAACACAATTTGTAGCAAGAAATGTAGTATATAAATAGTATTTTTTTAGAGATTTCGGAACAAACTGAATCGCTCACTGAACTGACACTTCTGAGGCATTGTCAGCTAATACTCCACCCCATTTGGCTGATTGAAGAATACAATTCACTGTACAGTGTGGTTTTTGGTAATGCTCAGGTGTTTTAGATCGCTGGTCTTCAATTAATATGTCTGAAGCTTGAACCAAACTGCTCTGCTGAGATAAACTACTAGTACCACTTAAAACAAAACATTTTCTGATCTGAAATTTGGAGTTACCTTCCTCAAAGTCCTCATATCATTGTGATAGTTTCTTTTTCTTAATTAATATTAACAATTGTACTGATGTGCCTTGTGTGATGAGGACATTTGCTATGAGTGCAAATAAGTTGAAAAATATCCTTGCCTCGCTATTGTGGAATATTAATCGATTGGTAGTAGAATACGATAAGCAGAAGAATGGATATATATTACTGGGAAAACATTAAAGAGGAGTAAAGAAATTAATATATATATTTTTAGGATACCATTGAACATTAAATGTGGAGTTAAGAGATCCAAATGAGTTGAAGGGATTTTGGAATTATTCAAAAAAAAACCAACAACATGATCTACATCGTCATACAGTCATGTTCATAGAACTACAGCAATTGTATAGAAAGCAGTAAAATGTGTGTTCACCAATTGAGATGAATTTACAAAAAAATTGTTTTTCCTTTTACATGAGCAAAGTTAGAGAAAAGTTATTTTGTGGTCCTGGCCTCTTCAGTTACATAATCCTTAAGGAAGGAAGTATTCTCCTAGTTTTGGCAAGGATGAAATTAGAGAAACTTTTGAAAAGAGTAATTATTTGCAGATTCCTTGTTCCATGCTATAGCATATTACCACAGGTGACTGATATCGTTTAAAAGTTGTTTTGAACATGACTAGATAGAAATGAATTAAAATTCAGATTTGTACTTCATAAAGTTGAAGCTCATTTTCACTCTTGCTGAGTTCAAATTGTATTTTGATTTTTATTTATTTATTTTTTATTGTAGCAATGAAACTGAACCAATTTATGAATAGTTTTCTATTTTAATACTGTTTTATTTTCTCAAGAACTGAGAGTTGGTGAAGTGAGAGACTCGCACACCTCCTGTTCTAATGAAGGATCATTAAAATGATCCTTCAAATCCACCACTACCTTCACTATTTGCATGTGGCAGTGATATTTTTTTATTAAGTATTGTATTTATTTTATTATACCTTACAGTATCAAGGCAGCTGCCCTGAAATTTGTTAATTACCATCTGCTGTGCAGTTGGAATTGACTATTTTCACAGTTGGTGTATGAAGGAAGTAGTGTTTAAAATTGATTTAATTACACTGATTATTAGACATTGGTGGATAGGTGTATGTATAATTTTCTCATACACATCATTATATTATTTTTCATATCAACTTGAATCTGTCCTCTAAGTTATTAATGCAAATAATCTTGACTTAAATTATTTTTAATTATATATGCCTTTTGGTATAACATGTTACTCATTTCAGTTAAACTGAAAACAAGATGGAACAAGTATGTTATTGTGTGTTCTGTATTTCACACACTTTCAAGGAGACTAATATCTTTGATATTTATTATTATTATTTTAATGTTTTTGATGAGTATTATTTCACAAGAGGTCGTTCTCCATTCTTTTCTGTTGTACTATCAGATTTCCTAGTTATGTAGTATTGTTTGTAACGCAATGCTTGCTTTTTATTCTATATTAATGATGTAGAGATGCAATGTGTCCATTTATTTACACTTGGCTGACTTGAGGAAACTGAAAAGGGTTTTGTTCTGTATTAAATATGTGTCTGAATGATGACAGTTTTGAACTATTTCATTCTTCTTTTATACTTACATTATTTTTATGAATGTGTGTTCACTATTGTATAATTTCATGATTGAATGAAATCATGTGAAATAATTTGTATATTAGGAATGTAGAAAGTTACACATGTGCCTTACGAACAGGTATATAATAATTGTGTTATTTATGCTGGAGAGTCTGTGGATAAAAGTTGTAAAGTAATATTTATAGATTTTGTTTTCTGGTGAAGGCAGGATGGTATTTTTATATGCATGGTTTTAGTACAGAATTTCCTAGAATGTTTCTTGTGCCTTCTGAATCAGCACTAGGAATGCTTGAAGACTTTTGCCAAGTTTACAAATGCAATGGACACATTGTATAATGTTGTTGGCCATTAGTAAGTATATCTGATGACAGTATTGGCAATGATTTAGCCCCAACAGTCGGAATTTATTGGCGAGCTTCTTTAAGGCTAAACTTGTTTTGAGGTATTTTGCTAATGCCTAGCATTTTCTCTACTTAAAGCTTTTCTTTATTATTTTAGAATTAAGGCAAATATTGTGGAAGTTGTGATTATGTGTGTAAACAGATCTTTACCAGTTTTTATTCATCTTTTGTGAGAGCATTCAAATAATTTTGGTATAAGTTTTATTATGCCTGTTGCAGAAATACTCATTTCTTATTTATGCTTTCATTTAGTAGTGCTCCAATGAGATTAGAACATAGACCCTTATCAGTGCTGCCTTAAAAGGTCGTGTCCTACACTTCCTGACAGTCGAATCCTTTTTGTGTATTTTTGTAGTGGGGTCATCGACATTTTGTAAATCTGACTTCATGAAACTTTGTGGAATGATTGTGGAAAATTACAAGTTAATCACAAAACATTTTCTTTTTGACAGACAATTTTATAAAAAACTTTCCTTAGTCATTGAAGTCTCGTAAAGAATCTCTTACAAACACGTTGCTAAATATTTTGATTTTGTTGACCATTTAATGATTAACTTCTAAGAAAAATTACATGGCTAAGAAAATTTTTTTGTGAGTCCAAAAAATTTTGCTTACAATTTTACTTACCTTGCCATAGAAAAGTTTCTTTTGAAGTCAGAAGTACTAATAGGATGTTCTCTCCTTGTGAGTAAAAATATTGTGTGATTTGAGTGAGATTATTTATGTTTTTCTACAAGCTTTTTTATATACAGTACAATATGTTATTAATATTATTTTAACTTTGCCGTTTTCATGTAAATTGAAGTATTAACAAGTAGTTGTATTATTTCCATGGTGGATTTTTGACTGATGAATATTTTTAATACTTACGCCATATGTGGCACATTGTGTGGCTTATGTAAAGACTTGTTGACTCCTTATTCAAAAAAATTTAAAGAACAAACTCATTAAAAATCAAATTTAATATTGTGCCACTTTTATACATGACATTGTTAACAGAGGTAATCTGTGTTGTTGCAAAATGAATCCTAGGTTTACGCTTAACATTTTTAGATTTTTTAATATAGTGAGCATAGGCAGTTTATTTTGCAAAATCATTTTTCTGTAATTTCTCTTATTTCTGATTAAGGTTTCCTGACTTCACAAATTACTTCAGAATAAATAAATGATATTTTAAAATTTATTTTGTAACTTGCACAGCATTTAGTTGCATAGTAACTTTGTTGTTAAAGTAAGATATTAGGACAGACATTTGAAAAATGCTCTTAATAGCTGGTATATATTTTTGTGGCACTCTTGCAAATTTGCAGAAAAGATTTTAACAGCTCTTTCCATGCAGCTCAAGTCTGTTTTTTGTTTTCTTTCTTTTTCTTTTTTTATTTTTTTTATTTTTTAAAGAATTTTCACATTTTTAGAAAAGGTTGTGCATAGTTATATAATGTTGACATTTTAATATATTTGTAACAGAACTTTTTTAATGCCATTATCACGATAAATATGCTTGTGGCTATCATTCAGAGAGGTAATGATTATTCTACATTTCATTTTTAAGTTGTCAAGGCAATCTGTCATTGGGAATGTGATTTATGAAATCCATATCCTGCTTTTCATGTTTGCTGTCATTTTAATTTGTTTTGTTGTATTTCAGAAACTGTTAAATTAACTAAGTAGATAATCCAGAGTTTTGAAGGGAGAAAGGCAAATAACATTTACAGGAAAAGTTGGTTAATGCTGTTTTAAGTTCACAAAAACAACTCTTCACTATGAACATCAGATTTACAATGCTAAGTTGATTTATTAATGAAAGTAGGACTAATTATACAATACTGTAATTATGAACATGAGGTAATATGTTGTAAGATTGTGATACTTTAAAGTGAAAACATTTTCACTCTTACTATATACTGATATGAATACACTAATTGTACCTTTATCAAGATGACAGCAAACTAATTAAGATTGCTTTGTTAACATCAGGGTTCGGTGACTCACATGTACGTTTTCCCACATGTAATTTATTTGGTAGCTACATTAGTTTGTAAGTAAAGGGGAATGTTGAATTACTGCTACAAGTTATCAGTCAGATACTCATTACAGATTTACAGGATAATTTTGCTTTAAGAAATCATGTAATTGTTACAAACTGTTTTTGAATGTATAATGCTCTCTGTTTTTGGGATATTGATCAGTAGGAAAAACATCAAACGTACAGTATTGTTTATTATGTAGCAGACAATAAGAAAGATATTTTGCTAGTAAGGCAATTTGAAGAGATCTTTATAATTATATTTTGTATGTAAAAGGACCTCTGTTTAAATTTAAAATGCACAATTGATGAAGGAAAAATGTTTTGATGTGGAATGTTCTTTTCCTTTCTAACAATTTAAGAATGATATTTCATTGCTCTCTATGTGTTGATGAAGAAGTACATTCTGCAAATTTTTAATGTACTTCTTTAGTGATATAAATCTCTCAGAAAGTTTTGTTTTTTTCCCCCCTGTTGTAAATAGTAAGTTTACTGGCTGTTAAACACCCATAGATAGAGGCTATAGATATGTATTTTTTAAAAAAAAATTTTAGTCTCATTTATATGGTGCATCAGTGGTGCAGGTCTGGAAGGATTATTTCCACATTTTCTACTGTATAGATTTTAGTCTTAAATATATGGTTATAATCAAAATTATTGAATGTTGGAAACAAGTATTAAAGACACCATTGCCTCTTTATCTATTACATTGATTAAAAAAATACTGTACTTTTTGGTTAAAGTGTATTTTGTTGTCAAATCTGTCCAATTAGTATTACTAGTAAGTCACTATTGATACCAAAAGTATTTCGGGTACTTAATCATTTAAATTGTGCACTGTTTGTATGTTTTTCATGAAAAGTATATTCAAATTATGAGGTCAAGAGACCAGGTTGACAGTAATGATAATTATTAGGATATGAAGGCTTTTAAATCAACATTGTATAATATTGTGCATAACTAGGATAAATACTAGCTTGAAAACAAGTGTTGCAGATCGTATTATACTCATACATAGGAAGTTGCCATTCATTTAATGCTACATGTAAGAATGACAGTCTGTCAATTCAGGATGCATGATTAGGGCATTTGTTGGCTGTTAGCCATTCTGTTATTACAAAAGAACTGTCTGTAAGAAAGGTCTTTTCACACATTTCATATAAGCCAAATAGGAACAAATTTTTATTCCCATTTATTTGGCTTTGAGTCACTTTGTAATATGGAAACTACCATTAATTATACTATAATAAGTAAATGAATCAAAGCTTATTAATATCTTTTGTAAGAGACTTTTTCTAATTATAAAGGAAACTAACAAAGAAGCTGTAATATTAGATCTGAAATCAAGAACTTCAGTACTCTGTAAAATACCAATAGCATCTCTGTAGCATAACCAAATGACATGTCAGCTTGATCATATTTATAGAAATTCTATGCTGTATGCATTACAGTCTTATTATGACAGTTGTATTTTTTTCCCCCTTCTTTATCCTTGCTTCTTTTTCCTTTTCCACCAGATGGTTTTCATTGTATGGTCACTTACTACTATAAAAGGAGTAAACTGTTAATAACAAATCTGTGCCTAAGTGACATGTGAGTTTCAACTGCCCAGCGCAGAGGAAAATTCCAACGTCCCCTTATTTTCGAATTTTTATTTTAAAGACTCAAATATACAATCTCGAACAACATAGTAGGTTGCCAAACATACAATTATGTAAATAAAATATTTAATACATAGTCAAATGTAAAAGTACGCAAACAATACAATTTTCAACAAAGTTAATTTAACAATCACTGCATGTTCTTATGAGCACTAAAGTCACAGTTTGGAAAGCACATACGTTTGTATGATTAAAGTTAATGTGAATAAGACTGATTATCCATCAATGAAAATTTCTTTCAATTGTCAAAGCGTCGCTCAGACTTCCCTGAAGGGACTACCCATATTATAAGCTAATTTGCAGGTGTTATCATACAATATCAAATGCTATTTTTTATATGATAGAAGTTATTCTCGCTGATTATTAGTCGTAAATAATCCAAGCACAAAATAAAATATGTGTATCCGTACAAGTCAGTAAAGATGTCCTAAAGAGGTCATTTCAATTGGTTTGAATCATAGGTATAACAACAAATACTCCCTAATAGGGCTGCCTCTGCTGCCCCCACTACACTATGACACTGCTGTGCATTGGCCATAATTGAACTTATGCACTTGTGCACTTATTCACGTAATTATAAAGGAGACAAGCACAGAAACTGTGTTATTAAATTTAAAACCAAGATTATATTCCATTTTCTTAAATGTTTTGTGAACTTATAATGTACAAAAAGTGCTTCAAAGTTTGTCTTTAGTTTCACAATCTGGAAAAATAACTTCAGTTTGTAACCATTTATACGTTTAAAAAAATTTAAAAGTGTTGTTAAAGTTACCCTACAAACTGGGCAATTTTCTCAACTATATTATTACCTGTGGAAATTAAAGGGGGGAAAAAGGAGGTTTTTTTAACTGTGAAAATGCCTTACACAAATTAATTCTTGTATAGATAGGTACATAAAAATATGAAAGTATATGCGGATATCATCAGAAAATGTAAATTTCCTCCAGATTTCATTGTGGAGTCAATTATGTACATGTCAGGTACATTTAGGAAGAGAAATCTTTTCGTTCTGTCAAAAGAAGTGATAACGCCTCGCCGCTATCATCTCCCTAAAATTGGGAATTTATCAATGAAATACTTGACTTTTCTTTCCAAAAACTTTACCACAATAAACGTCTTGATTTTAAGTGCTTAAGAATCCTATTTGACCTTCTTGCCTATATGAACATTGCATTATTTTGTAATGTTTTTCTATGGTTCAATCTTGTCCATTTTCACACTTGCAAGAACAGTGAGTAAGTGTAAAAGTTGCAGTAGTAGTTGCAACTAATTCCTGCCCAAGCTCTTCAGAGGTTCTGCATCTTCCTCGGGTTCTGATTCTGATGTTTCATATAAAGAAAAAGCATTCATCAGATTCATCACTGCTGCAGATGCCATTTCTGTAATTGCTCCTTTTTTTCGGGGTCCCCCTTCCCCAATCTGATTTGTTGTAGTACTATACAGAAGGGATTGGTCTTAATGGCTTCTTGTGCCACAATTAAGCGCCTTGTCTTCTGTGAGATGTCGACTACTCCAATGACAGGGTTGAAGATAAGTGTTTTAGTATTATAGGAGTGACATCATTTGAGCTTGCCATCAGTGCCCTCTGCATTCGAGAATAAATTTCTTTTGCATTGAGTGGGTTGTGCATTTCTAGTTTCACATTTTTCATGTGTAATTGATTTTTTTTAAATCGAATGAATGATTTAATAAACAAAGAATGTAATTATTACGGTCTGAGCGTGGCTCACTTGCAGAACATAAATACACAAGGCGTCAAAATTCAATGTGTCTCTATCCAATAACTTAATTATAAGGTGTTCATCACCCTTTGCACCTGGGAGGCCATTGCGCCGTGTCTTGTTTAAGTAATTAAAAGTACACCGCGGGGAATCACGTGGGCACGTGCGCAGTCGTACTTGTCTGTTGCGCGGTTGACACCGCGTCGAAGGTTGCGTTGTCGACATTTCGACAGTCATTATCGTGGTCTGCCCATGGTGTAAAGCCTCAGAGCTGAGTGGACTTCACGATGTGCTCTTCAGCTCTGAGGAAGACGACGACAAGATGGTCAAAATGTCGGCATCAAAGCTTTCGATGCGGCCCGGATATCCAAGATCATTCTCGTATTTTTACTCGTCGGCGCAGGCTTCCGACATTTTCGTCACCCTTCAACTTTTACTGTCGGAGACGTTCCTAGAAATGACGGCTACGTGGATGTTACGTCCCCTTGAACACAGCAAAATTCTTGCCTTGTAAAAGCCAGACGGAGGGTGGATGAAGTGATGGCGTAAGCTTGCTTTAGAAACCGTCGGCCACTGTGACGAGTAATGGTGCGCATTTGAAACGGTGGCGCTAAAAACCAATGTCCGCTTTCTTCTGACACAAGTATTGTGGTCTGCTATATTTCTTGGCGGTGCGCTGTCACCAGCTTCCGTTAGAGCCCTTCACTTTCTGGGAAGTTGTAAAACAGCCGTGCGTGGTGGTCGAGTGTGACAGGCCCATCCACATGGGAAGCGTCCTTTAGGATTTACGGGCGGCGTGAATGAAATAGAGTATGCTGCTGACATCTCTGAGTGCGCGATCACCAAGAACACAAATCGAATGTCTTTACGTGCCTTGTTCACTCTCATATTCTTATAACTTCTTAGATCACCCATTACACATTTTGGGCCATTATGGACCAGACCACCTTCGCTGGCAAAAGAATTGAGTATCAATCCATTCACTTGACATATTGCCATTTTTTGTTCCTTTCGGCACTCCACAAATGCAAATGTCCTCTAGCTGGTTTGAGCAAACCTCAAAAGGAGGAAACACTCAGTCTGATGCTGAAATTGCAAACATTAAGAAAACTCTCACTTTTCTAAAATCAACAATTCTGTATATTTACACCTACAAAATACTTTCTTGTTTGTGTTTTACCCTGGAAAATTCATCCCAGCATAGATCAATACCAAAATTGGAGGAACACCTGAAGAGTCACTCTTATAGCAATATACTTTCAGGGTGCCATTGATGTATTTCAACACTAACTCCAGCAAGAAAAATATTGTGACACGTCCATAACAACCTGTTGTTTGTCATTTGGGAAGGGCCCCTGCCCAACGTTGCGTTGACGTGCGTTGTAGAATAACACTGAATCTAACGCAAAACGGCCCACGAGCGTTTTCGCCATTCCGCATGTCAGTTAATTTGTGACACTCATCAACATAACGCTCGGGTGACCCATGCCTAAAGGAATAGTTCCATGTAATTATCTTTGAATTGTGGAACCAGATCGTAAGATAGTCAACTTCAATTCTCGGCTGCCCGGAAGACGCCGCGGCGGTGGCTGGGGCGCACTGCCCGGAGGAAGCCAGCGATTTGTCAGGCGAAACGTCAGCGCCCCTGCCAACGACGCGGCGTCTCCAGGATAGCCGAGAATTTATGGATTCGAGCCGCGGAAGCTTACGTGTGCACATACAACTTGTTGAAGCCTTCGTCACTGCTCAAAATAGACGGGCATCGTGGCAAATTAGCCGGGGGACACTTGACTTCATTTAAATATTTTTTACAAAGAATATTGTGCTTAAGTTGTTCTCCATTGCTCATTTCCTTATTAACCGCAGAAGAGATGGCAAGCTGCAGCATAGTTACAATGTAATTTTAATACCTCAGGATTTCCGACTTGATTCTAATGCATTTCTGTACATCTATATAATAAAACATTGAGATGAAAGAGTTGCAAGAAGTTGATTTTGTAACCCAACGAGTCGTGTGGCTGGAACGGGAACGGAATTTCAATAATAATAGACAGGACATTTGCATTAATAAACATTTACTCACTAAAATGATGATGATGGTGATGATTTACATTAATTACAATAATAAAAAAACTACCCTTTCTTTTATTAGAACATAGCCATCTATTAAATTAATTACAAAAAAACAATGGGTCGTCATAAATACTTGTGCTGAAGGCACCCTCTCCCCCCGCTTCGCTCAGCAAGTGTTCGGCCGCATTTACGCGGGAGCTAAGCGGATTATTACCCTCATTTTCTGTCGGCGGGCATCACAGCACGCCCGGTGGTGGAGTCGTCGGCCTGCGTTCTGGAGCGGGCCGCCCCCTTCTAGGCATAGGCGGTGAACACAGTGGGCTCCCAGCGTGACCGACTGACCTCGCCGCGTTTTCTGGGGTCCACTACTTCAACCAGCGTCACCAACCTCAGGCAGCAACGGTGTTCATCTGCGATGATTGATTGGAAGTCAATCGACTTCCGTATCAGCAGTCGCGGACGATTGTCATAATGCAGTAAATTGACTTTAGGCGCGAGACTGCATCCCTTTTCGCCTGAATTTCTGACAGAGTGCGCGAAGGGTCAACTTCCCTCCGCAAGAGGCTTCGAATGCTACGTGAGGTCAAGTGAGCAAGCGAAGTGAAGTTAACAACTTGAGTTTCAGTCAATGCATTACTGAACTCAAGTGAATACTCGGAGCTAAGTTAAAAAAATCAAGTGACTACTCGTAGCCGTGTCACGAAATCGAATGGTTACTCATGGCCGAGCTAAGAACTCCAATGATCACTCGTGGCCTAGTCAAGAAAACAAGTCGAATGGAGTGCTCGTGGCCGAACTATCAAATCGAATGTCTATAGAGCGGCGGCCTGGTAACAGCAAACCTCGGTACCCCCTCCCCCAAACAGCATGTATCCTCCCGATACGCGGGGTTGAATTTTGCGGAGCAGGGTGGAGGCGTGTGTGTACCCAATCACACGGGAACACTTTTCTCAACGGCCAGAATGTCCGTTGCTGTTATAAAAAAATCTTCGGGCCTGTTTACTTCTCATCCGCACGTGCACCGCTGACTGTTGGGTCGTAAATTTGTCTCCCGAGAGGGCGCAATTAGCGTTGGGTTCCTTTTACGAGGGGTCGCGTGGGTGAATAGGAGAAACCCACTTGACATTTGGCGAGGACCCGGCTTCGGCACCGCGCGCGGGGGTGTCCTGCCCTAAAATCTCATACAACCCCTCGCCTCAATAGCCGAACGGGCGCGGGTACCTACGACCCTCTTTCACAACTGCGTCGCGGACACCCTTTTTTTCCCTTCTTTTTTTTCATGGAAATTTTTCAGCGCATGAGCTTATACCGTTACAATATAATGTCAGAATTCTAGATTGGGAAATTTTCCTGTATTCAATAAGGTTCCTGATGTAACTTTGCCAAACTATATCATCTACGCTAAATGCAATATAACAATTTACTACTATAAAGAATTTAAAAAAATTATATGCTGTATAATACAAAACAACACAAGATTTTATGTATGTTCAAATGATTGGACATGGTGAGATACTTTTGCAGGCTTTCAAAAACTTCTTCTGAAAGACCAATAGATAATTGCAATCCTGAAAATAAGGGGTAAAGTTCTCATTTATTGTCTTTGTGTGATGAAAATATATAGCAACTCTGTTGATTGGTTTAGAAAGTTGGTAGAGCACTCAATATATTTTCCACAAACTGAAAAACTTTGCCACAGTCTAAAGTTTATAGTTTTATTTTGTTTACTTCAGTTCCCTTCAGTAAAATTGACAGTAGATAAGGTATCTCAAACTTGAATTTATAATGGTGAACACAAAAAAAAATTTCCTTTGGATTTGAGATTATGAACTTTTGAACATATTTTGGTTGCTATTTTCTTTATAAATGCAATGCCGTAACTAAGAACAAAATGTTACATGAAGATTGCCCTTAGAAATCACTCCAAGTAAGTGATGAAATTTCATTTTTTTGTGTAAACCCAGGTTTCAAAATGCACTTTGTGGCAATTTTGTTGGAAGGTGTTTCAATGACAAGGGTGTTGATCTGCAAAGTCAGCACTAATCAGCAATTAGAGGTGTGTGGCCAATCATGAAGCTATTGGATTCAACTATGTGTGTTTATACAATTTTTGGAGGCTGATACAAACTGTCTTCCTATCAGAAAGGCAGGATTCATATCACTATTCTGTTTATGTTTTTAAAGTTACTGTAATGGCCCATTCTATGTATGTCTCTCATGCGATGATTAAACAGATGTAGATGAAGGAAAGGAGCTTTGCTCTTTACCAAACTTTTGCCTACATGTCTTTCACTGCTTTTATCTACTTCTTATTGGCCAATGGTGTCTTATTTGTCATTTTTTTAGTCATGCAAATACTAAAAATTTCTTTCTTTACAATTCTAAAAAGTGATTTTTTGAAGGTCGAACTGTGTATTAAATGTCATAATAATCTTCCTTAATTGAGGAACATGTTAAATGCTAATGTATATTACAAGTTTGATAATTATTAAATCTGATTACCCCGCATGTTGGAATTTGGTTTATTTATTCAGCTGGTAGCCTGCATAATAGCATAGCATGTGTTTGATTATTTGTGATTGTGGGTTTTCATTTGACATCACCTACCAATCATTGTTGGTTTGGTAAGACTGTCATTGACTTTTGTTAGGGGATGTGTAATGTGGATAATGGCAATTGGCATCTGAGGTGTTATAGATATGGTTTTTGTTGCAAATTGTCAGAAACTTTGGAAAAGCGGAGAAAAACGATATTCCATTTTTAGACGATTACTAGAATACATATTAGAATCAGTTTCTTTAGACACAAAGGTTTTAAAATTCATGAATTTTAATGAATAGTGATCATAGTGTTGAAAGGTTTTGATAATTTCATGAAGAGGTCCGTGAAAATATTAGGCCAAAACATTGGGAAAATATTTAGTATTCAAATTAGGTCGTAATTTTAAATGTAGTTATTTAACGTTTATTATTATCACTACCAAAAAATTAATGTAAATATTGGGAGGATTAACGTTTTTACTTTCTTGTATACGTACGTATATATAGAGTAATATACGTAGTATTGAGAAAGTTGTGTAATGCTGCGGAGAACCGATTTTGACATAACAGAAATACTCATTTTGTGGTCCTCTGATACCCTGATAAAGTGTTCGTATTTTCAAGCGACTCGAAACGCGGCGATTTTGAAAACTTTCTTTAAAATTTGGGGGTACTTTATATGAAGCCCCCGGGACATCTTCAAAATGTTCTTAAAATTGGCTCCCAATTTTTTGAAAGATTAAAGTAAAATACACTTATGAAGCTGGCGTAGGTCCATTGTTTCACTGCTAACACGGAATTTTCGCAAATTGCAAACGTTTGAATTTTTACGGCGTCTTCCTACAACTACAAAATTAAAGACAGAGATTTGCTCTTTATGTACAATTTTTTCACCATAGTTAGTCTTTCAATAAGGTCAGGTACATTTTTTTGAAAATTTTAATAGTTTTCGTGCAATATTAGGTACTGTTTGTACAATATTAAAAAGTAACAAAAACAAGATTTTCTCGAAACGGCTCCAAATTTTTTTCTTTACATTTTTGGTAGGGATAGTGCTGAACGTACTCTTTAAGATGACATAAACGCCAAATTGCTCTATTCTTTTGTTATTTTTTTAAATTACAGAAATGTATTTTTTTACTAGTCTCTCACGTCATATTTAAATTAGCAGCAATTTGTTCACACTATTGAATTTACGAGATCATTTTCTATAAATAATGTCATATAAAGTTTCTCTCAACAGTTTTTCTGTGAAGTCTTCTTTTTCTCAGTTTTTCTGTGAAAGTAGCTCCCGTAATTCGAAGCCAACTCTGACGTAAGGGGCCTTCTATGTTCACAACTTATCGGAAGATGTTTGTTCGTTTAGTTTAGTTATAAGTGTTAGTTTAGTTTAGTTATAAGTCTTTAGTTATAGGTGATACTAAAGCAAATATAAATTGTTAATATGAAAAGAAAAATGCAGACGGTAACACCATTTGTGTGCGTTTTTGAGAACTTTTTGAAGTAAAGAACGTTTTGGGTTGATCTCTTGAGTCAGTGCGTGTTCGGGCACGCTTTGTTACTAATATTTTGTTTATGAATACTGATGGCACATTGACTGATAAGTTAGTTTAAATTTGGTGCCACGCTTCAAACAGCTCAATTTCGCTACTCTTTGATAGCATTTCAAAGATAAGATCATACATTTCAAACTTCCCTCTTTCAAGGTTTTACACACATTTACTCAATTGAACTCAAAAATGCTGCGCGAATTCCTTCCCAATACTCATTTCTTTCGTAAAATGTTCTTTGATGTCGATTGTCAACTGCTTCGTGTTAGTTTGGAGCGTCACCAAAAGATCGCATCAGCTCCTGGGCGGCCGCGATGCAATTGTGCCCATTGTAAGATTTCTCGGAATACAGCTCTTTCCACTTTAGACGCAGCGGACTCGCATTGTCATGAAAACCTGAGTAGCCGCGAGCAGTTTCGTGCACAAAAGCTAAGTAAGATGCGGCGCTGCCCGGGAATTCCCAGCATCTTTCTGCAGTCTAGCGTGCAGTAAAACGTGAAACTCGTATCGAAAACGTTAATTTCGTCTGGACAGAGATAACCATGACAATCTCTTCAATACCCATTGATTCTTTCGGTAAAGTAACAATCTTTGTCAATTATGTATCATTTCGTTTCCAGAACACACTCGTCTGTTGAGAATTTTCGATGGAAAAGGCGATGTTCGTTGCAGTTTCTGGTAATGCTCTCCCAATTTATATAAACAATATTTCGTAGCCTCATCAAATACTTTTACTTTGTATATTCAAGATGGATGTAAACAACAAACATGGCTACCGGGAGGGACTTCAATATACAAGTGGATAAGGTTGAAGAACCTGAAGACTAGGAAAGAGGAAGTGACACTTTTTGATGGTGTTGCGTGCGTATGAACTTGAAAACATTGTTAACGGTTCAGCAATGCAAAAAAAGGCGACGCAAAAGCAGCAAGTTTGTTAGTAAGTGCACTAGGAGAAACTATTGCCGAGCTCGTGTTGACTTGCACCAATACTGAAGAGATTTAGACAAAATTGAGTGCGCGATTTGAACGCAGCTGTTACGCAACAGCTGAATATACTGATCGAGTCACTTTTCAGTTACCTGCTAAATTCCTGACCTTCAAGACTTCTTTACTGTGAAGATCATTTCCTACAACTTGTGTTGTACTTCAGCTTCTGGATCAATGACGCCCATCTCGATCAGGTTTTCGTCCAGTTTCCCTGATCCTTGAGCAAATACTGAGATGGCTCCTTGTTTTACATCTGAACATATATATGTAACTTCAAATTAACTTCTCTCCATAGCACGTCACTGTTTGTCACGTAAATAAATAAAATAATAAAACTTTGTACAAATTGAAGCCTCGTTAGATTTCAGTTCAGACCACAGAGAATCTAATGGTTCAAATTCCATTGAAGACCAAAGATGAAGTAGACGACGCCTAACAATATGTATTCAAGTCGCGGCATGGTATTCCATTCCAAATTTTAACTCTAAATATAATGTATATTATCCTTAATATACCAAAGAAAAAGACTTCATCGAAAGAAAATTAAAAATAATCTATCAAGAAACAAGGCATCCCCTTGAAAAGAGACATCTGGACAGAGCAACAAAGGATTTAAGGTTTGCCTGTCAAGAACTGAAGAATGTTGAAATAAATACATATCTTAAGAATATATTCCCCGGTAAAGAATCAGATTATGCATTGTGAAAGGCAACTAGAAGGTTTAAAAGATCAATTCAACCAATCCTTTCTATATGCATAGATAATGGTTCGTGGGCAAGAAGTAATACAGAGAAGGCAACAACATTTGCGCAACATCTTGCAAAGGTGTTCCAACCATATCAACCCACTGACTCAGAAGCGAAACTTGAAACAGTGACATATCTTCAAACGTTCTTAGAAATGTTACTGCCGTGAAGACATTCACAACATACGAAGTAGAAAGAGTAGACATACGAAGTAGAAAACTTTCCAACAAAGTCCCAGGTTATAACTTAATAAAGTGTCGAAGAAATTGCGTAAGGCTACGTACTAGTAACCAATATTCAACGCTATTTAAAGAACTGGGGATTACCCTTAAATGATGGGATCTCAGGTAATTCTTATACCAAAACCCACATACGACGACTCGACGACGTCATACAGCCATCTCGTATCTACAATCTCGAAGGCTTTTGAGAAAATGTTTTTGCAACGCTTAAACATAAGTTAATACGTGACCACATAAGCGAAACCAATCTTATACCTAGTTATCAGTTTGTATTCAAGAAATCTCAGTCCACAATCGAACAAGTACATAGAATAGTAAACGAAATAAATAAAAGCTTGAAAGCAAACAAATACTGTTTAGTCGCATCATAGATCTCATCCAAGCTTTTGATAAAGTGTGGCATACTGGTCTTGTATACAAAATCAAAAGCTTCTTACCATCAGAATACTTCATTTTAAAATCATACGTCTCTGAAAGCTTTTTTCAAGTGAAACATCAAGAAGCATTCAGCACAATATGTCTCGCGTGACCCAAGGAAGCGTGCTGGGTCCTGTCCTGTATTTACTATATTCAGTAGATCTTACATTGTCTGCAAATATCGCTACTGCAACTTATGCGAACGACACGGCGGTTCTAACGTCTCATAAAGATCATGCAAAAACTTCAGAATTGCTCGAGTAACATTTAAACAAATTATCAACGGAATTCAAAAGGTGGAGAATTAAATTAATGAATCAAAATCTTCTCGTGCGACTTTCACCTACAAAAAGAAAACTTTCCCTCAATTACAATGAATAATAAATTATTGCTACATGCGGATACCGTTAAATTCTTAGGAATTCGCTTTGACAGACGACTTACATGGAAAAAGCATATAATCGCAAAAAGGAAAGAACTAGAACTCAAGCTTTAAAAAAAATGTACTGGCTATTACTGAGCACAAATCAACTATGACTCTTAAAAACAAGACTTTGCTTTACAAAGTACAGTTAATGCCAATTTTAACATATGGTATCCAATTATGCGATACTGCAAGCCACTCGAACATCGAAATCCTACAAAGATTTCAATCTGAATTAGTACGTACCGTTGCAAATTGCCCTTCGTATATCCCGAATACAATCCTTCACAATGACGTACAAATAAAAGCCATTAATGAAACAATAAACAGTTTACGTTGCAGGCACTTGAGAACCACCCCAACTACCTGGCACTCAATCTAGTAGACAAGAGCTAAGAAATCAGACTAGCCAGATACTCACCATTTGATCTCATATCCAGATTAAGTTGAGTTGAGCAACATCACTGTTGTAATTATAAATTAATTATTTTTGTGTAGTATTAAAATTCACCAAAAGTTCAAATTGTAGAACTAATTGTGAATACAGTTGAATTAAGAGTTGAAAATAAGCTCAAATTTTCGCATTTTCAAAAACGCTCAAACACCATTTTCTCAAAAATGGCTTCGAAACGCCGGCCTCTCAGCTAACAACGCGGCGCCTCCCGGATAGCCAAGAATTTAAGTCCCCGTTTTGCAACCTGATGTGAAAAGCTTAGCGGATCTCTTCCTTTCCGGAGTTTCGAATTTCAACGCCCAAGAGCACAGAATAGTATTAGTTTATGCACTCGTATTTCCTCTAATTACTTATAATTTAATTCTCCATCCATTGAGATGACATAGCATTCTAGTGAGTATATGTAATATGTTTATTCATTAATTAAAAAAAGACTTGGCAAAAGTAATGTGCTTTAGTAATTGGCTTCACTTTCCTTTTAGTTCAAAAGTTGTCTTATTTTTTTCTGTTGCGTCTGAATTGATGCAACGCGTTTCTAACCCCCTCGGGGGGGGGGCGTGAGCGCTGTGCACTTCGGGAGTAATCCTCCATTGATAATTTGCGGCTATATTTATAGAGAAATCCTCTATTTACTATCTGATAATGTTAATGTTAACGTCTCGTCGCAGTCAGTTTGCTCGACGAGGACGCCAGGTAAGATCTCCGCGTAACGCGCCTCCTACTACGCGCTCCTGCGTCACTACCCAGCGGCCAGAATTGGGAAGGAATTAGGATAGAGGTAGGTTTAGGACACTTCACAGGGGTTAGCCCCTGTGAAGCATGCAAACTCGTTTTGTCGTAACAAATTTGACACGAGGTTCTACGGGGATCAAACCCGGAACTTCGCGCACAAATCGGAGAATTTTCGGCAGAAAAACTCATTGCACGGCCCTAGTAACGAGAAAGAGGATAAATCCAGACGCTAAATTTAGAAGAATAAAACCTCTCCTGTTTTTGGGTCCTTGATACCGAAAAATCGATTGTGCAAAACGTCTATGTGAACAACGCTAGCCGCTAAACCGTTCAGCCGATTTTCTCCAAAATTGATTTTCCCCAATCGGCTGACGTTGCGGCCGCTCAAATTTGAAACCGATATTTTAATTTTGGAGAGTACTTTACACGAAGCCTCTGGGACTTTTTCAAAATTTTAAAAAACGGCTCCATCGTTTTTGATTAAATTTTGTAAGGGGCCCCTTGATAGTCTTTATTTGTGATATTTATTTTCTTTTATTGTCTTATTATCTGTAAAGAGATTGCACAAATGTGCGTTTTTCAGTGTAATAAAAATACATTGGAATATAACAATGGCTGAGGGGCAACTGTTTTTGAATTACGCCTTGTTGTTTGAACATGATTTACCTGTATGTAAAGCAGTTACAATTGTCAAATTTTTGTTACTGTTTGCTTGAAAATATTTAGTTTTTGCACCAAATGTTGTACGATTTGTAATGAGTTTTACAAAAAAATTGTCTCTGAGATATATTAATTTGGAGAGAAATTGTGGTACAAATAGTATTACATAACATTACATTACTCGTGCAACTTTTCTTAAACGATGACCTTGCTTCCATAGAGGAGAGATACAATATTTGAGAGATATATCTACTCAATGCTTGCTTCCCCCTCTCTGGCACAAAAAACATTGGAAGGCAAAAGCGCGAAGCAAGAACTGATGACAACATTCTAAACACATCTTCACTGGCGTGAAATAGAAACAATTTTCTTTTGAAGACGACAACTTCTGACCGTTATTTTCTCCAAAAAATCTATAGAAATTACCGAAGCAGATAATGATCTATCATAGGAGATACCTCAAACTCATTGAGGGTTGCGGCACTCTGGGCAACATTTTAAAAGAATCTCAAAAGACCATGAAGCAAGCACATGGCACATGTGTGAACGGTGATTTTGTATCACAAAACAGGAAAGTTGTGCTAAATAAAATCACACCCATCTCCCATGGTGTCAGATTTTTAAGACACTTTACTGACAGACAGTGCAAATAAAAACCCATACTCATACTTTGAAGTGCTTTTGATGTTCAGAACATGAGTTATGAACAAAAATACAGTTTCATACAGTTATCTACTATATGAACAGTACAGACTATATCAGTAATATAACTTCGCTCTCTCCACCCAAGTCATCATATTGACTCGTCATACACGATTGTAATTGTATATGTGACTCAATAGATATTATTATTATTATTATTATCATTATCATCATCATTAGTCATGGCACGTGAGCAATTGGAAGATGGAGGCCCTGAGCGGGCATGTCTCTCAAGCTGCAACACAATATTTTTGCTCACAACTCATCTTCTAATTACCAAAAAATTAAGATCTTGGAATCTCTCCCAAGTACAAATGTTATGATCAAAATGCTGTACAAACATGTTTTTAGAACTAGTATTTGGATAGAAAGCAACAAGAAGTATATACAGCTCCTGAATTTACAAAATAAAGTTTGTAAAATTAATTTTTTCTTTGGCTGACAAAAATTACAGACATGTGGGTTACCAATATATTTCCTGACCTATTCAATTGAATGTTACAGCATTGGCAGTGACATACATACAAATCATGAATGTAGTGTTATTTTTGCCTAGTTATTAACAACTAATGCACATTGTGCATCTTTCTATATTTATTATTAAAACACAAAACGTATTATTAGTTAACTTGTTTTATTAAAATTACAGACAGAAAATTACATTTCAACAACTGATAATTGTCTATCTTGTTTAATTCGAGACCTTGTTCGCTTCTCAGCTAGACGAATGCGATCTGCCTTTTCTTTCCTAAACACAAATAAAAAAAGTCATTAATTATTAACTCCAAAAAATTGGTAACTTTTGAAAAAACATTTTTTCTTACCAAAATTTATCTTTATGTTAACTAAGCCAACAGTTGCAATTATTTTTACTTTCTTGTATATAAAGACTAATATACTTAATATAGAGAAAGTTATGTAATGCTGCAGAAAA
The DNA here is from genome assembly GCA_017312745.1 of Gryllus bimaculatus. Lineage (NCBI taxonomy): Eukaryota > Metazoa > Arthropoda > Insecta > Orthoptera > Gryllidae > Gryllus > Gryllus bimaculatus. The sequence goes on from BOPP01000168.1 coordinate 2,496,728, forward strand.
TCTATTTCAAGATTTGAATGGAAATACGCATTTTGGGGTCCCCTGATATCAAAGAAGTGTTGTTTTTTTCTTCAAAATTTCTGTCTGTTAACATCATAAGAGCCTAGGATTTTTTTCAAAGTGGGTATTCCTTGGTTTATCTGACTTGAGTAAAAGCTTTGAGATTTCGAAAAACATTCTTTAAAATTTGGGATTACTTTTCATGAAGTCCCTGGGACATTTTCAAAATTTTCTCAAAAATGGCTTTAAATTTTTTCTTTAAATTTCTTGAGAGGATAGAGTAAAAAGGCACTTATAAGGTGGCATAGGTCCAATTTTCAGAATTGAACTCTGAGTTAGTTAGAAGAGATAACTCTGAACCCTAGTTATCTCTTTCATTAAGGTCATGTACCTTTTCTTTGAAAATCTAAATAGTTTTTGTGCAATATTCTTTTGTTTGTTTGTTTTTTCAAAAATTACAAAATACAAAATAATTAATTTTGACTAGTTTCATACATTGTTAATATGTAATTTAGCGGCAATTTGTTTTCATTATTATATTCATGATACAAATGCTTTAAATAATATCATATAAAGTTTCTTGAAAACTCAATAGTTTTCTGTGAAAATGAGCTCAAATTTCTGCAGTTTGAAATACACTCAAATGCCATTTTCTAAAACATTGTTCCAATTCTTTTTTTCTTCAAACTCTTCCTAGGGATATTGCTAATTGTTTAATGACATAAAGTTCATTTTGGAGTATTTATTTTTCTTCAAAAATTACGCAGATATATTTTTTTTTAAATGTCTCTCTCACACTGTTAAACCTCTGCATACCATGTTCTAAATGTAACGCTGAATACCATTGCATACACCAGGTGTACCCCACTAAAATATTATGCAAGATTTCTTTGAAATATGAAAAAACTAACTAAAATTTGATAATTTTGAGCAGTTGGTATATAATGGAAGACAAATTTAATAGAATTAAATAACTTTATTCCTACTTTTCTCTTTTATTATACCAATACACTTCATCAAAATACTTCTTTCAGAGTTACTCGTGTTTTAGTCAACTGATGCAGGTTTTTGTTGTATCTGAATGTTCATTACATGTAAATGACAAACACTTACTTATTCTACTCTTTCTACCTCTGTTTCTAATAATTAATAAGGAATAAAAATTGGTGACGCGGAATACCAAGAGGGGGACAAATGTATCCCAGTGCTTGTTTTTAAGTAGAAAACGATGAACACCTTAAAACTATTACTTTCCTTAAGACATAATTGTCAACAAAAGTATTTTAGACAATGTAACAAAATTTCAATATCACAAAGTAACCAAAAAGTACACATGTAAGAAAGAGAGATTGGGGTACATGTAGAGTTAATATTCATATTTTTAGCAATCTGTAAACACTACTCCATTGGTGAGTTAAAGTGCTTCAAATGAAGTTTACAAAAACGCAAAAATATTCTGTGAAAAAGAGCTTCAAATTTGGCATTTACAGTAACACTTAAACACCATTTTCTTAAAAAAGGTTCTACGTTTTTCAATGAAAATTGCTATTTAGAATGAGGCTTTACTCTTATGTAATATTCGTGAAGCAATATATCAGTACTACTATCAGAAAACTGAAAAGTTGAGAAAATTCCAAAAAAATGTACTTTGGACGGCGATAGAAGGCAGCTGGCAAGAGATGGGACACATCCATTAAGAATGTCCACACCAAGGAAATGAGAAAACTATACTACGAGAAAGTCTGTGCCATTCTGAAACACCACTACTTTCTTGTGTTCTTCAATGTAGTAAAGAGAAAGTATTGTATTCTAGGAAATTTTTCAAAAGAGAAACTTTTGTGGTACCCTGATACCAAAAATGTTGGGTTTTTCTCGCTCCTGAATGGGTAAATTACTTAATTGAATACTGAAAAGTGTATTTTGGCAAAATGTCCATTTGCCCACCCGCTGATTTCAGATAAAATCTCTGAATTTTCAAAAACTGCAAAATTAAACTGTTTTGGAACCCCAATATTTTCTTTTGAAGATAATGGTTTTATTGATGAAATATTTTCTTCAAACTTAAACGAAGTGTTTTCAAACATATTCCGCTTTTAGTTCTTTCTTTCCATTTGGTACACTTTGAACGCTGATCAGTTGCTGATGTTTTGAAATTTATATTATAATTTTCAACAAAAACTTTACCGAAATATTCATATTTAACCACAAGTACAACATTGGTCTATTCATTGTTGTCCATGTCCCAACAATTTCTTACATTTAGACTACTGTCTAGGATAGGTCTTCTTTGAATGAAATAGCTCTTCAGTGGATAAAGATTATCAATAAATGTTCTTTCAGACTTGACTACATCTGCAGAAACATTCTCGAGGGAACATATCACCACAATTTCCTTGAAGGACACAGCAGTTCTTAATATTCAATAATAATATTCAATTGACATCCTCTGTTCAAGTTTATTACTACCCATTCTTATCCTATCTTTATCTTTCATAACTTTTCTATTTTAGGGATCCTCTTTGGGACAAGTTCTTAAATCTGAAATCCACACAGAAGTTTCCACACAACCTACACATATTCACCAATTTTGCTACTCGATTAAATCCAGTCAAATCCTAAGTAGTGCTGAAACAATGAAAACATGTACATATCGTTCAAGGGAAATATTTATAAAATGCAACATAGAATCCATATAGACTTAAATGGTTTTGTAGCAAAAAGTCATGTACTGCTATGAAATATGCCAAGAACTTAAAGAATTTTTTTTTTAAACTTTGTAATCATATCTGGATTTACAGATTTTTGGAATTGTAGACAACATCAGAAGTTTTGAAACAGATTCAATTTGAACATGGAGATTTCACAAGGGATAAAAACGTTTTAAAGCAAACTAATGGGGCTAATAAATAGAGAAAAATGTTACAAATGTTATGCAAAAAAATATTTTGTTATAAATTTGGAGTAAATAGTTGGACAATTAAAAAATGGGATCATCAGATTTTTATGGTAACATCTGGAATATTGAAAATTGCAAAAGTTCAATTTTTTAAAAACTTTTTACATCTTTACAATTGAAGCTAACGATGTCTTTGCTAATGCAAAGTATTCTTCAATATTAGATCTTCCAATAATTTCATCTACATGTTTTAAAATTTAGTACTTTTCACGTAACTGAAATGTGGAGAATCATTATTATGTTATGAATTTATCGAAACCCAAGAAACACAATGAGACAGTCCAAGCGATTCTCACCAGCAACGCAAATGTTCAAATCCCATAATAGTAAAATAATGTTTTTACTTTTCCCTTTACATGATTTGTAAGGAATGAGCACAATACCCTCAATTCAGTGGAAAGAAGTAATTTTTCATTAAAAATGTTAAATAAATTTTTTTTTATCCTCTTGCACATAGTTTGTGAAGTTTTTTAAGTGATTGCTAATGTTTTATTAACATATTAATGGCATTACAAAATCAAGGCTGATGTAAATCAGAATAACAAAAATCAAATTATTTTGATTCAAATCACTGTTTTATTTACTACATTGAGTGCCTTACACCATGTGCAGACTCTGTGCACTCAGAGATTCTAGCTGCTGTATTTCACGACAATCACTGCCTGTAGTGACAGCACCTCAAATTCCCTCTAAACATAAACAGATATCAAGTCATCAATGTACTTTAAATATAGTTCATAGAATACTGTACAAAGATGTGACCCCTGGGTGTAACCAATATGCCTCATATGGGTGACAATCAATGTATTAAATCAGATTTTTTTATTAGACTGAAGCAGAGAACATGATACAATTTTAAGAAGCCATTTAAGTTGGCACTTTTCATCAATTCAGGTAAGGGGAAAATCCATCATGGAGGGGACAAGGGAGAATTAGTTATGAGGTTTTGAGGGAAATCGGAGGGCATTGGACAGGGGTAGTGAGCAAACAATGGAATGTCATACATACATGCTGCCTTTCTTGCAAAGAATACTTACTGACGTATAATTCTTTGTTCAGTTTCAGGAGATATAACAGTTTCACTCTCTGTCAATTGCCAAATCATTGTTCTTATTCTTTCCAAGGCATCTGCCAAATTCAGCTGTTGTGATCGTGTCTTTTCAGAACGTACAATCAGAAAGCCATCTTTGTTAATTTTGGTTTTGTGCTGAAAAATAATTAGTAAGTTGGCAGCTAGTTTGGTTTGGTATGCACTTAATTATTAAAACATACCTCTAAAAATATCTTCTTTTTTAAATCATTGTTAATCCAATTAGCAGTTTCTACATGAAACCGAACATCAACTTTTGTGTTAACCTTATTCACATTCTGTCCACCTGGCCCACCACTTCGGCTGAAGGTTATCTGCAGTTGATCTAAATAAGAGTGGTAATTAATTAAATTGATAATTCTCCCTTTTTTGAGATTATTAGTTTAGTTTTATTTAGTTCCATTAAATACCTTACCTACTGGTATGAACCCTGAAAATCCTTTTTCACTTTCCTTCTGAAACTGAAAAGATAAAACTTAATATAATACTCTACACAAACCAAATCTAAACATTCAATTGGATTTTCTTCCCAGTTTCAAAAAACAAGTTCTAAAAAAATAGATGTTATTTTATACATATAAAAATATATTTAAGAAGTGACGATCCCGAGACTCAACTAAACCACAAAAGAATATCCTAACCTAACATTTTCCATTCATTTTAAATGTAGTTACAAGAATTGAACCTCGTGTATTCTTTTCTTAACCTTAGGTATGTACAAACAAGTTTTAGGATGCACCTCGAGGCAAGAAAAAGAAAAAAAATCAGAATAAGTAAACAAACCTGTGGAGTAAAAAGGTTTACGTTACTTCCTGGGTACAAACGCTTGAGAGATATGTAACTATTAAATGTAGAATTATTCACATTGCGCACATTCTGGCGTAATACATTCAAGAGTTGTCTACCTATGAGGTTCATTATTTTCTCCCTTCAATATATACAAAACTCACAAAACCTCCTGCACTGTAACTATAGCCTTTATCTGGCCTTTATGACTTTCAAATGTCAGATTTGGAGGACTTGGAATCAGACAAGCTTTTGACGAAATCAGTATCTTTATTAATGATTCAGGGAGCCTCACATTACACAGTCAACCTTTTACCCCATATATTTGCTTGTTATAATCACGATAATTCGAATAACTCGCCATGCGAAAAGTAACAATCCGTAACAATATTATTCTTTGAGCGATCACGTGACAAGAAAGCACTTTGTTGGCGGACTTCACGTCGATTCAAGCGGGGGATTTGCGAAAACGGAGGCAATTTTGCTCGTACTACTTACAAAAGAGGTTTGTTTGCACTTCGTTATTGCTTGTAATAGTGTAAAAACAATGAATTAAGTACTTGGTGTATTCAAAAATCATTTTTCATTGTGCTAAATATTTTCAGTTGACATTATTATTAAATTTAAGCGACCGTGAGTGATACAAACCAATGGTAACATTAGACGGAATTGTTTCTGTTGCAGCAGAGGGAATGTGTATACTAGTTCTTATTCAACGATAGTCGAGTATTCATAATTTGATATAGGACTACTTGCTATAATTCAAGAGTTTTTTCTGGATATTAGTATTTATGATAAATCTATTGTAATATTAATCACCATTAAAAATAGATATTTTTAATTTATAAAACTTTTCTGACTGTCAATGTTTTAAAAATAAAATGGCTACCGAACAATTAAAATACTCTTTAAAATATTTCAAAAAAATGATTGGAGAACTTGCTAGAGAAAATAAGAATCCAAATAACAAGTCTGGTATGTAATTGCTTTGAAATATTTTTGTACATTTGTGGAATATAGTCCTAATTGAATTAATTTTTTTGCATATCAACGTTTATTTTTGTTTGTGTATTTGTTTGGTTTGATTCCTCCAATTTCACAATCTTAAAGGAATTCTACCAAAACTTTATCAAGAAGTTATTACATTGAAAACGTCAGGTTCAATGAGTGTACTTCCATGCAGAATTCTCAAGGAAGCATGTGAAATTTTGGCATCACAAATTCACAATCAGGTGTGTATGTACACAATACATTTTAATGATCCAATTTGTAAAGTTTTCCTTTAAATTATTGATACAATTCCGGTTGATAATATAAATAAATATATCATTGAAATATTCAAAATTTAATATTTACTAGTTGAACCTGTGTGAAAACTGCATTCGTAGTAAATTTTTGTGTTAAAAGTGAAAATTTATAGGTTTCATAGAAGAACCCAACTTCAAATGGCCAACTTCTGAACTATGTGTCACAGTGTTGTAGGCTTGGTACAGTAATACTATTGTAATATTCTAAAGCGTTCAGATTAAATTGCACAGAAAATCAAATGGTTCCTTTATATTGAAAGTTAATTTCTGTTTTTTTCCTTCAGTTTAATTTTACAAAGATATCAGGTTGCAGATGTTACTCAAAAGAACTAAATTTACAAAAATTAAATAGAAAATTCAGAAAGGTCCAATTTTGTAGAATACTGCTTAAGAAATAATTCAGCTCTGATCTGCCCCCACCTGACTCCATTTCTGTAAATGCTCTCAACTATCCTCCACTCCTGTCATTTTCCCTGTCCCTTGTCATTTTCATGTCTGTCCCCACATGTCATTGGCCAGTGGATTTCATATTAGAAGGGCTGTCATGAATGTCCAAACTATCACCCACATTTTACCTTTTCAAAATATTTCTGAGGAAAACTTTAGCATGTAGTGTACAACTGATTTGTATGCATCAGGATTTTAGTTCTTGTCTAAGGCAACTTTTACGTTGGTAATGGAAGATACAGATTTTCTCACATGAAAATGAGATCTTTTTTTCAAATATGTTTTCATCTAACAAAACAGTAATTTATGAAATCAGATGAAAGGGTTGGTATTCTTAGTTTAGTTAATAGGTGCAGACTTAGTTTAGTTAATAGGTGAAAACCCTAATAGCAGCATGATGCCACCTTCCCAAGACCCAGTAATCCTACCCTTCCTCAAGCTTCCATTGCCTGTACCAGCTATGGATGGGCTTGCGATATTCCATGAAGCAACCGGTTCTAAAAACATTTATCTTTTGCTTAAGCAGACACATGAAAGTACATTCGTCCTTAAAAATTGCAATGGTGGTATGCACAAATTAAACTAGTTTATTTATTGCATGTTTAATACTTCCTGCTACTTTTCTGGATGTTGGTTTTTTCTGAAAAAAGTGCTGCCCTAGAACCCTTAAGGAGTAGCTGCTTCTGATCTCCCACGTGTCTACCCAAAATTCATGTCTCTAAAGAACTCACCTATTCCCACAAAACTTGTATATAGAGACCTAAGTTGAATTATTTCTGAGTAACATGATTGTAACGAGTATTACAGTAAACTGTTATCTTTACTAAGACAAGATGGAGTAATGAATATTTTCCAGAATGAATAAAAACTACTTATTATAATAATTTCCCAGAAAAGAATTAAGCTACTAATCTTTTGAGTTTCAAAAGTGGTTTACAATGTAATTCTTTTGTTTTAAAACTTCTTTGTTATCATAAGTCTAATGCAGAATAAAGTGTTTTGTTTAGTGAAAATGGGAAATTGGTCTTTTGAAAATTTTTACTTAAAATTTATTTTTAATGAATCAATGACTATTTTTGCTCTTTTGTTTTAAATTTTAATTTAAATGATAAATGTTTTATTCCTTAGCTTAATGAAAAAATGCCATCTATTACATCTAATGTGGCCTCTCTAACAATTTTAAATATTCTGACATCATCATCAATTGATAAGCAAGTGTACTTAGAAGATGTCATTGACAAGGTGATAACATATTTGCACCAACAACTTTTTGTTTGTTGTAGAGGTAAGATATATCTTTAGTACTGTCTTTTTAGGCATTTGCCTTCAATATTAGTGTAATACTAAAAAATTACATTTTAGCAACATATTAAACTTATCATACAAATGCATATGCTGAATGATTGAATGTGACTCGAGTACAAAAGAAGCTTGTTAATTGAGGGAGGAGGATTTTCAGGCACGCAGATATCAAAATAATTAAACTTCCCTTGTTACAAAACATGTCTTCCTACCACTAAAACATTGAAGATAGAGATTTTTTCTTCATAATGAAATCTGTTCTTTAAAGACAGATTTGGAAATATGTCATGTACAATTTGTCAAAAATTTGAGTTCTTTTGGCTAATTTTGCTTGAAATATAAGCAATTTTTAATTCATATAAACAACTTTTTTCTCAAAAACGGCACCAGATTTTTTGATTAAATTTTGACCTTGGGTTACATAACAGACACTTATGAGAATTGTCCAGGTCTAATGTTCGTTAAAATCAGAGATTTTTTGAATATTGCAAATATTTTAAATTTTTTTCAGTGATTTCCCACAACTACAAGTATGAAGACACATTTATTTTACTGAATAAAGTGGGTTCATCAGAAACATCTTGAAACAAAGTCTTGTTCAATGTTTTGAATATACGAGTATGTTTTGCGTAATTTGGCGATAAGCGCAAGCAGTTTTTAAATTTTAAACAATTGTTTTCTCAGAAACAGCCTTTTCCCCCCTTCACGTTTCACATAACAAACAGCAAAGAAAGTGGTGGTGGTCCTATTTTCGCCTCACTCTTTTGCAAAATATGAAGAAGAAATCAAAATGGTTAATTTGAATTTCCCGTGCTTCGTTTGAGATGGTGTCACTCCAATTGCAATGTATTGTGAAAAGTGTTTGGAGGCAGACATTCGAATCTTGAAAAGAAAGATGAATATTATTTAAACATTAAATCTATTTTAAATTGCATCATTTAATTGTGTTAAATGGGAAAATGAGTGAATCATTTTGCTTGCATAGTAAGACGCGTGAATGAGTAGTAATTCATGTAAAAACGAGTAGATTTGATGAATGTAAGATATTTTATTTCTATTTTTATTTTATTTCTATCCATTTGCATTTTGTTGCTAGCAAATCAAAAATGCTGATTTGTAAAATGTGTATGCCATACATTCCATTACATATGTCATTATTGTGTATTGTAACCAGGGACGGATCCAGCCAATCATTTGGGGGGTGGGTTTGTTTATAGATTTTTGTTAAATAATAAACATTTTGTTTTTATATTGAATATTGCTTTTGTATGTGGGCACGCATGTGTGTAGGAGGAGGAAACGTCAAAACATAGAAAATAAGCTCTTAAGACAATTTTAAAAATATTTTGTCTAATAAACTACTTGGATGTTGCAAATGGCTAAGCCACTTCAAGCATTCAAAAGTTGGTTTGAAAAAATGCTTTCTAGGTAAAAATTTGCATTGCAGAAGCATAGGAACACTTCAGAAACATGTAAATTGTTTATTATTTACAAAAATAAATATATTTGTTCAGAAAAAAGTGAGAAATAATAAAGCAATCAAATTGTGTAAATTGGGTGCTTTTTTTAAATTTCTGGGTTAATTTTTCTTTCTGAAATTGTTCATTCTTTGTTTGAAAAGCTACACCACTCGCAGGCATGTTGCATAGCGAGCAAGAAGTATTGAGAAACATTTTGAACATGGTATAAAGTGACAATTTTTAATGAAAAATAACACAATGACGGTGTAATTGTAATAAAAATTGCAATATTAAGCATATGCTCCAGATATCTGTTTCAATGATTTGTAAGACGGTGATGGTTGTTTTTGTAAAAGGCTGCATTTTAAATGCTCGCTAATTGTGTGACGCAAACTGGTGCCTAAAGCTCATTAGCATCGGGTACGATGCACAAGATCCCTCCTCCTAATTGAGGGCCTCCATCATGCTTCTAAACTGTTCACAATGTCGAAGTGCAGATTTTGCTCTACAATACGGAAATGGGACTAGTAATATGTCATAAAGATATTGTTTTTAAATATTTTTAATTGTCAAGAAAATAATCATCTTTAATTTTTTAAATGGAACTATTTTTTCTTAACAGCAATGGATTTATCACAAAAAGAGAAACACAATGATGTAGCATATGTTATATTTTGGTGGTAATTTGAGTATCAATAGCTCGCTACCCGAAATCTACATACAATACATGTACGTTACTTTACAACGCATTGCCAGATGACGTTATATAAGTCAGCACACAAATTTAAGTTAAAAGTAAAATATTTTCTGCTGCATAACTGTTTGTGTACAATAAGAGAATATACTAATCATCAAAAAGAAAAATAATGTTTATTGTAACAAAACAGTGATACACAATGAACTAGTTCACATTTCTAATGTATATTTTTTCAAAAAAGACTTAATATGCTTGTAACAAATTATGTACTTCAACTTCCGGGTCAATGACCCCCTCATCTCTTTTTCGTTTTTGTCCAGTTTCCCTGATACATTGGGCAAACTATTGGATTACTATTTTGTTAGCAATGCAAAAATATCAAACCTACAATTCGTTTACCGTTGCGTAAAAGTTTTCTATAACTCGGGAACGAAAATGTCTAGTTTTTCAAATGTTGTTAATCTTGCGCTTTTTAAATTTTACTTTTCCCATCTCGATTAGGTTTTTGTTCAGTTTCCCTGATCCATTGAGCTAATGGTACCCTTAGTTTAGTAGATCCCTTGTTTTTCTTCTGGACGTAAATGTAGATTCACTATGTGCACGTTTTGTTGAACTCCCCTTTTGCTTGTAATGGTGAGAGTAGAGGTATGGTTGAGTTGCTATTTTGTTAGCAATGCAGAAAAATCATACTTGCAACTCGTTTACCGATGCAAAGTTTTCTATAATTTGGAAACGAATATGACTATTTTTCCAAATATTTTTAAACTTGCCATTTTAAAATTTATTTCTGTTAAACTTTTATTCATCTTTTAACTATTTATTGTTAAAATGACGAGAAGGGATTCTCGAATTCAAGAAAACGTGCGCAGATAATCTTCTCCCCTCTACGTCACATACAGTTTTTACTGGTTTTTTTTTGACTAAATAAATCTAAATCTATTTATTTATCTGTAACTTTCACTCATCTTTTAACTATTTATAGTTAAAATGACGGGAAGGGATTCTGGAACTCAAGAAAACGTGCGAAGATCTCCCCCATTCGTCAATACTGTTTTTGACTAAATAAATATAAAGTATACAATTAGATTTCTTGACAATTATTTTCAGTTAAACTGAGAATATTTCCTGTAACAGCCCTGGCAATTGTTGCAGTCGGGGAAGGGGGCCATCGCTGCGCCGGGAGTTACGGGGAGACTGTTACGTTTACTTTAAAATCACCTGACAGAAAGTCTAATTTCATGCTCAAATTACTACTAAAATACTTACATGATAGTGCATCATTGTATTACTGATTACAGAAGAGTAATATACGGAATATAAAGAATTGTTATATAATGCTACGCGAAAAAACGGCGAATTTCCGGGAGTAAAAGTGCCATTGACGGGCCCTGATAACGAACAAGTGGATAAATCCAGTTGCTGAACCTAGAAAAAATCCTCTAACAGGTGGTATAGCTTGTTTTGCGGGTCCTTGATACCGAAAAATGAATTGACGGCAAATGTCTATAAATTTATTTTTTCTATACTTTTCTTCTAAGAATAGAGTAAAATACTCTTACAAAGGTGGCATACGTCCAATTTTCACGGTTCATTCTGAATTTTCAAAATTTTGAAAGTTTTTGGGGATCTTCCTACAACTACAAAATTGAAGATAGAGATTTTTCTTTCAAATCAACTCCTTAGTGAGTTCTTTCATTAAGGTAATGTACATTTTTTTTGAAAATTGTAGTTTTCGCGCAATATTGAGTGCAATATGTACAATTAAAAAAATTGATTTTCTCAAAGAACGGCTTCACATTTTTTCTTTAAACTTTTGGTGGGGATCGTGCTATATGTACTCTATAAGATGACATAAACATCGGTTTGCTGTATTCTTTTGTTTTTCGAAAAGTACAAAAATGTAATTATTTGACTTGTCTCTCACGTAGTTAATATTTACATTAGCGGCGATTTGTTTACATTATTATATTTATGAGTACATGTGCTTTAAGTACTGTCGTATAGTGTGTCTCGAAAACTCGACCGTTTTTTGTGAAAACTAGCTTAAAAACCTGCATTTTCAGAAACGCTCAAACACCATTTTCTAAAAACGGATTCAATTTGTTTCAAACTTTTTGAACGGATAGTGCTAATTGCACTCTTTAATATGACGTAAAGTTCATTTTGGGACATTTAAATTTTTTTTTAAATTACACAAATGTAATTTTTTGAAAGATCTCTCACGCCGTTAATATGCACATTTCAAGCAATGAATAAACACTATTTGTGATATAAAGTGCTTTTAATGACTTGTAATGAAGTTTTTCGAAAACTCAAAAATTTTCTATGATAAAGAGCTTCAAATTTCGAATTTACAGTAGCGCTTAAACGCCATTTTGTTAAAAACGGCTCACAATTCTTAAAAGAAAATTGCTGTTTAGGACGAGGTTTTACTGTTCTTTAATATTTTGATATAAAATTTCTGTTCTACTATTAGCTAATACTAAACAATAAAATTAAGAAAATTTCAAAAAATGTACTTTTTGCGGCGATAGATGGCAGCTGATAAGAGTATGTGACAAGTTCTAATATTTAGCCGAGACCAAAGGAACTAATTCGGGAAAGTCTGTGTCATTCTGTAGCACCACTAGTTTCTACTTTCTAACATACTGCTTACACAGTATATTTTTATGGCTGAAAAACGCATCGGATATGTTCGTGAATACACTGAATTCAATGCTAGAAATATATTTTCATTTAAACTTTTGAATAAAAAATTGTATTTGTCAGGTTCGTTTATTTACGAGATAAATATGTGAAGAGTAAGAAAGGCAGAAATTGTGACATATTTCATTACTGTAACGATATAACGAGAATGTATGTGCTGCTGTAGCATCTCTAGTGTAGGTATTGGCAAAAAGCAGAAGAAAAGTTTTTTTTTTTATTATAACTCAAATTCCAACGAAAATATTTTTTTTGGCAAACTTCAGATTCACCCCCCCAAAAAAAAAACAACATAAAAGAGTACAAAATCAAACTACACTACAAATTGTTTTAGTAAACAAGGTAATTTTTGCAAAGGTAGAAATAAGCTTGTCTCTTGTAAATTTGAGGTTGAAGGAAAGGAGTCCCAAGATGATTTATAGACAGACACAACTCTTCTCAATTTAGTTTTAATACATCTCTGTTACAATTACTCGAATGCACAACAGTTTCGGGGACATATTTTCCACATCCTCAGGCTAAAAAGAAAAAAAGGAAGAAAATAATACAGTTTGACAGGTTAAATTATAGTATGTTACATTAGTACACTCGTCAGATTACTAAAAGTCTTATTTGGTACATTAAAAAATTATGCAAACCATAAAGGTTCGTTTTTGTTGGTTAAAGATAAACAATTAATAAAATTGAGCTTAATAGTTAATACTTTGGTTAAAAACAAATATTATTACAATATTATAAACCAGCACTTACCAAACGAGTCAGGAGTTCAAATCACACGTTTCACCATCACGTCCAGTACAAACACCATCCAGTACAAACTAGTGGACATACCATCACGGTCAGACGAAGTGTAGTGCTTAGAGGTCTTGGAAGGTATGAGCTATTGTAAGTACTGACCAGAGAGTATATGGTACAGACAGGAGAGGGGAGAGCAAAGGAGGAGAAGGGGGGAAGGAATTTATGAAGGGGAAGGAGAGAAAACAAAATGAGGGGCATGATGTGTGAAAATTATTGCTATGCAATATCAGAAAAACAACCTAAGTTTCAGTGTAAGTCTTGTATCAGTGTGCCTAGTCATAAATGACAATTAGCGTTGAAAAAGTTCGAGCCGTTTTTAAGAAAATGGCGTTTAAGCGTTTCTATAAATTCAAAATTAGCTCTTTTTCACAGAAAATTTTTGAGAAGTCGAAAAACATCAGTAGTCATTTGAAGCACATTAACTCACAAATACAATAGTGTTTACAAATTGCTGGAAAAGTGCATATTAACGGCGGGAGAGACCTTAAAACATTATGTGTACTTTTTGGAATAACCAAAATATCCCTCAAAATTAACTTCGTCATATTAAACCGTGCAATCAGCACTCTGTTCGGAAAGTTTGAAAAAAATTGGAGCCGTTTTTGAGAAAAAGGCGTTTGAGCATTTCTGAAAATGCGGGATTTTGAGCTATTTTCACAGAAAACAATTGAGTTTTCGAGAAACTGTATCTGACATTATTTAAAACACGTGTGCTCATAAATACAACACTGTGAACAAATTGCCGCCAATATAAATATTAACGACGTGAGGGGCAAGGTAAAAGAATTTCATTTTTGTAATGTTTGAAAAAACAAAAGAATAGAGTAGTATGGCGTTTATGCCATCTTATAGAGTGCATGTAACACTAGCTCTAGCAAAAGTCAAAAGAAAAAAAATGGAGCCGTTTTTTGAGAAAATCTTGTTTTTGTAATTTTTTAAAATTGCACATATTGCACGCAATATTGCGCGAAAACTACGAAACTTTTCAAAAAAAATGTACATGACCTTAATGAAAGAACTAATTTTGTAAAAGCAGCGTCTCGAGTGGAGCCAGGTCGACGGGGGCTACCTAGTTTGGAAAAAATCGTACGTATGGTTTAGGTGCTAGTGGTGTTCAGCTCACAGACTGACGGACGAACGGAAAGACGAACGGGCGTTTTGAAAAGCAAGCAAGCAAACAAACACTTTTTCGGTATTAGGTGACCCCAAAACGTATTTCTATTGAAATCTCGAAAGCAGTTTTTTGCTGCTTTACATAACTTTCCATATATTATCTACATTACTCGATATATACGTGTGTGTACGGGAAGGAAAAAAGGTAATAATAAGTCTATAATTTTCCTGTAAAATTTTTACAGCAGTGGTAAACAATGCAGAGTAATGGGAATGACGATCGGAGAGGATAAATTGTATAGATTATATTTTGCCGATGACTAGGTAGTATTTGCAGAAGATGCGGACGATTAGAGTTTCATGATCCGTTAACTCAATGAACACTTTTTAAAAGCAGGTCTTAATATTAACGTGGACAGATCTGAATACCTGGCAGTTGGTAAAAATGAGATAGAAGATCTTTTTCTGGAACATGGAGGAAAAATGAAAGGAGTAAACAAATATAAATACCTTGGTGTTCTTTTTAACAATAAGGCAAACAGCCGAGACGAAAGTGATAGACAAATAAGCTTGGGGAGAAACGTGACACGAAGTATAAATTCTGTCTTAACAAAACCATCACTAACACTACTAAAAAACGTCTTTATTCCTCGCTAGTTAAGAGTATTACAACATAACGGCTCAGAAGTTTGGGAGATTGATAAAAGAGTAAAAGGGAAGCTGCTGGCCCTTGAAATGGATTTCTGGCGTAGAAGTTGCTGTTATAGCAGACGTAACAGAATCAAGAACGATATAAGAAAGAAAATGGATGTAAAGAAATCTATCCTTGACGAAATAGAGAAAAAACAAATCGTCTGGTACGGTCATGTTATGCGAATGACAAACGATAGATAGCCAACACAAGTCCTGAAATGGGTGCCGACAAGAAGGCAGAAGAGAGGAAGACCCAGACTTGCATGGCAGCAGGGAGTGCGAGAGGTTATGACGGCAAGAGAAATGCAAGATGATCTATGGTCCAATAGAGAGGCATGGAGACTTGAGAGCGGAGAAACGGCGACAGCAGCAGAGCAACTTCGTACTATATATATCTTGCTGCCGACGTATCAGATTTCATTCCTTTCTTTAAAAACCCAAGACTTCCAATTCCTCTTTCTTCCGTAGTTGGCACACCCCCGACTAGGATGAGATTTTCATACTCTTGTCGAAATTGTGCATTCTACCTCTTCCTAGGAGACTGGCAGCCAGTCGCATAGCTGCGTATGCGTTACATCGAGGCGACCGGAGGAAGGTTCGGTTGAATACGCCACCTTCGTTCCGCCATAGCTACCGATCACGCTGCCTGACGCCCACTTACTGGGATGTTTTGTGATTCAGCTCCGCCCAGAGTAAGGGCTCCGCCAACGTATTTGGGCTAGGAGACAGACTTAACATAAGTCGCACATTATTAGCAATACAATTTTATTCCTTTGGCGTTTTGGCCTCCACTCATAGATTCTCATAGCATTATTTTGTAATCAAATTGTCGTAGACTTTGTAATCGGAACTTCGCGCGCATTTACAAGACTCGAAGCACTGTATTGGCTCAGGTAATTTGAGAACAGCGAGTGTACTGTAATTCTGGCGGCTGGCCAGTAATTATGGAGATTGTCATAATATGCACTTATATTCCGCCAAATAACAAATTTGCGTTTTCGTCGTTTGAAACTGAAACTATTGGTGCTACATAAGCGCATATTTTCATCTGTAAATTGAAAGTATTTGAACATTCAGAGTTCAACGAATATTAGACCTGTGCCATTCTTTTAAGCGTTTTTTGTTCTACCTATG
Organism: Gryllus bimaculatus; assembly: GCA_017312745.1. Classification (NCBI taxonomy): domain Eukaryota; kingdom Metazoa; phylum Arthropoda; class Insecta; order Orthoptera; family Gryllidae; genus Gryllus; species Gryllus bimaculatus. Next base: position 2,513,214 of record BOPP01000168.1, read on the forward strand.
GAAACTAGTGGTGCTAAAATATCTACTACTTTTATACTAGTATTTTGACGCAAAATTACATAAAATGTATTCAAATTTTACGAAAAATTGTACATGACCTTATTTCAAGATCTATCTTAATAATAATAATAATAATAATAATAATAATAATAATAATAATAATAATAATAATAATAATAAAACAATACATATCAATTCTGTCAGCAACTACTTTTTTACTGTCTTTAAGAAGCAGACTTCATTAAGGGAAAAATCTCTATCTTAAATATTGTCGATGAAGGGAGACTTCGAAAAAATTTTGTACTTTTGAAATTTTCGAAAAATCAGGGTTTTCAACGAAAATCACATGTGCACAATTTTTGTAAACGTCCTTCAGCCTATCCAACAACATAATTTAATCAAAATTGATGGCGCCATTTCTTTTGAAAATTGGGGAAATATCTCCGGAGCTGTAAAGTACCCCCTTGTACTGTTAAATATCAATATCAAATTCAGGGGACCTCAACATCAACCAAATCGATCGATGAATATCAATTTTGGAAAAAATCGGCTGAACCGTTTAGGAGCTAGTCTTAAGCCCAGACAGACAATTTGCGTGAATAGATTTTTCAGTATCAAGGACCCCCAAAATATGTGTTAGAGGAAGTAATTTACTGCACTGAGGAACAAAATTTGTCCACTTTTTCGTTGCCAGTTTTTCTGCCGAAAATTCGCCGTTTTCCTGCGCACGATTACAGTAAGTTCTGCTCATACGGAGTAAATAAATGAAGTTAAAAGTAGATTTTTTCCTTTAACAATGCTTAGAAGTATCTCCAGCACTTCAACTCAAAGCAGAATTTTGTGGACGTTTTAGAAGAGAAATTGTCAAGAAACTGCTGTACAGTATCTAAGCATTTCTCTGCAAAAAGAAAAGAAACATTTCCTCACCTAATAGGGAAGAAGATAGTGATGTTTTCTTTTTCCACCTGAAGTGACCCACTCTGGGTGGCATTTTAAATATGAAACCACCCACCTAAAACAATAAGAATAATAATTTTTCTAATATTGAGAAAATGTATGCCATTATTTCTTAAAAAAAGTACCTATTTTAACAATTTCAGATTCTACAGATAATGAAGAAGAAAATACAAATAACAATAAGAAAATAGAAAGTATGCATTTAGCAATTAACTTGCTGACAGAACTTGTTTTTGTGCATTCTTTAGTGGATGTTCATGTAACCAAAATATCATGTATTGGAGTGTATGCTTTTGGAAATGGTTGTCACAGTCTGAAGATTAGTAGTATTAGATTACTATGTGGGGTAAGATGACATAAATTCATATTACAAAATATTAGCATACTTATCTTAAGATAAAATTATTATTTTAAAAAAAATTATATTATAAATTATGACATCTAACTACAGCTTATGGAATTTGAATTGAAAGAAAATATCTACAAAGTCAAATGACAATGAGAATGTGATTTAATTTATTTTCATCACAGAACAATAAACTGGAGGAAGGAGAAGTATAATCTGTGCATGTTTTCTTGAGCTCCAGAATCTCTTCCCTACCTATTTACTATATAGAGTTGAGTGATGAATAAAAGTATTAATCAACTGAGGCTAGAAACATTTGAAATCTAGAAATTGTTGCTTCTGAGTAATAGAAAACTCATTTGCATCAGTAAATGAATTACAGATTCAATCTTTAGCATTGCTAACAAAATAGCAACCCACAACACTGGCTCTACTCCTCCCACAACTAGCAAACAGAGCTCAACAAACCTTGCACATAGTAAAGCTATATTTATGTTCAGAAGCAAAACAAGGGGCCTTTTCACCATTTTCTCAATGGATCAGGGAAACTAGATGCAAAAATATGATTGAGATGAGGTTGACCCAGACACTGAAGTACATTTCTTGTTAAAGGAGCATTTAGTTTTTTTTAATAATACAATATAAATGTTAACTAATTATGTATGATTAATAAATAAATGTTATTTTTCCTTTTTGATGGTCAAAATAGTTTCTAATTGTGTAGAAACAGTTATGTATCAGAAAATATTTTACTCTGCATTTAAACTTGTGAATCGATTTTAATGTTATTTGGCAGTGCATTGTAAAGTAACATATATTATGAGAATTTCTTGTAATGAGTTGTTGATATTGATATCTGATGAATATGATCCCAACTACATCTGTTGTGGTTATAAATATCCATAGTGCTTGAAATATGTTCCCACCCATAACTAAGATAATATTGACCAAAACGATTGAGTTGTAAATAAAAACAATGGTAAGATGCCCAGCTCAATAAAGAGAGTTTGCAGGAATCACATGGTTGGCAATTTCTTATTATTCGTGCAATATTTTTCTCCAATCTAAAAGACTGGGTACTACCTACAGAATGTGTTCAGTAGCATAACGAAATGAATGCGGGCCTGCCCGCAAAACTTTTATCTAGGTGCACTTGATAAAAGTGTATAGCAAACACAAGTACTGTGAGCACCGTAAACAATAAAAATATCCCCTAAAAATAGACTCCCTTTTACCTGGACCCACCCGCATTGCAGGCCTAGTGAGTCTGAATGTAACGCCACTGGATGTGCTTTCTCCATCCATCTGGACTTGAAAGAATTCTGAATGCATAGTATAATGAACTTAATCTAGGGTTCAAATCATTTAAATCGTTTGATGTTTGACTAACTGGAGAGGTCCAGAAATTTTGTTATGTGAACATCAGCCAATTGCTTGGATTTATATCTCTTCTTTTTTCCTTTTTTTTAAATTTTTTTTTTTATAGGTTTTTTCAAAGTATGAAAGCCATCAATTTACAATACTGAATGACATTCAAGAATATTCTGTTAAATGTGGCAGTCCTGACAAGTTGACTTCATCTTTTCCAATAAACAATTCTTCTAAGAACATTAGTGCATTCTGTGTTCTTGTTATGAGTTTGCTTCAGAATACTACTGTTTTACCCAAAGAGTTGTGTGGAAGCAGCTTAAAATCATCTGAAGAAGTAAGAACTTTAGTTTTGAACTACATAAAGTTGTTGTAATATGTGGTTGGTTCACTGATTGAATTGTTCACTTTATGCTGTAACCAGTCTTTATCTGGTATCGAAAATTCCAGTGGATTAACACCACATATAGGTAACCAACCTAACCATCAGTGTTATATTAGCAGATCCTGAGTTGAATCAAAATCTACTTAAATATCAAAAATCAATAAAGTTAATTGAACCATCTAAGAGGTGTTAGCCATTAAACATATTTTTTGCATTTTAAATATGGAAGATATAGAGCTGAAACAAAGTAGCTTAAATTATGCCTAAAAAAATACTATTTTTCTGTTCCAGCTAAATAAATTCAACCTGTTTGAGGTTAACCTGAAGCAAACAGAAATACATAAAAACACAATTACAAGTACAAACAATTAAATAGGTCTTTATTTCATGTAGATAACCATATGAGTTTATAAAAGGACAATTATTTTAAAAGATCAATCACAGATTGACATTTCAGTTTTATTAATGTAGATATTAATTATTATGTTACATCATTTTATATAGACTCTCATCCATTGCAAATTTCAGAAATCTCACTCAAAACCTTTTTTAAGATATATTTTTTTGGTTAAAAATAATGTTTTTTGAAGCGTGTCTAAAATTTCAAAAAAATTGTTTTTAATGAGAACGGATTTAGTTTCAGACCTCTGGTTTGTACTAATGACAAACATCTCCACTGTACTTTCAGTTCCAATGCTAAAATTTTATAAGAAAAGTTAAGAACTTCATTGATTGTCATATTTCGATAGTTGTCCTTTAACTTTTTGCACTATATTAGATTAGCCAGGCATCTCTGGCAATGGCACTTTTTATATGTGACAATTTTCATATGTGCTACACAATTACATGCTAAAGAGAAAAGTTAAAAACAATAAAGTTGTTGGTCTTGTCTATGCTTGGAAACAGTTACATAAAAAAGTATTGATAGAAGTACTTTTTATAAATTTTTGTTTCATAACATTATTAGGTTTAACTATTGTTGATACAATGAAAGACCACAGTCAATATAATGAATCATGCCCAAAGGTTACATGTTGAGCTGGAAAGGTAGTGTAGTAATTCAGTATTTCAGTACTGTAGTTGCCTTAAAATCTCCATCAACATGTTCTTTCTAGAATTCTTCCAGAATATTCTGGAAAGAAATGGCTAAAAATAAGAGCCAATGAATTCATCTTGTCAAGAGCCTTAACCCTCCCTCCTGCACAGTCATCTATGCACACGTGCTCACACACAACACACACACCACACACACCACACACACCACACTCACACACTCACACACACACCACACTCACACCACACACCACACTCACACACTGACACACACACACCACACTCACACACACCACACTCACACACCACACACACCACACACACAAACACACACATCACACACACACAGACAACACCCCCCTAAAAAGGCCTTTTTTGATAATTATTACAAAATTAGGTTTAATTATCATCAATCTGATGAATAAAGTTGTGAAATTCATATAAATGCTAGAGAAAGACTACAATAATTTACATGTAGTTGCTTAAAAAAAAAAGAAATGTGTTAAAGAAATCTTAGAATCTTCTGAATGGATCCATCAAAATGAATAGTTCTCAACCTGAAGGCATATTGAATGACATCTTATTTGTCTCTCTTGGTGGACTGGAAGGTGGGAAGCTGTGACAGTCAGATGAACACAGGTTACTTGATAACTATATAAGAATTTAGATAGCCAAATGACTAAAAAGGGAGCTTAGTAAAAGAAGTAAACAGTACAAATTCTCATATTTAATATAGTTTAACATAAATCTCTCCCATTTATTGGAAGGAAGAATGGAGGATGTAACAAATTATTTATTTAAAATTTGTTCTCTACTTTGTTGTTTTGTAGCTGTTTATTTCAATGACTTATTGAGCACTAAATTATATAATATTATAAATTTAATTTTTAGTGTGTTTTGTGGTAAGAGAAGTTTTGTTCCAAAAATGTAATCCTTAAAATGTATCATATAATATTTTGCTTGACTAAAATTATTGTTTGTTTTAAATTGATATGTGGTAATATACAAATGTTTTGTTTACCTTACAATTCAATAACAGAATTATAATGCAATATGTGATGTAAATATAATTTTTATATGTTCATATCAATAGATTCATTACAGCTTTCCTATGCTGAAATTCCTTAGTTAACAAGAAACAGATTCTGAAAAGGAAAATAATTGTCATTTTGCAGACTATATTGCACATATGAGGGTTGCAATCCTGCAAAATCCTTGCCATGTAGAAATTCATTCCCCCTGATAAGTTGTGTATCATCAATGGCAATACGAGTTATCACATCTGATATTTTTGAAATTATTTGAGTGTACAATTCAATATCTTTAATCATATATGTAATAATAATCTTATATCTCAAATCACAGTATTGAATATTGAGGTCTCCAGTGGAAGTATTCTCACTCTCCTTTTTGTGACTCTAAGTGCTAAGTTGCAGCTCTATTCATTCTTATAAAGCACTTGCCTTGCTGTATGAGAAAATGTAAAATAAACAAAATTAAAAAAAACAAAAAGTTGTTGAACTGTAATTTAAAAAAAAAAAATATTATATCATTTTTAACTCATTTAACTTGTTTTCAATATTTCAGGTAGACTGTTTGAATATGAAAAATCTTGAATCTTTTATATTAAAAAAACACAAAAATATTATGGTGTATTCTCATCATGTTACAAATGAATTTCTGAAAGGTTACATAAAACAAAATGGTCATCATTCCAAATATTATGAGGCAGCTTTTGCTGACTTTATACATGATCTGTTAAGTGTTCTTGAAGAACCTGATTGGCCTGCATCTATAATTTTGTTATCTGCTATAGCCAAACATTTGGTTTGTGTACAAGTTTAATTTTTTAAATATTTTCTACATTTGTTGAAAAATATGCAATTTTACCTTTTTTTTTTTTTTTTTGTTAAAGGCAAATATTCTTCACAGTGCAAGTGCAAGTCCTACTGTTCTTACTGTGTGTATGCGTTGGTTATGTGAGATAATGGTGAAAGTAAATAAAACTGCTCAATTATCTGAAAAGAATAATGAGAAACTTGATGAAATTATATCTAAGACTCAGTATAAGCTTATGAAGTGTAATAGCTATCCAACTGATTGTGCCAAGGAGGTATGTAGAATTCAAAATATACTTTCAATTGTAAATGTAAAATTTTTGTTGAAAATATATCTCAAATGTATTTCTGATTATGTATTATTTTCAAGTTTATTAGTCATCTTAGGTAGCCACAAAACTAATTTGTTTAAAAATGAGATTTATTGATGTCCTATTTGCTCTTTTGATGCTATTTCTGTGAAAGCATCTTATAAAATTTTAAAAATATATAAGTGAAGAGGTCTGTTCTAAAAATACTACTATTAACACCAGAAGCAACAGTTTGTCGAAGAAGAAAAAGTATTTATTTATTAATTCATGGGATATTCCTGAGATATTTGAGAAAATTTTGGAAATTAGTATGAAATGTAGTTTGTCTCTGAAATGCAACATAATTCTTGCATGACACGTCATACACAATTGTAATTGTATGTGACTCAATAAATATTATTATTATTATTGTTGTTATTATTACTATTATTATTATTATTATTATTGTTGTTGTTGTTGTTGTTGTTGTTGTTGTAAATGTAAATTTGATGACAAGATTGGAATTTTGCTGAATCCCAAATTTTGTGTATAGTTTATAAAACATCTTTCTTTTGTTGGTTAGAACTCAAGATATCAACATTTGCAAAGCATTTTCCTTAACTATGTTGTTGGAAAGTCTCAGACCTATCATACTGTTGTTTCTTTAGATAATTTTTACATTATAATTTGGTGCAGTCAGTTGATAAGTCAAGAGTCAGTGATTTCCAAAAACTTAAATAAAAAAGGGAAATATATCCTAACAGGTATGATGGTTTTAATATGTTTATTGATATATTTCATTATATCACCTTATGCAACCTTACAATAATGATATACTCATTTTTTCAGAAAACAAAGAAAATGAACCATCTGCAGGCCATGCAAGGAAGTCTAAAAATAAGAATCAGAAGAAACAAATGTTGCTCATAGCAGAGACAAGTGCTTTGCTTGTGAAATCTTTACTTCAATTTGATGATATGTCAATAGTTCTGTGCCCACTAGATGTAAAAATGATTATAAGTTATTTCATAAATAAGGCAGAAATAATTACCTATTTTAATGTATATTTGACACATGTAAGTAAAGTTTTAATTATAAAATACTCTTTATGATATTTTGTTGTAGCTTCTTTTGTGCATGGAAAGGCTGAAAGATTTCAAAGAAATCAGAAGCATTGCAGGCATATCATAATTTCATTTCTGAAGCTAGACACAGCTTAGTGGAGGTGCTAGTTTAGTCTCCTGTTGGCATAGACCATTCAGGTCAATTTTAATTGTTTTGCTTAAATTGCTTTGTTTTTTTGCTCCCAATCTATTAATGTTAATTCTTTGTATCAAATAAACTAATTCATCTTAATGACAAAAATCTAAGAAAGAGAATATCCAATTAGGCAACTCGGCAAGGCCTCGGTACAAACGCTTTTGAAAGATTGGGAAATTAGTAGTAGTAGTAGTAGTAGTAGTAGTAGTAGTAGTAGTAGTAGTAGTAGTAGTAGTAGTAGTAATAGTTGTAACACATGTAAAAGGAAAGGGAAAATAGACAAAAAAAGTGGAGAAGTAAGTGACAGGTTAGTACTAATCAATGAATAAGAGGGGGGCATAATAAGATAATTGTGAGAATGATGTTCTTACAAATAATGTTTATTGCAGAAGAAAACTTTGAAAACGTTGATGATTTGTAAAGTGTTTTTATAATATTTTTTCATAACCTGGAGGTGAGAGATGCAAAGTAATGATTTAAATTTATTTCAGTGAACATTTTTATTTTTTGAGAAAATTATTATGCATATGTGTAACATTTTGAATTGTATGAAAATATTCAAAGCAAATATTTATATACATAAAAATAAATACATTTATTTTGTTACTTTCGTGTCAAATTCAAATTAATTTTGAAGACCAGCAGACCAGCTGTTTAAAAAACTGTTAAGGAAAGTTTTGCTTGTTAAAAGACTTTCCAGAAAGCATTTTTCATTGCTTTCAAAGAAGTTACGTTTTAAAATATAAAAATTCTGAAACTTTTTCAATCTCATATAACTTTTAGAAGCCTATAAAATTGATTTTAAATGATTTTTGAACATCAGTGCCTTAGAACCACAGTGTCAGCACTAAGTGCCAAAAGGAGTACATCTGGTATAGAAGATTAAGTGGAGATTAAAAACTTAGATGATATCTATCAAATGTAATTGTAACTTCAAAAAAGAATTGAAATACTCAAAACAATTACCACAGCAGTTGAAAAAGGATAACTTGCTGGGTCAGATGACATACTAATAGTGTGTATATGTGGCAGGATACAATATTTCTTAAGGAATAACTCATTTAATAACTTGTTTTAGAATATGGACAAGTCTTAAATGAATTCAATATGGCACATTTTTCTCCCTAAAGAAGAGAAAAGAATTGTGTGAAGAATCCAAGTAATCAGTATCAAGTGTTTTGAAAAGATGTAAGACAGAATAATAAAAAGAGAATCAAAGTATTTGCTGATACTGAAGTTAGGAGTGGAAAATCTTGTCTAGATAATGATTCCATGTAGTGGATTGAAAATAGAAGAAATTAAGAAAACCACTTAATTTTTATCTGTTTGGAAAAAGTTTATGATAGTCATCCTCATTAAAAATTGTTCAAAGTGCTAACAAACAGTGCCTTAGATGTAATGGTTATTCAGTTGATTTATATTCATGTATATACCTAACATATATATCTTGTAAGAAAGTGATAATTATTTAAGTTTTCTTGTTGTAGATAATAAATATGTTGACATTTAAACAATAATATTTTAAGTTTTCTTGTTGCAGATAATAAATATGTTGACATTTAAACAACCTGTGGTGCGTGCCAAAACTATGCAATGCCTAAAATTGTTTATGGATGCTGATATGGCATTTGCTGAAAAACCTCTAATTCAATATGTAATGCGTACATTCTTAAAAGATAATTGCATTACTGTGAGAGAAATCTCAGTTGATCTTATTGGGAGATGTATGTTGCATTTACCAGAAAAATATGAACAGTTTTATCCTCTCTTAATTCCTCATCTCCTGGTAAGGATGTATAAGTAATTTCTTGGCAGGGCAAAAAATAATAGGCGTTTTATGGGAAGGAAGCATGGAGAAACATTTGAATGCCATTATCATTTTTGGAGAAATGTAATCCAACAAAATGTAAACTTCACTTCAAAGAAAAATCGAATGATATACTAGTATTGTTACCTATCAAAAAAGTTCATAAAGTATCGTGTTTTTTAATGTTCCATTTTTCCTAAAATTTCAACTTCTAGATATTAGCCATCATGAAACTTTCAACTGGTGATGAGCTCTTGGCTTGTGAGGAAAATTTAAAGATAAAATAACAAAAAAAGTTTTTTTTCTTTTATTCATTTTTAAAAAAGTATTTTTTTGTTCTACTTGTTGCAAAGATTACAGAAAGATTGAAAAATGTTATTTAAAACTTGTACATTGAGTTCATAAATTGAAACAATAATTTCTAGTTTGATCCATGTGACTTTTCCACACTTTGTAAGGGGATATCTGTAAATTACGTAATGCAGATTTGGAGTATTTCTAGTACCTCTCGTTACCATGTAACATTGCTGGGATCATCCTTAAATAATTATGTTATGTTTGTGACCACCTCATTTATAATAAGTAAAAATAATTTGTATTAATTTTATTTGTGTTATGTATTAAAATTTAATGTCAGAATTAGTTGATGATGTTATCTCACCTAACAATAAGATTAGGGATCAAGTTTTAAGTAAAGAAAGGACAAAAAATGTTATTGAAGCAACTGACTGCAGCTTTTGAGAAACTAGCATATTTACTAGCACATTAGAAATATTTTTTCAGAATTTCAAAATATAATGATAGAAAATTTTCATGAGTGAATCCCCAATTTGTCTCAAAATCCAACAACTAATTTTTTGAGTTCATGAGAAATTCTTGGTCCTAATTTTGAAGAGTTAAAAATAAATAGTCCTTTTTCTGACTGAGGTAGGAAATAAATTGACTGAGAATATCTTACATTATAGAAATAATTAAAAAATGATCAACAACTGAGACAGTATGAGTTACTTTCTAATATGAACTCAGCATTTTAAATTGAACGAATTTATGAAGAACAGTAAAAAATAAAATCCATTTTCTTTGGTTATGTATTGAAGAGCTTATTTCCAAAGTATCTCCATTTTTGTTTGTTTTCTAGTTTTACTTATCAATATATTATTAAGTCAATTCTCCATCATATTGCCAAATATTGTATTCAAAACAGGCGGTTCTCCTAAGTTAAACGATATTAACAAAAACGTTGAATTCTTTCTTATACTATAAAGCTAAATTATGATAGTTTCCCTTCCTGAAAAATTCTTTCCCTATTTCTTGAGATACATCACTTTAAAAATAAGCTTTTTAATTGAGCTATATATTTCATTCTGAAATAAAAGTTTTGATTTCATTGTTGAAACAGGTTTAATGGTTCTGGTATGATGCCTTGATAAATACTTTAAAAAAATTGAAGTTTATTTTTATACAACTGTCATATTTTCTCTGTACTATGCATAACAGAAGATTAAAACATATAGTTTCTTAAGGATTGACACACATTTCTTTCAGGACAGAGGAATTAATGTTAGAAAGCAAGCTTTTAAAATATTAAAAGATTTGACCACACGTCATCCAAACTTTTCAAAACTTCCTGAAGTACAATCAAAGCTTTTAGAACGAATTGAAGATCCTGGTAAGCAACAAGAATATATCACACAAAGTTAATATTAAATGTATTTGTTATATTTATAATTAGCATGATAAATTGTTTTTCTTCATTCTATCTGTTCTTCTGTTGTTTTTGTTTCTGTTCTTCATTTTGCATATACAGCAGAACCTGTTTAAGATGTAAAACAAAGATTCCTTCAAAAAGGTTTTTGTTCTTGGCTTGTTTCCATCTTTTCATTGTGTAACGTTATGCAAGAATTTAAGTTCATTGCAGATGATTCCACTTCATAACTGCCAACTATTAGGAAGGGAAGAATCTGTGGCTCAGCTTGTTGTTGGAAGACCTGACCCTCTATGCTATGGCCTCCCAAAGATAATGCTGAAAATTAGTGAATTAATTTTTTCTGACTCATGTTATAATGTCATTTCTTTAAAAATTATTTTAGATTCCCGTATTGGGAAAGTTTGAAGTACAAAGGTCTTTTTCACAAATAAAATCATTATGTTCTATTTTCTAACAGAAGTTCTATTTTAGTCAGTATTTACCATAAAGGTCCTTGTTCAGTTCTGATTATTGGAACATTAATTTATTTTTTCAATTTTTTTCACATTTAATACTTGGCCTGTGCATGTTTATTATTGCTGAATACTCACTTATCTGTGAAACTTAATCTCTAAGACCTTTTTTTGGTGAAGTTGCAGCACAGCGCTCCTGTTAAAATTTTTTGAGTTCTTAAGTCTTGCATTCTTTTAGTCATCATGAACTTAGCAGAATTAGGCTCCATATCCTGTTTCTATTGGTTTATTACAGTATTTTTGATAGATTCTTAGTCTTGCAAGTTTCCTGCTGTTGCCACCTCTTTAGTGGTCTCCCTCTATTTCTGATGCCTATTGGTTTGTACTTCCAGATTAATTTTGGAAATCTTTTGTTCATTCTCTGTAATTGATCTTTCCATCTCCTTTGAGACAGTTCTATCTCTTCTGCAAAACATTTGATTTTCAATTTCTTTCTGCTGTCTTTATTTCTTAGTCTATCTCTTCTTGTGATTTCTATGAGATGTCTTAGAAATCTCATGTATGCCACGTGTAGTTCTTGTTTGTCTCTCACTTTCATTATCCATATATGATACTAGGTATATATTGTGGATTTTCAGTTTTGTTTCTGGGTCCATGTCTTTACCAAAGTATCTCTCAATTGTTCCACATTTTCTATTGTAGATATTAAGTTTGTTTTCTATGTCTTCTTACCTTTGTACCGTTGTACCTTATAAACCTATTTCCAAGGTATGAACATTTATTTAATTGTTCCACTATTTTTTTATTATTTTACTATTTCTGTTCTGTTGGTTTTTCCTTTGTTCCTTGACTTGCATTGCCATAACTTTTGTTTTCTGAATTGCTGTCTTCATGGAATACTTTTTTGCCCACTTTTGTCAATTCAAACCCTGCTCTGTGTAAATTATCTTCAGAATCCATTATGATAGTTTGGCCATCAGCGTTCAAGATTGTATCTATCTTATTGTCTTTTGTGATCTGTATTCCTTGTCTAACTTTCTTTCTCAAGTTTTTCACTAAGTGGTTAATGTATATGTTGTAGAGGATGGGTGATTATCTTTGCCTTAAGCCACTGTTAGTTGTTATTGCTGCTGACTTTTTTCCCTCTTTTAACAGTATTTTAATTCTTAAATTCTTGTAGAGACTTTGTATTGTATTGAGTAAATGATTTGGAACTTTCTCCTCTTCTAGTATTTTCCAGAGTTTCTGTCTAATAACTTTGTTGTAAGCCTTTTCGTAATCAATAAATATTATAAAAGTTGAGAGATTTCTTTCCCTTCTTTTATCTATTAACATCTGTAATGTAAAGATATTGTCTTTAGCGCTTCTACCCTTTCGGAATCCATGCTCTTTTCCCATGAAATTCTTGTTAAAAAGTTCTAATAACATTTCTTTCAGTTCATTTCCTCAATATCACATGAGTTCTATGTTGACTTCATCTGGTTCGGGGCTTTTCCTATTTTTTACTTTTCTTAATACTGCTTTGGGTTCTACATTCATTAAGTTGTCTAGTTCATCATTATCAGAGATTTGGCTTGTTCCTTCCAGCACTTCATTGGATCTGAGAGTTGATTTCCACAGGGTGGAGTAGTGTTTGATCCAATTTTCTTCTGGTATGCCATCTAATCTGATTTTATCTTTCACATTCATGACTTTCAAAACTTTGAAACCCATCCGTTGAGAGCCTCATACTTCCTATGCTTTTAACAAATTTTCACCAGTCCTCTCTCCTGTGTATTAAGCTGACACGTCTCACTTTGGCCCGTAATCTTTTATGTTCCATGTACTTTTCCACCGTTCGTTTCTGGAGGTAGGTTCTGTATGCTTTCTTCTTTTGATTTATCATGTCTTTTAGATCATAGTCCCACGTTGTATGCTCCATTGAATTTTGTTTTCTGGAATGGTTTTCTTCTGGCATTCTTTTAGTGAAAACTAAAATGAAAAGATAAGTCCTTTTGAATCAAAAACTCAATATCCTGTGGGCTACTTTATTTTTGTATGATTCTTTTCAAAATGCCCATATCTTTGACAGAGCTATGTATTTTTATTTTTAATATCCTTATGAAATGCTCCATTGAATTTCCATCTGATAACTTTAAAGTTTGTGCTTGGAAAATGTCCAGTCAATGTTTGCATATTTTAATTTTAATTGTATTATCTTGAATTTTATTTGTTCTTAAACATTTGTGTCAAATTATACAACCTCTAAAACCAAAATTTGTTGTCATTTCATTTTCTCTAAGAAATTAATTTAACTTTTAATTTTTATACCTAATGCAGACCAGACATGCAAGATTTCTTTAATCTATTTGCACATGATACTATTAAATTTAATATTGTGTCATAGGTCATAGTAGGAAAGTTTTCAAGTACATCTAGCAGTTTCATTCTCATTTAATAGGAATAGTTGTATGATAGCATTGCCCTTGAGAACTGTGCTTTAGCTCTCTTAGCATGACCTAAAAGCAATTGAATAATGCTGTTGACCTGTACTTAGACAAGTTAGAAGTCATTGATCATTGCAGGTGAATTTTTGGTTCAGTAAGTAGTACAAACATGGTAGTTAGTAAAATAGGTGAAGATAGTTCAGAATTGTTTATGCCAACATTACTTTCTCCTAATGTTGCATTGTTTTAAAATTTTTTGTCAGAGTATATTATGTAATTCATAAATAACACATTTTTTAATCTCCAATGTCATTCATCTTAAGTTCAATAAATTAATGAAACATTGTGGCTTACCTACAATTCCATGAAGGTACAGGCATTTAAAACAAATCATTAAATGTCATTCCAAATTTTCCATACTTTTTTGAAGTTTTATATAACTGAGATAATTATACACTTAATGTTTAAAGTCTGATGTCAATATTTCCTACGTCTGAATATGTTTTAACATAATCCTTTTATAATTCAGCCATGAAGCATATGGTTCTGGAGATGTTCAGAGACAAATGGTTTACTCCATTAAATAAGACTGATAAAATGATTGACCAAATAAAACAGCTGAATGAAGTTATGAAAATTTCTGGAATTTCAGGTGTACATTGTCTGAAAGTACTTTTAGAAGAAGTAAGTAATGTTCATATCACTATTCTTTCTTTATAGGAACAAAAGGAATTTATTGATAGAGCAACTGGATTGTTTTTTTTTCTTTCTTTCTATATTTTCCATCCTGAGATGTAGATACCAATACTTCAATTCTCTTTGATAAAGAGCCAGAACAAGGCCTGAAACAGCTATTGTTCCCAGTTCTAAAACAAAATTGTGCAAATCTCTACCTATTTTTGAAAACACACAAATATATCTTAAAACAGCTGAAGGGCAGACAATTAATGTAATTGTATATGTGACACTATAAATACAATAATTAATTGATTAATTTAAATCTACTTACAAGCAAGAGCCTTCTAGTAGCTACTAATAATAAAGAGTTCCTTCTTTCCTATAAATTCAATGTCAATATAATAATAATAATAATAATAATAATAATAATAATAATAATAATAATAATAATAATAATAATAATAATAATGATGATGATGATGATGATGATGATGATGATGATGATGATGATGATGATGATGATGATGATGACGACAATGAAATTCAAATATTGTAAATGATTGTTCTCTGTACAGTCAGTTTGCATAAAAAATACTGTATCTTTCTTTTTATAAAACTTCTTTCTAAACATTTTTTAAGTACAAACTCTTGGAAAAATATATATATTTTTGATGCTATGACCAAACACTGAATTCAAGTTATTCAAACTTACTAATTTATTCATCTAATAATGCTTCAGGTATGTGTTCTTAAAATCTTTTTATTAGAAGGGTTTTACTTAGAGCTGCATTATAACTAGGAAAAGAACCGTGTGCTTGTGAGCTTCGATGTAGATAGGGATTTTATAGTTTTTATGATTAAAAGACTTCCAAAATCACTAAAAATGAATTTTGAAAGTATGGGCTATGATTTATTTAATGCTCATATTCCTGTTGGCCTCATGGGCTCTTGGTTCAGTTCATTAGATTGTGTGCTTTTTTGAGATGACCCTGTCTATTGTCAACTATTTAAAAGACTTTGTGTCTATTTTTTGTGTAGCAGTTCATTAAATTGGTTGCTTTGTACTGCATTTTAATGATTAGTAGCATCAAGGGTAAACTAGTCCTAGGTTTTGTAAGAATGTAGTTGTAGGAAGAAGATAGTTTAATAAAGACTGACCCTTTTGAATTCTACTTTTAACAGTAAGTAAAATTCAGAATGCAATTATATGGTCTCTGTACATTGATTTAAACTTGTGAACTAAACATCTGTTGGTAACTCTTGAGGTGATCTACTCTACTTGCCCCTTTGAACAGCCTTAGTGTTTCTTCTCCCACTCCAACAATAAAATGGAATATATAAGTGATTTTTGAATCATATGGGGGGCACAATAAAATCAAGAATATCTTTTTCCACTGAAGATTTTTTTTTATTTTATTTTTCTTCTTGTGTAGTTTTGTGTATTAACAAGAGGTATCTAGATAATATAGGTAGAGCCCTTTGTGAGGTAGAATACTTTTTGTCAATTTTGTGCAGTATTGTTGTATTAAGATGAGTTTGTTGAAAATGTAGGCAGTGTTTTTGAGATGATTCACTCTATTATCAACTATTTAAAAGACTTTGTGTCTATTTTTTGCATAGTAGTTACTTGTTTTATAATGTTTCACATAGCCTTCATTTTGGCATTGAATTTGAATGAGTTTTGGCTTTTATGATATTATTTTAAGCAGTTATGTGTTTCTTTTCAAGGCTTATCCCTTTCCCCAGAAATTACTTTGTATTTTTGGGCAGCTGATAGAAAATTGAATTAAATCAGAAGTGTTGTAAATAATAGTATTTTGAAAACTTGCAGGGAAGTTCTGTACCTTGGAAGATAAAATAATAGATTAAAAAATACACATTTGTTTATTTTAATTGATTGGGACAGTTGGGAGAATCTTGTGAATTATGAAAATCACTAACAAATCAAAAAATTGAGGGTCAATTTATTTCTTTTATTTTAAAAAAAGTTTCTGCTTATAGTATTAATTGTATTATGATGCTCTTCTGTTGCAGCTTCTTGGAACAAAAGGAACTGTCAAAAATTGTAAACAGTTTGTTGAATGTTTTGTTAATTATTTATTAGACCATGAAGCAAACAATTCCACTGAGGATTTGTGTGTATGTCTTCAAGTACTAAATATAGTAGCGGAAACTGTGCCTGATATTCTAGTTGACTATATACCTGTTTTACAATCATATCTTTCACTTCACCAGCAAGTAAGAGATAGTTTGAGGAAATGAAATAAATGTCTTAATTCTCTTTCATGTGATTGTATTTAATTCTTTTATGAACACTTATTATGAAAATAATTGTGCTAAAATTGAAATCATATGTGTATATAATCTGTGATGCAGATATTTGGAGGTGAAATTTGCATGATTTTGTGTTTCAGGAAAATGAAAATATCATCATTTCTGTTGTTGGTATTCTGCAGCACACAGTGGTTTTGTATCAAAATCCCCCTGAAATATTTCTTACCAAGTTGGAAGAAGATTTACTGAAACTTATACTTGTGCATAAGCATTCAGTTGTGGAAAGATGTGTACCTTGTCTAACTCTGTTAGTGAAGGATATTACTGAAAACCACAAACTTATTTTTGATTGCTTCAGTCTTTTCTTTGGTAAGAGACCAACAGAATGATCTAATTTAGAGAGGAACTGCAATTAATGTAATAACCAATACTTATTTTTTCTAAATTTCAGGAGCTCTAAAAAAATTCGCAGAAGATAAATTCTCTTTCTCAGATCAAAGTATATCACCAGAGAGTTATATACAAAGATGTTTGTTAATTACAGGTTTGTTCCTAAAACACTATGACTTTTCAAGTTCTAATGCTCAAGAGTTCTTTGAGGTAAGAAATTAATTTTAAATTTAATTTAATTTATTAAGTACACTATGTAAACACTTTTTGTCCTTGGCAAGTGAATGTTATTTCCTGCTGTTTTATACCCCACGTTACCACAATGGAAGGACAATATACAATATAAGTTTTAAAATTTGCTTTTGTGTTCAAGGGAATGAGCTTTCAACTTTCTGTGTACAAAAATGGGTAAAACATGTTTATAGTAATATACAGATAACTTGCAGGTGTAATGAGGTATCTATACCTTCTATCTATCTGATCTCCAACTGGCATTCCAAAATATACCTGGTAGGGCTCACACATTCTCTGTAGTGCTGTGTACCTTTTCTCTCTTGCCTTGAGAAATTCATCAAAGTCAGCAGAATGTGTCTGCTTGATTTGCTGGTTCCATGCCATTCTAACCCAGTGAGAGGACATATATCACCCTTGGAATGAAGCGGAGCATTTTACTTTCCAATTCACACCCATATATATATATATCGAAGGAGCGTGGGCCATTACAATTTTTCGGCCACGCACCACAATCTCTTGAACATTCGTACCTACTGCTACCGTTCCAATACGAAATGTTCATTCAGGGGTCCCAATCCTGAGCAAGAGGCATTTGCCTCTCTTCTTTTCTTTGATAGAACAATTTATAAAATTCATTCAGTTGTGCTGCTCATGCAGAAAAGCTTGCTTTTGCGGGTTCCCAGGTCCAAGCAAGAGGTATTTGGCTACTGTTGTTCTCTCTTATGAGAGCACTTCCATCAATTAGTTTTCCGTCAATTATATTTAGAACTCTCTAGACTACAGCCCAGCCTTTTCACAGACAAACTCTATGCAGTTATTAGTTTGATGACAGTTGTCATAAGTGTTTATTTGCTTTACCCATTGCAGGAAGAAATAATTGACAATGTGTTCAACACGTTTATTCAGATTCTCAGAAAATCAAATTCTTCGATACAATGGTATACACTTATAGCTTTGGGAGAAATGTGTTATCATCATTCTGATTATTTATTGAGAAACAACTTAAAAGTTATTTATAAAAACATTCTCACTTCAAAAAATGTAGAAGAACGTATGAAATGTCAGGTATTAATCATAATTAAATTTGATTTCTTTATAACTAATTTTAAATATTTCATTTTTATTATAGTATTACAAACTAAAATATTTTATTTTTATTATAGCATTACAAATTTAGTAAAATAGTTTGAATTTTTTTCTTTACATTTTTTTTAACATGCATTTTACCATTTTCTAGAGCTATTCTGTTCAAATCTTTTATTTTTAAGGTTCTCAAGAATTTGGAATACATCCTGGAAAAAGAATCGCAAATGACTGAGAAGGATAAAAAATGTAAGTGAGAATTCATTGAAAAAAATTGGTGTTGATGAAGGTGAAATAAGGTATTATGAACCTTGTGTTTTGGCTTTTCTCTTATTAAAATATTAAAATTCATATACATTAACAGGGACAAGCCCAGAAAACGTTGTCTCTTCAACGAAACAAACATTAAGACTACAAAATGAGGATGAAAACTCAAATATGACAATTATAATTATTCAACAATATTTGGAGCAAATTACAAGTTGTTGTGTGTGTGAAGATCATAGTGTTCGTTGTGTGTCTGCAAGTATTCTGAAGCTTGTTGTACAACATGGTTTAGTTCCTCCGCAAAAGGTATTACACTTCCAGAATATGCTCATACACAAGTTTTTACTGAGAAATGAAGGCATCTTGCAATTTCAATATAATTCTACCCTTACAAACATTCTGCACTAGGTAAATTATTGTAAAAGTAGTATACAGTGAGTGCAAAAAGTCATTGTATACCTAGGAAACTGGAGCAAAAATTGAATGAAATATGAATGCGATGTTACAGAAATAAATGGGTATTAAGAGTTAATACTACAGAAAACCTGCTTTTATTTCCCTCACTTTCCCAAGCTCAAAGTATTATAAATCCCCTGCTATTTACAAACAAAAGAAAATACCCTTTTTTGTACACACAAAAAGTCATTGTACATTTATGTTTAACAAACTATTACCTCATATAATTCACTTTAATTATTGCCTGCAGTCTTTGTGGCATGGCCACCAATTTTACCATAGTTGTGGGGTTAATATAATTCCTTATCTTAGGGGAGTACAATTAAGATCTTGTTTATGAGACAAACTGTATTTTTAATTTTTGTTTTCAAGAACAATCCAATGATATCATTAGGGTTATTTTAACTTTTTTTTTCTGGGTTGTAAAGTGGGCACAATTGAAAACTGAAAGTTTACATTTCGGGTGACTATTCTGTTGAATCATGAGTTAAGTATTTTCTAGATCCATGTCCAGCACATTAATTTAGAGAGGTTAACATAGTATATCATAAGTTTCATCACATCATTGATTATATTCAGGTAACCCACTCTTGAGGCACTCAAACACCCCCTGAATAGTATAAAATGACCACCATATATTTTGCTGATGGCACAAGATTTCAAGGGGCAATTCTGCCCAACAGTGTTGCACCATACCATGCATCATTTCATTTTTGTCAGAGCCAACATTTTATTTTTGCTTTTCTCTAAAAATATCACTGAATTCCAAAAACTGGTTTCTCTACTTTGATTACTACACTTTGTTCCTTTACAAAATTGAATTGTTTTAGGTGATTTGCTTTACACCTCAGAATACTTTCTGGGCATCATACCATTTTATCTTACACCTTTTTAGCTCTCTAATAGCTGACACTTCAATCTCATGTTTTCTCAAATTTTCTCTTCATTTTGGGAGACAACCTTTATTTCTCAAATTGTTTATCTTGTTTACTGAACAGTTCTTATCTCCTTCTTCTGGAACAATTTCTCACTGTTTTATGAACCTAAATTTAACAATTTTTAATTGCATTGTTGGATGTGGTTCAAAATGGTTAATTACCTATACTTTTCTTGTAAAATCACTAATTTATGGACAATTGCTACCTGTTTTCAACTCTGCTGTGTGCTGGCAACTTCATACTGAGGATTGACCACGCAGTGCTCCTTATCAGTGCTACACTAAGTTCCAGAAGTCATAAGAGGTGGCAAATACATTCATAACGACTTCATCTTCACTTTCTGTGCCTAGTCTGCATCCCTGTCATATTTTGTGTTATTTGTAGATAGTTTTACATTTGTCTTCTAGAGTTTTCTTCCATACACTGTACATTAAATTTAATATTCATTTGGATTTAATATTAACACATTTATTAGATTGTGTGTTGAATACTAATAGACATTTATCTTTTATCTTTTAAGTGTACAAACACTTTTTGCACTGACACTATATGGATTTAATTTTGAATAGACTTGTTGAGTTATCTCAAGAGTTAGCAGTACCATTGCCTCTGCAGCGATTCTGACCAGAGAGTATTATAATTCCTTGGCTGTTGAACTGCATCCCATGTGGTGGTTAGTGTTGGTGAATGTAGTTCCTGTCTCTGCAAATAAGCTGATCCCAATTTAACTCGCTTTATCTGTTACTATACCAGCAATGGCGGCTGATGGCATCATCTAATGTCACTGACTGGGAGGTTCTAGGGTTTGAGTTCCGACAGTATCAATGTTTAGATTTCTGAAAACAAATGTAGAACAAATACAAAATTAGGTAGTGAACACTCTACTGATTCAAAAGTTTTTGAGGAGTAAATACCCATTCATACATAGATGTATATATAACCACGATCATCCATTTACCTTAATACAATTATCCATATGCATTAAGATTGATGTAAAATGTTTTTTAAAATAATTTTTGTTAACAATGTAATAATCCTCTCTATACGACTTAAAGGATGCTGACAGTTATTGACAATTTTTAAAAAACAGTCAACATAAAACCTTTTTAAGTGTGGTGCTGCTGGATAGGCAATTCCTCCCCACTCCTGCATCCAACTGATTTAAGGTGGAAAAAATTAAAATTTGCCAATTATGACATTAAAAGCAGATTACTGCAGCACATTATGATCACACAAAGCTTGAAATGATCCATTCTAACCTTTTAAAAGTAGATATTTGTGTCTCATAGGGACAGGTTTTGGGCTGTCATGTGAGTTCTAAGGAGAAATTAGTTTTGAGGGGTAGAATGATAAAGGATAGGTGGGAAAATGAAAGGGAATAGGGAGGGATTGTATTCTACGAAATGAGACTTCTTTAACTCCCTTTTACATTTTTGGAGATCTAGTTATTTTGGATGCTAGAGTAGTAGAAAAGTTTAGAAACATGACATCTGTGTAAAAATAAGCTGACAAAAACGTGAAGGAAAAAGTGAGAAATAATCTTTTATGATAAAATTAATTAATGTTTAATTTTCTTTTCAATTTAACTTCAAAGCTTAGCATGGTTACCCTCACTCAATACTGGGCCTAAAATGCTGTAAAGCATAGGGGTAGGCTGTTCGAAGTTGGGTTCTACTATGGTGTAATTTCCACTTTTAAATCAATTATTTTTTAAGTGCCAAGTTTTTGCACCAGTCCAGCTACAAATATATTTAATAATTATAATCAATTAAAGTGGTCCAGGCAAAATAGTGCTACCCACATTTAAAAAATTTTCAACTTGAGGTAGTTTTGCAAATCTTGATATCACTCATTTTTTGTACATGTACTTCTTGATGCTTTCTCATGTTCTCACACACTCTTGTTCTATGAACACATTTGTACAATATTATTCTTTGTTTTCAGTCTAATAGGTTGTGGTCCAAAGGAGACTATTCCAGACCTGTTCTACCTGACAGCACAGTGACGACTGATTCTCCTGTGGTCCTGGGACTCATATTTATTCCTGCAATGATAGGTGAGGTTCAGGGTAGAGCACTTCGCCCCACCAGCATCGCCACTGAAACTGCCTGCCGCAGTTCCAGGCAAAACATCTGGAGTATTCTCCTTTGGACCGTGGCCTCCAAGCCCAGAAACATCGAGTAATATGGACACTGGCTTTGAAAGCCTACATTGTGTTACATTTGTACAATGTTTGGCTCTTAATTCTAGTTTTCAAAGAAATTCTTAGATATTTATTTTAGATTTATGACAAGTGGGTTAGCATTAAGTTGTCCAGGCCCCTTCTATTATGAGTAGAATTGTCTAGTTTTCAAATTTTGTCTTTGTGCAACATCAAAATACAATTTTGTTTTTAGATTATGGCCCATGTAATTGCTCTGACAACAGATAATGATTCTATTATTTGCAATGAAGCATGCAGCATTTTAAAACAAGTTGACTGTACATATCCTGGTGTTTTTGACTTTACAATGCAAGTGGGTATTAATTTATCCTATGGACTACAATCTATCCTTCAGCAAAGCCAAGTGATCCGTGGGTATATAGGAACAGATGGTCCATCACATGCATTACTAACTCATTTGTATAAAATAGTGCAACGAAAGAAATTCAGAAGAAGACATTTCATTCGCATAATTTTGAATCAGTTTACAGAGACAGTAAGTACATAATTTATGGACATGTAATACTTTTTAAAAATTTAAGGAAGAATATCATAGTTTTACCTGTATTCTTTGTCATAGGATACCTAAAAGATCTTAGATCAAAATACTTCTCATAACATACAAAACACTCAGGATTAGATATTGTAATAAAAGATCACATATGGTATCAATGTTAAATTTTTTCTTTCTTTTTTCTTTTCATACTGAGATATATCTTCAGTGAGAAGAAATCTACTCTCAATGTCTATGAAATATATTCTCTTACCTCTTCCTACTCTCCAACATTAGATGATTATGGGGTAGGATTAAGTTATATTGTAAGTTAGTACATTTCAGATAGGCCCTACTTTCAGCTGCAAAAGCCTAAACGGCTGTAGCTTAAATAATGTTCCCCCATATGCAAAAATAAACTACCGGGGAAACCGAAAATAATAAAAAAATAAAAAAGAGGTACCACAGTGTCACTGCCGTGATAAAGCCTGCGAGATGTCGGCCTCTCAGCCAACGACACGGCGTATCCCGGATAACCAAGAATTTATGGAATCGAGCCGCGGAAGCTTGTGTGCTTCTTTTGTTTTTGTTTCTTCAAAAATTACACTAATGTAATTTTTAAAACATCTCTCATGCCTTTAATATGCACATTTCGTATGATTTGTAAACATTATTGTATTTGTGAATTGAAGTGCTTTAAATGACTTCCAATGAAGTCAATAATTTTCAGTGAAAAAGAGCTTCAAATTTGGCATTTACACTAACACTTAAACAATATTTCCTTAAAAGTGGCTCCAAATTTTTCAATGAAAATTGACATATAGAACAAGGTTTTACTCTTCTTTAATATTCGTGAAGTAATATATTGATTCTACCTTTAGGAAATTGGGAAATTAAGAATATTTCAAAAAAATGTCTGGCAAGAGGATTGTCTGACAAGATCGTAAAGCTAGCGCAGACCAAAGAAAATAGAAAACTTACTAGTTCGAGAATGTCTGTGACATTCTGTAGTGCCACTAGTTTCCAATTATTTTCCCTTCAGTTAACTTATTCCTGAATGTGTAGCCAACTTTTTGTAGATAAAAAGTTCAGAAAAAAATGGCAAAAAATGAATTAATGTGACCGAGAACCTGATATTTGATAAAATTTTTGTGTAGGAAGAAGATATAGATAAATTGCTGTATTTGTCTGATAATTTGGCATATCTTCCATATGAATTTGAGGATGAAATTTTGTTTATCATGCAAACAATAAATATGATTGGAGCAACTACAGGATTTAATTTTCTGGAAAACTTCAAGCAGGTATGATATTTTTTTCTTTACAAAACTATTTCATTTGGAGCTGAGTAAGAGCATGTATAAATAACTTGATTTTTTATTGTTGTTGAAGCAATTAATACCCAATGAATCAAAATGTAAAATACGAAAAGAAGGCAGTCCAAGTGATAGCAATGATAGTGACAATGAAAACATTGAAACATTTGAAGATTTGGTGAATCAATTACCAAAAAATACTAAAAATTTGCAGAAATGTGTGCTTTCTTTCCAACAATGTCGATTTTTACTTAAAGTCAAACATTACTTACAACAAACTTACGGGATTTCAAATAGGTAAGAACATTAAAAAAAAACTTTTATCTTTTAAAATAATGATTTTTAATGTGAAGAACCAGTTCGGATGGCTTAGGGCATCAATTGATGTCACTGCATTGCCTCTAGTGGGAGGTCGTAGGGTACAAGTCCCAACAGTGGCAGGATTTTTGACATTGGCTGCACAGCTAGGTTGAATTCAGCCGCTGTCTGGAGGAGAAGTCTAGTGATCGGCTGCTCTGATCTCTAGTTTTCCGTGGTTTCTACGACCAACATCAGGTCAATGCTGCAACAGTACCCTAACAAATGAACCATGGACCATGTTCAATCTTTCCTTGCTCTTGCCCTACCCTCACTCTTACTTTCACACACACATAATCCATTGCTGTAACATTAAATTATAATAATCCACATAAATTCCTAACCATCATTAAAACAAAAAAAACAAAAAAGTTATTTAACTACAATAATAATGCTCATATTATTAAAATATCTTATTTGTACAAAACTCCTTTTTTACAAATTTTGATTTGCACAAAACCCCATTACACTTACATGCACTACACTACCACACATGCCTGGAGACCAGTGAGGAGCTTAGAGCTTATCCCGGCTGGGGTGTTACTACAATGATGGGAGATATCTGGTTTGATTAATGTTTGCACGGATCCATCTACTAAGTATATAATGACATCAACATTATAAACTGCAGGTGTATTCATCATGATGCTTAATCCTGTTTGATCAGTCAACTTGGTGCTTATTTGGCCTTTCTATGATACTTCACTCTCTACATTCATTTTCTTGTACCCTGTGGGATGTGGAGAATGTATTTATTTTGTGAACAGTACCATCAAATAATTGGTCTTGATGTTCTTGTGCTAGTAAGCTGACTCCTTAATCCTAAACAAATTCTAAGATTCTAAAGCAAAATCTGTAACTCATTTGCCATAGATTTTATTTCACTGGAAGAATTATTTCTTGTTATCAGATTTTCCCTCAAAACAACCATGTCTACCTGCAATCATAATTCAACTTAATGGAAGGTAAAAGTGAGAGTAGGAATTTAACTTAAAAAAACTTGCACAGATTGCTCTTCACACTCAAAACTTTCACAGAGCACCCATAAGTCATGCACAGTTTAAACTGCTTTTCATGTTAAATATGTCTCTTTGCCATATGTGTTTATACTTACTAGTAGTGAGGCATGGCACTTTTGCTCAATTATCACAAGACATGCCAAATATCTGAGCCTATTTTCCTCAAACTGTTGGGAGAAGAATATTCAAAATAATTTCGATATGTTCTGTATTTTAAACAAAGAACAGTCTATTTTCTGGTATTACTCCCCACATTCATTTCTATCAATCTGAGTACCTTAAGCCTACATTGACGTTTAAAATTTCTATAGAATGTTTTGGTTTGTTGTTCTTGTGACCAAGAACGGAAAATGGACTTTAAGTTTTAGATGGGGGTAAAACTAAATTTTTTTTAAAAATGATCAATATGATAAAAAATATTATAATTTTTCATGATCTTTAGCTGATTTTGTGAGGACTCTTAGATTACAGAATGCAGCAGATACCCAAACATTTTTCTATCATGCTTTGTTAGTCTTGCCTTTTGTTCTCAAATGAGCATGAAGTTTTAGAATCTAAGCTTGTTGAGCCTCTGTTTTCAGTTTTGCTTCATTCCCTTCTCATATGCCATCTATTGGAATCTAAGTGACCTACCAGAGTATCCTGCAGTAACTACCACTCTCCTGTTATAATTTCCAGTGTAGAGCTCCCTCATGCCACTCAAACATCATTCTGATGTAGCCTAAAGAATCAATTTATAATGATTCATGTCTTCATTGTCATACATTGCAGGTTGCTAAGCATGTCATCTGATCCTGTTTCCCAGTAGAGCTGTTGAGTTTATAGTTCTCAAAGTGTTCTTGATGTATCCATTTTTTGCATGGTCTCCTCACATCTCTTTGCCCTAATGCTTTATACTCCTATATTCTCTTTGAAACTCTTTGTTGCTTCATTCTGTTCATTTGTGAAAAACATTTCTTCTCTCCTTTCTTTATTTCTTCTACTACATTCTTTGTTTTAAGTGTTGTTGTAATACCTTAACTTCTTTATCAATCCCTTAATTTGAATCCTGTGAGTTGGTGTAGAAATCTCAACTGCATGGTCTCACATCTCTAGCGTTCCCTTCTTTTCATTGTGCAAACTTCTGATCCATACATGAGTACTGGTATTGGTTTGGAAATGTGAGTCCATAATATGGCCTCTCAGATGTATTTTCTTAGAGGTGAAAAAGCTTATTATGCCAAAAATGAAATAAAATTAAAATCAGCAATGAAGATAAAATTACTAGAAAAGAAAAATCCAGAGAAATCTCAGAAAAGTCTGTAGATCTTGAGGTTTTATGGATAGAAGTAAATTGCTGTAATTACTTGTTTGGGCAAAATAAAAGTCTTCAGTGAATAAGTGGCTGCCTCATCCAAATTTTCTTATTTCTGTTGTATTTTTAACTTATTTGCTTTTTTTATCTGCTTTATTTTGAATATTTTTTAATTAAGACTAATTTGAATACTATTGTCCATTACATTTATTAATTATTTGTACTATTCAATAGGATGGTCGTTCTTTACTCATCTGAACAACATAGAGCATCAATTGAACTCAACGTTAAAAACCACTGCAATTTTATGACTGACTCTGATTTGAAACTATTAATTGAAATGAAATCAATGAAGGATATAAGTAATGAAGAATTGATAAAACAATATTTGGAGGTAAAGATTATCTTTAATATTTCAGTCAGTTTTTCTTGAGCCTGATTGTTAAGTGTGTACTCAAATTTGGAAGTAAATTTCAATAGTTTGTTTGGTTTCTCTCAAAATCTATGAATCTATATTATTATCACACACATAAACTTCTTATTCTTATTAGGAATCTAAAAATGTAAGCTCCTAACAGTAACATCTTACATGATTTAACAATATTTCCCTTGATTAAAAAGAATCAGGAAATTGACTGTTAAACAGCTGGGTGATTCCAGAATTTAATTCTTTAAAAAGAAGCACAGAAAGCATTTAGCCCATGCATGATAAATAATATAGTTTTCAAATGCAAAATAATGATATTAAACTCAGAAAATTAACTAATATTTTCATTTTACATTATTGTAATCGTTTATTGTAGCCTGAATTGCAAAAGCAACCTTAAAAACTGAAAAGAATTACAGTATCTAGCAACTATTTATCTAAATATATTATTGTTAATATTTTACACTGTAGGATAGGATTTTACTTATACATATACAAGAACACATTATTACTGTGTTCATAATACATGAAAATCATCTGGGAATGCCCAAAAATGTTTGACAAATATAATTGAAAAGGCAAATGGGGTTGAAACAAAAACAAATATAAATCATTGTAATAATCGATCTTTGAATGAAAATGTGATTTTTTGTTTTGAACTATCGATTTTAAAAGAAGTTTACCATCAATAAATAATTTCTGATCTTGCACTTGCATAGCTTTTTAAATCATATTTCAAAAATGCTTCACCAACCACTTTTATTGATTCACTGAATGCAACTTGGATCTCCTGCATTACAAAATAATCTTTATTTTGTACAGTCCCAGATTATGAATAGATTGAGAAGTCCTGATTTCTTTTACTGGCAGTGTTGCTTTAATAAATCTATGATGCGTATATGTACCTGATATCATCATTTGTAACACATTAAACGTAAAAGACTGTATGACTATTTCTAAATTTCACTCCATGGTCATGTTCATGCAATCACCCAGCTATATTTTTAAAAGAAAAACTTGAGATTCAGAACATGAGTAGTTCCAGAGACGATCCTTTTTAAAAAACCTCAATTTTTGACCCTTTTTTAAAAAAAAATTTAGTACTATTGAGTAAACAAATCTTTAGTCGTACTTTTGATTTAAAGAGACATTTTTATTCTTAATATATGATTAATACTTCTTTACAGTTTAAAAATCTACTTTTGTCAGAGAATGAGGTTTGCAGTAAGAACCAGAAACTCAGTTACCGAAACTTCAAACAGGTATCATAGTGATTATAATTTACTATATATAGTAATATGTAATATGCAATTGACTGAATTTTGTATTATTAAACTAGTTTGATAGTCCTCCACATTATGTATAATTTTTGGTGCCATAAGCCATTGTTTATAATGTTGATACACAAAGTTACTATTTATAATGCCATTGGTAAAAGTAACATTTTGGTTGTAAATGTTGCAACCTGAGGTCAATAGGCCAACACTAATACAAAATATGCTAATAGCTAGCAATATTAAATAGCCTTACTCAATTTTTTAGATAATACATCAGAAGAAGCTCATGTGGTCAGACAAATGTATTTTGTTTTCTTTGTTGCATTCAAAGATTTATCTGAATGTTGTCTCATTGTTAGTGCTAAGAATTGAACACTAAGCATGCTATGCACACCCTAAGAAAACTAATTTAATTGGTGGCTGTCTAAAAATATTTTTATTTTTGAGTGTCATTCATTATTTTATCCATTACCACCATTAAACGAAATCAAGAAATTTGAAATGAAATTTACAAATTTTGCTGAAGTGCTTAAATATTACATATCTTTTGTTTTTTAATGAAATTGTTGCCAAGGAGTTGTAAATAACTTTATCCATTCAAAATGCATTAACAGTGAATTAGCATCTTGTGCCTTTAGTGATACAGATGTTAAAACTGATGTTTTATTTTGAAAGCAGGAAGAATTGTGTAATATATGTCATTCTGAATCTTTTGGATTGTATTAATTCTTCCACTTTTTTTTAAACTTATAAAACATAAACTGTGTGTGACATGGTATTGAGAGAAGTGTAAGCAAAAAAGGGCATGCTTTGAGGTTTTGTATTAAATTAATAAACATTGCTCTTAAGAATGAATACACTGCTCACTATTCACATGTGAATTGCATGAGTTATGAGAAGAGAGCTGATGTGAAGAAACTTGAAATTTGTTCACTTTAATGATAAAGATAATACTTTCTAAGAAGGTATTGATGTATTTTCTGGAAGTGAACATTGTCCAATATGGAACAAAAACGAAGCATTTCCTTTCAGATACAAGAATTTCATTCCATTTCTGTGTTTGCTGAATTTCATTTTTATTTTTATGTGAATTTTTTACTGCAATGATGTTTGAAAATAAATACACATTTTGGATGTAATTTTGTTTAAAACTATAAAACATATTTTCTTCATTTTAATATATTATTCTTAGAATAATTGAATGAATGCATGTTAAAAAAATGAAATTTAAGTATATTGTAAACAATGTTTTTTTCCAATGTTAAAAAAAAAGGGGGGGGGGGCATAGGCAGAAATTGAAATAGAGGTTTTTCATTCTCTTCCACCCTATGGAATAAACCATTTTGCACTTTTGTACCAGAAAGTAGTACTATCTTTTTTGATATTGTTTGCTTTTTCCCATTTTATTTATTATTCTCATTATTTCAACAGGAAAAATCGTGGGAACTAAATAAAACAAAAGGCTCTGGAAGAAAATGCAATCGACGAAGAATAAAGAATAGCCTAAAAGATGTTGACTCTGATGCGTCCGATTCAGAATAAGGTTAAAGCTTGTAATTTACGAGATAAGGAAAATGTCAATTTTAAAAAAAAAATCGATATGATCTAATGAAAACATTGTAATTTCCATCCGAAGATTTGAACTAATTAGGGAAAACAACGTAAGGAACCTAAGTAAAAAGTTGCAAATTTGTGACGTATGTAAAATGGAATGTTTGACTATTTAATGGACAAATATCAATACATGGATATGTAAATAACAATGAAATCATATCAAATTAATGTTAATCATTTTATTAAATTATATTTCTAAAAGTTAAGTTTCATAAATTGCTACTCTTGCGCTAGTGCCCTGCTTATTTGATGACAAAACAACATCGTTAGGAGGAATTATCAGCGATCATCTGTACCTGGTGTTCCTGCCTGATATACTGGCAGAGTATATGATTTGTGCGTGGATTTTCCAAAACCTAATAGCCAGTGGATATGATGGTTTAAAGGAGGCTGTTTGGCGAGAACTTTCGGAGAACTGAATAATAATTTAGACATTTTCTAATTTATTTTCCGTGTGAATTTTGAGAACAGTGCAAGCTGACAACCAGGTTTGTGCCTTGCGTTATTGAAGATATGGCAAATGTGATAAAATATGTTGATCTTGCCGCTTTGGCAACGAACTATGCCAAAAGAATGAATCGTTTGAGTTGTAGAATATTTGGAGAAGTATCCCGCCCTACGAACAGCAAATCAATGAAAGTTGTGAAAATGTTAAGCGAAAAACCTGTACAGTTACGTCCAGAAGTGGTCGATTACTACCCACGACATGTGGAGACCTACTTGTTAATGAAGCATTTGCGGAATTACGGCCTTTATCGCGATGAGCATCAAGATTTCAAAGAAGAAATGAAAAGACAGCGTGCGTTGCGTGGAAAAGTGAAACCCAAAAAAGGAGAAGGCAAAAGAGCATTAAGAAAATAATTTGTTTATTTATATTGTAAATGAGTGTGTTAAGTAAAAGTTTAATATGTACAAGTACCAAGTTATAATTTTAAGCCAATTGTATTTACAGGAAATGTATTTGTGGTTGGTTTTGAAAAATCATGACTTTTGTGTAGTTGTTTCAGACATTTATTGTATTAGACATTTAAATTAATAAAACTGTTTCTTTCATTAAAATAAGGAATTGATATTTCCAAGTGTCTAATTTTTATTATTTTTTATGTCAATAAGTTCAAACTCTAATTGATTTACAAGGCATGTCAGTCATTAATATTAGTTCTTTATTTTCTGGTAGTTCTTGTCTTATGATTATTTTGGCATAATATGAAATATTTACACACAGTATCTGCAAGTTAATTTTGAGTCTGCATCTTTATTTTATTACAATTTGGTACTTGCGAGGCAATTGTAATGTAAATAATTAAATGCTGAGCATAGAGTTCAATTAAGTGTTTATTGTGAACCCTTATGGAAATTTTAAACAAATATTAATTGTTAAATTAAGTGTATTTTTTAAGAAACTGCAGTGCAGCAGTAAATTTGGCTTTTAATTCAAGGGAAATATTCATCTACATTAAAATTTTTGTTTCTTTGATATGGAACTGCCAGCTAGTTTGTTGAAGTCTCAAAAGACCAAACACAGAGCAGGTGAGGGTTTTTGCTTAATTTTTCTGTGAGTGCATTAGGAAACATTGCCTTCTTCACATCTCCCATCATGCCCTCTCGACTCAATCACTATAATAAAAATAATATTTATTAAGTCACATATACAATTACAATTGTGTCAAATATGATATACATACGTCTTGGGAGCAGTGAATGAAGTTACATTTATTTTTATTGTCCAGAAGCAAAACAAGGGGCCATCTCAGCATTTGCTGAGGACCAGGGAAACTGGACAAAAAAACTGATCAAAACTGGGTCATTGGCCTAGTGATGATACAATACTTGTTACAGATATATTAAGATATTACATAGAAGATAATTATTTTTAGCTGCAATTAGATGAACATTTGACTTACTTTAATTTAATTTAAAATATTTTAACATTTCAAGATTTATACCATTTCATTTTTAGAATATCATTTTCTTGATATAGTGATTTTATTGCTACTACTTATAATAATAATAATAATAATAATAATAGTATACTAACAGTAAATAATAACAATTATGGTAACAGCTACATATGTTTCAATAGTGTTAGTATATTCCTTGATAAAATCTTGAAATGGGGAGGAGGCAGGTTATGGGCAGATTTTTTCCCATTTCTACACCTAGTCCTACTACAGCACCTGAAATCACATTGCACATGTCAGTGATTGAGGTATTCCTGAATGCTATAAAAAAGTTTTTCCCCAAGGAAGTGTTTAAGTTTTTTTTTTTGAAGTTGTACAAGTCTGTCGTGTTTCTCAGATGTATTGGTAATTTGTTGAAGAATTGTATACCTGAATAGAATGTACTCTTTTGGGATAATGTGCTTGTACACATTGGTTGATGAAGGTTACATGCTTGCCTTGTGTTATAGGGGTGTAAGCTTGAGTTAAATTTGTAAAGTGTGTCATTGTTTACTAGATTTTTCTTTACAAACATAACTTCATAAATAAATATACAAGGCTATTACTTTCTCTACTTAAACTATGTTTTGAGGAAGGGTATCTTTTTTTTTGCTGTCTATTAATTGGATGGAATAGATAAACAGTTTTCTTTTCAAAAAATGATTTTAATCAATGGGTAAAGGATACATTTTATAATGGTACAAAAGTTTTCACGTGTTGGGAAATGGAAACACTTCTTTTCAGTTGTATATTTAGCCTTCAAGTTCTCTGTACCCACTGTAAATGAATAAGAAATGTAGGATATTGTACTTTACCAATAATGAATTTTAAGAAATTAAATTTCTAATTCTTCAAAAGCATGGGATTTGAAATAACCTACATTAGTATAGTTTAATGAGTTGTTTACACTTTCATCTTTGCCACTAGCCCCTCCACAACAGAAGCAAATTTGGTTTAAAGCCGTTCAGTAGTCTTGTCTCCTTGCATTCCAATGAATGAACAGCAATGAACTCAACATTTCTTAAATTTGTCTATTCCATTTTTGGGAAGAGTGAGAGGATGGGAACATACTTGTACGTATTTTTTGGCATAAAAATGTAATTTTGTATTGGTCAGACTCAAGGTTGCTTCACGTAAATTGTAGAGGTCAGAGTCTTGCCATTGCCATTGATTACTGAAGAGAAGTCAATTTGATTGTGAATTTATTTTAGCATTAAAATGAGCTGAAAATTTACACTTCTCATTCTCACAGACTTCCATGATGTATATTGCAAATACATTAAATCACACTTTGCTATAAGAAGCTAGCAATCAAGGTTGCTGTAGATTATGATTACTGATTCATTGCATACTAATGAGCTATGACTGATCATATACAGTACATAATTTGCATTACGTCTTTCAGTGGAGTGGCCTAGTTAAAGTGACCAATAATTAATTAATGAATCATGATTTGGTAGAATCATTCCAACTAATTTTATTTATTTAACTCCAAATATTTTATTTTGTGTACAAATATGTGGTTTTATGATATTCCATATTAATTAAATTAGTGGTGCTCCAACAGCACAAATTTTCTCGTGTTATTGGCAACAATTATATAATACCATTATATTATACCTTCTATCCTCCTTGAGATTCAATATGGAAGCCATATGACAATTTTATTATCAAAATTACATGAAAATGTATATTATTAAGAACATGAAATTATTTCCAGATATAATGTTAAAGATAAAATTTCATTAACAAAACAATTACAATAAAAGTACAAAACAATTACAATAGAAGTTATGGACCGCCTTCCCCCAGAAAAAGGAAGCCCGCAACTCAAACTTTGTATGTGCAGATGGTAAAAAGTCCTGTAGAGTAGTTGAGAGATTGTTGTACACTATGCCTTGCAAACAATCGCAAGCACCTTCCTTTTTTTCATTGTGGTCCTACCAATTATGTATCATTTCAGTCATACTTTCATGCAGAGGTATCTTGTGCTTAGTTGTATGGTTGCTCAACCCTCATATAGTCCTAAAATATTTGTTCGTCTTTCGATTTAATGTCATTCAGTAATAGAATATTGTTGCAATAGCAATAACGAAACCATTTTGAAATAAAAGATCACCCGCCAGCTGCTCTCTTTTGCGCTTAGTTGAACGACAGGCAACGTACCGATACGTGACGTCACGCTTGTGGACGTATAATATTGTGAAGCACGAGACATCCGACTGGTTGCGCTGTGCTATGCGTGCGTCTACGTTGCGAGCATTTGCCTATTCCCCGTAAGTTTTAGTACAGCAAAGATACATAGAGCTACAGGCTTACAACGCAAAGCACTGGGGCCCACCGGCCGTGGGAAGGGCTAGTTGTATGTCTGAATATCATTGTAATATAGGTACGCATGTTGATGGAATAGAAGTTATGTCCATTTTTGGGTGTATTGAATGTACCATTTAGAATATTAGGTAAATTTATTTTGTATGATATAAGATTTATTAATCCAAAATTTGGTTGTGAAGAGTGCTGGATTTTTTAATGTAAAAAGGACAGTCGCTTTGGAAGATTGTTTTCTCTGATCGCCTGGTTTGCAATGTGTACTTTCGAAGAAATTTTGCGTCGATACGCATAGTGTGAGTATTAAAATAGGGTTAAGATTTTTTTAAATGAATTTTGAAACAGTTGAAAATGTTTTCTCTATTGAAATATTGCTAAGTATAAAGACGCAGGTCTATGGGATACTCTTATTTTACTTTATACTCCTATTTTTATTACAAGACAAATCGACAACAGTCGTATTTTCTGGATTTTTTAATGATATACAGGAAAATAGTTCACATAACAACAGATACTTTCTTGGAATTATTGGAAATAGTTACTGCGTAATGTTGAAATATTTCAATTTCTGCCCTACTAACAATTCAGCTGTAACTTGAATAAGTCCAATTCAAGAGAAGTCCTGTGGTGCAAAATCTGCGGTTTTTTTTCGATCATTGGGAACAGTACTCAGTTCTTACTTTTACAAATGAAACAAATGTGAATAAATCTGTTACAGTATTTCCCGCACATTATACAAGAACGAAAGAATAATTTCACACAAGCTTGCCTTGCATCGAAGAGTGCTAACAATTTTTTAATACCATAATAAGCGATCTAAATTTAAAGTAGAAGTATTTGTAGTTCTAAGGTAAATAGATTACCTTCCTTAAATCTATTTCCTTCCATAACAATATTATCTGCATCATCATCACGACCGGCGATAATGAGAAGCCTTTGACTAATTTGATATCACCTTGTTGCGATTTTGCGAACTGGTAGAGCGGGAAATTCTAATTTACAATTTTGAAAGTTAATTTAATGTTATTTATTGTAATGTCAGAAGGGTTTAATATTCTGCATTTTAATTAATTTATATTTACTTTAGTCTCTCATTTGTAATTTTATGTATTTCTAGTTTTTTTCCAGAAGTGGTAACAACTGGGACGCGTAACGTTGCCATATAGAATCCACATTGCAGTGAATATTTAATGACAATATATTGATATTCGATTGTCTATAAAACATTAGATTCCAATTCTCATTTAGAAATATGTACTACTTACATCAGAAATAAAATATATGCTTTTAGCTATATCATTAATGCAATTAAATCCAACTTTTCAACAATAAAGGGTTACTACTTTCATCCCGCAAATGTGTTTTCAACTCGCAAATAAATAGTAGCAGTATACTAGCATTCGAACTCTGGTATATTTTTAGCAAGCAGTTTTATCCGTGGAAAACATTAAAGCAACAACAACAACAAAAAAAACAAAAAACAACAACAACAAACAAACATAATTTCAGATTTAAATTGAACACAGGACTGAAGGCAATATATCACCTTATGAGTGCGTACGAAACTACGGCATAAATTTGCAGAGACCACATATATATATATATATATATATATATAT
>BOPP01000168.1:2563794-2575830 GCA_017312745.1 Gryllus bimaculatus
CCTCTCCTCTCCTCTCCTCTCCTCTCCTCTCCTCTCCTCGTTTGCTAAGGAGAAATTTAAATAATTGCAAGTATCACATTTAATATTATCATTAATGTTAGATGAGAATATAAATGCATGTTTTAGACTGCAAAGGTTGAAATATAATTGACACATCATTGATGTGTCAAATCAATTGACACATCACATTAGTTCAGAATTTCAGATGAGTTTTACTGCTCTGTCACGCAACCATTTTTGAAAATCATCTAAAGAAATATAATTTCACGGACACGTGACGAATTGCGTTTTAACTTTAAAATGATTTGTTAAAAAACGCATCTAAATTTTCAAGTCAAATGCAATCCATACACTCAAGCAGCATTGTTAAAATCTCTCTACTTAAATAACTTCTTAATAAATCGTTAAAGGACCTTAAATTCTGAGGCTGGTGGCCTCAATACATCTTTCTCACACCGTGGGCTATTGGTTGAAAGCTTCTTCGACATTCTATAATATTTTGTTGGTTGGCTCTTTAGTGTTATTCTATAAACTTACGGCAATACGGAGGATGAGCCGCTGTGGTGAGGTACATTTTAACGCCCGGGATGCTGTACCTTTGTACGCGCGGATCGAAGTCGTACCCCATGAACGCGCAGTCTTCTGCCCCGTTCCCTCCTGGGGTGCATGCGCCCTGCGCCGAGGAACACGCAGTAATTAGGGAGTTGAACTCCCAGCACCAGCAGTGATCAGGGGGTTGAACACCCAGCACCAACAGTGATCTGAGGGTTGAACTCCCATCGCCAACAGCGATCAGGGAGTTGAACACCCAGCACCAACAGTGATCAGGGAGTTGAACACCGAGCGCCAACAGTGATCAGGGAGTTGAACACCCAGTACCAGCAGTGATCAGGGGTTTGAAACCCAGCACCGACAGTGATCAGGGTGTGGAACATCCAACACCAACAATGATCTGGTGGTTGAACACCCAGTGCCAACAGTGATCAGGGAGTTAAACACCCAGCACCAACAGTGATTAGGGGGTGGAACATCCAACACCAACAGTGATCTGGGGGTTGAACACCCTGCGCCAACAGTGATCAGGGAGTTGAACATCCAGCACCAGCAGTGATCAGGGGTTTGAATACCCAGCACCAACAGTGATCAGGTAGTTGAACACCCAGCACCAGCAGTGATTAGGGGGTGGAACATCCAACACCAACAGTGATCTGGGGCTTGAACACCCTGCGCCAACAGTGATCAGGGAGTTGAACACCCAGCACCAGCAGTGATCAGGGGTTTGAATACCCAGCACCAACAGTGATCAGGGAGTTGAACACCCAGCACCAGCAGTGATCCGGCAGTGGATGAAGAGGCGTGGGCGTGCGGGCTCACCTGCCGGAAGCTCCGCATGGAACGGCAGCGGCAGGCGAGGAAGCGGCATGTCGGTTGCATGGAGTGGATGAAGAGGCGTGTTGCGCGGGCGTGGGAGCAAGTGAACAACTCCTCCGGCTCGGTGAACAACGCCATCAGCCCACTGAGCTCAAGAAACGTCCACAACGAGCAACCGGGTTGAGTCTCGCCGCCGTTCGGGTAGTAGTCCACATGGCCCGTCGCGTCCTTCGAGCCCAGTCCTGCCACGCCCAGCCACCCGCGCTCAATTATTGATTGTTATTGATGCAATTGGTTCACAAAGTACACATATATAACAAACGCGGGTTCCTAAACTATTGTTGAGGAACACTTTACTTCTAAGCTTCAGAGGAATATCGGCCTGGAGTAGTTTAGTGACACACTAACATTAACAACAATTATCATAAAACCTGATGCAAATCAAGAAAGCAAATTCATAAGCAACACACATTAATTTAGAATTTATTTGAAGAAACCTACAAACTTATTCATTAAATACTCCATAATATTCACTACTTAAATTTTCTAGTCGGGGCACCCTATCATTATACTATCGTTTGTACAAATTATGTAGGACGCGTTTACGCACTGTTGATTCTCGAGATGAAGCAGATAATCGTCATTATTTCCTTGCTAATAGTATTTCTCATTTGCTTAGCTGCTGCAGCTGAAGTAGAGGTCAAATATAGGAGAGGGATGTTATGCGGTCTCCCTTGGAAACAAATTATGAAAACGGATTGGTAACAATGGGAATATGACGGATTCCCAGACAATTCCCAACCACAAATTTCGTGTTCGTAGTTCACCAATGTACTCGGAGTAATTTCATGAATTTGTCTATTGAGTTATTTACCTTTTCGTACGTATTTTAGATTGGAATATATTGTAATTTAATAAATATAATTTAGTTTGTTGAGGTTTTGAGCTGCTTGACTAGATTTCTTGCCCCAAGGAGGGTTTATAATCGCGGAGCACAGGGGTGACGACAGATTTAGAAGTGCGAGAGTATATATGTGGTTAATATATATTATGTATCGTAAATATGTTTATTTATTATTAGTTAAAAATGTCGTATACTTATTTGTGTGAAGTTAAATAATAAATAAGGTATTTTAACTGAAATTGAGTAAAACTCGGTGGCGGTAGCATACAAAATAAGTGATTATATAATGATAATAATAATAATAATAATAATAATAATAATAATAATAATAATAATACGAATAATGTAAGGAAACGAAAACGTAAATTAAACATGTCTTTGATTGACTATCAGAATGCCTTTGAAGTGTATCAAATTTCATCATAGACGTATTGAGTTGAGAAGTCGTTGGGTACCAGGTTACTAATATACAGCGAATAGGAAGGAGTAGAAACAAGAAGTCTTCAGATCAAGATTGATCCCATTATATAGACCGCAGTCGCACACTAAAGGGTTACAAGCTCCCTGGTGGTGAATAGGGGACGGAATTTGATGACCTGCGAAAGAAAGATATAAAAATGGCAGAATATTTTTGAATTGATATAACTATTGCCAATAAACATAACCAATAAAATGCCTTAAAAATGTCCTAAAACAAAGAAAAATGACGTAAAAAATGATCAAACCACTTCAGATAACTCAGGCTATTGGATATGTTACTCATGTAATTAAGGCTTCTTTTTGATCTAGTGAACTCGAGTTGCAAACGTTTTGTTTGGACTGTTCCTTAAAAGATTGCCGTTATTTATCGGACGAACAACAATGTCACTGATAAACGTTACAGGAACGTTAGATTACATAGTACTCCCAACCGCTGACATTACAATATGTGAGAGAAGAAATTGCATAGGCTACTCAATGGTGAACAAATGAACCTCGTAAATATTGTTTGAAGAAATTACCATTAAAATCGATTAAATAGGTGAAAATGCATTAAAATGACGTAAAAAGGTAAAAAAATGACTTATTAGTTGAAACTCACGAAAATTTAAAAAAAGACTTATAAAAATGGGTAATTTCGTTTCTTCATAACATAAAATGAATATCTATAATGAGTAGCATTGTTCTGAAGTGAAAAGAAAAATTGACTTTTCATTAAAGAATGAAGCAATTCTCACCCGCCGCTGTCTGTCGTTAATAATTTTAGCAATGACATCTGCATGAAGTTTGGTCATGATAATTGTCAAAAACAAATTTAAAGAGAGGCAAAATGACATTGGCCGAGAACATTGAAGTGAATATTCACACAGCAATTCAAGCTCTTGAGCCTGATAAAACACAAATAT
Source organism: Gryllus bimaculatus (assembly GCA_017312745.1). Lineage (NCBI taxonomy): Eukaryota > Metazoa > Arthropoda > Insecta > Orthoptera > Gryllidae > Gryllus > Gryllus bimaculatus. The sequence goes on from BOPP01000168.1 coordinate 2,567,455, forward strand.
CTGGACATCGAAGAATGTGAGATCATCTCAAACGAAGAGAGAATTAGCGGGGACTTTTACAGAAGAGTGACACTTGTTCTAGGGTCCGCTCTGAACTCCAAGAATAAAGTATCTACAATAAGTAGTTTGGCGGTGCCTTTAGCCGCATATAGTAATAATTTCGAATTATGGATCGAAAAAACACAAATATGCTTATATTGCATCATGTCGCCCACCCAAAAGCTGATGTGCAATGATTTTGTGTCACGTAAAGAAGGATGAAAAGGCCCCAGACAAGTCGAAGCCACCTGGCATATTGCAATAGTCGGGATGGGAATGTATGTTGTCTGCAATCGAAATGACCCACTAACGAGGCAGGTCATTTAATCTGACTGTCGAATGGCATTGTAAGTGTAGCAAGAAGCATTGCAAACAAGACTATGCAAGACACACAGTAACGTCTGATGGTACTTAACATGAAATGTAAGAGACAAAAATATTTCAAAGAAATTGTGGAGAGACAAATTACTCCATGGACAGTGTCTAAAAAGAATGGACAAGGAGGAGATCAATTAAGAATAATTATTTATGAGGCTTACAAGGAACAAATGAAGCCTAAATCGGAAGCTTTTTACTCGTAATAGCTGCCGAAGATGAAGCGTCGGGAACACAACCTTATGATATAGCGCTTCTCAAAATTTCCCAATATGACAGATAGCGCATTTGACAGGAACAAATGGAAACCATTTATCATATCGTCTCAGTCTGTCCAATTCTTGCAAATACCTAATACCAGAAAAGAAACGACAGGGTGTGTAGTTACTTCCACAGGCAGATCTGGACCGACCTTTGAAGTTTCAAACACATGCTTCAAGTGGCACGAACACTTCCCAAAACCGGTGACGTCTGTTTCACTGTGTACAATTATGTACGACCAACAAATTAAACTAACCGCCCGGTAGAGGCAAACAGACAGGTTACTGTTATCCGGTATTTGAAAGAAAAACGCGCCTGCTTGTAGATGTTGCTGTACCATGCGATCAAAACGTAACCAAGGAGGTAGAAAAAGTCTTAGATACTAGAGTTTGGAAGTCGAGATCAGCCAAATGCGAGACGGAAAAGCACAGATCGTCCCGATAGTTACTCGAATCTCTATGATTCGTTGCGCAAAATTTGTGTCAGAACTTGGCTAAACTCACAGGTCTTTCAAAAGACTGGGAAGTGTGCAAGACATTACTTTATTGGGAACAGTTCACATTTTGCGCAAAGTATTGTAGAAGCACTGATAGCCCCTGGATGTGTTCCTTAGAAAGCTGGTTGTAAACCGGAGTAGACTTTATAATCAACCGAGTCATAACATAGTCCTGAATTAGAGGAATAATACTTCTACAATAGTAATGGTAAACTTAATATTACACACTACATCACACGGTGATATAGAGCATTATACACGGTTGTACTTTACTGCACTGCATTTCACTACCCTACGTTTCAACACTCTTCGACGCCATTCACAATGCTTCATTGAATTCTTTATATATTTGCTTTGTAAATAAGTTGTGGGAATCTCAACAAGTCACTCGTCATTCAATATTAAATTGGACTAGATATGTATTTGTCAATTACCTTACCATTCTTTAATGAACGCGTTACAAAATGCTTCTACGAGTCTCTCATTATTTGGTTAATTGGATTGTCGCACCCTAACCTACTATTTAACTGACAGTTACTCTATCTATTTACAATATTCGCGAAATGAATTCGTTACCCAAATAGTATTCAGTTACAGCGTAATTGCAACCCAGGGCGATGGAATTGTACTGTAAGACCCTTTAATTTCCATACCATTTATTTCATGCCAATATCGCAAGTTTTCTAAGTCTTGTTGCATAATATTTTCATCGATATTTAATTGAAATTATTGGAATAACACGCAAATGTCAGTGAATAATCGTACAGTCGATTGTAGTATGATACTTGGGAAATCATTTACGGAAGCTATGAAAAGGAGAGGCCCTATAAGACTTCTGGAACTCCTGGCGTACGATCACCGATATTTGAAAATTGTTTTCCTACTCGATCTGTTTCCTGTCTCGAAGGAACTCTAATCCATGATACATGCATCTCTTCTCAGCATTGAAAGTTTCCGAATAGGTTTGTGCGAAACTACATTGAATACTTTAGCAAAATCAGCTATTACAGCCAATGACAACTGCGACAGCTAGTTCCTGAAAGAGGGATACAACTTTGTGTTTTGCAAGAGAATCCATTTCTTAATCAATGTTGCCCAAGAAAAATCCAATTTGATTTTTCCCGTTTACATCACAAATACTTAAATATTAAGTGTTTCATTAATTTATATATTACCAAAGTGAGGGATACTTGTCGAGGCACTTTCTTCTTACCGCCAGTTTTGAATGACGGTACAATGATAGCTGATTTACAGTCTTTCAGCTCAGTCGCGTTGTTAAACGAAATGCTAAACGCCGTTAGTGTGTATTGGAGAGTAGCCTCTCCGCCAATTTTGATGTCTGACGAAATCGTCTGGGGCGCGCGCTTTCCCATTAATGAATTCACGCGTTTACAAAGGACCTTTGATTCTATTGCTTGAATTGATTATTTGTTGACGGACAAAATATTGGGATGGGTGCCTGATTTAGTGCGTTTCTCGGTGAGCTGCGAGTTATTTATGTTTCAAATGCCAGAAATTTCCTCCTCATTTCCTACGTGTAGAAGTACATACTTGCACATATGTGTAGAAGCCCTACAATTTATTTTTATGGCGCGAGGATGTTTCCCAAAAAGTCCTTCGCTTTTTCTTTTCTTTTCTCTGATATTCGAGTTCTGAAAATTATCATATGCGCATTGCAGCGATGCCTGTGACTAAAAAGCGCTCTTTGTTTTGCTTTTCGAGTGCCTCATTTTTGTATTGAAATATTAAGATGACACAGAATTACTTTTCAGAAACCCGAACAAGCACATTTTTCGAAGGTTTTTTAAATTATTGGTTTAAACCGTTTATATTTCTTCCATACACCCTCTGTTTTAGAAACTCTTCACTGCTCATTGTTCCTTTAAGTATCCGCGATCTCCTCCAACACCTATGTTTCATTATTGCCTTATTTTTTGTTTCGTGGCTCCTCCAATATTTAAGCCTATACGTAATTCTAACAACATAGATTTGTTGTCGCTAATGCCTTCAAGCACGACGTATGAAAAGTAAATTTGTACTGGGTGGAGGAGGAAAAATCTCACATCTCATCTTGCCAGGTCTGTTGGCCTACCTCAGATTATCCGACATCCCATACCAGCCTAAGTTGTAGACTTTCTTTTCGCACACCTCACCTTTGTTAACTTTGCAAATATTGATCACCAGCGTTGACCACAGGATGACCGTGCCTATTCTTTGTCCTGTGGCAGATTGCTTCCAAAATTTCATAACTGTCGTTCTGCGGTCAATACGAAGGTTGCCTTTTATGTTTCGGGATTTGGCAACCCTGGTGTTGCAATCTGGCAACTGACAGCTCTATCGTAAAGTTGGATGTTTTGGGCTTATACGTACTCAGAACGTTTTGACATACGAGCGCTATTTGTGTTATTTACAGTAACTTAAAAGATTCATCTTGGCCCCAAAATGGAATATTTTTGTGCGATTATTTTTTACAACTTTCGACGTGGATTAACTCCGCAACAGTGCATGAATGAACTTAATTCAATTTTTGGCGATGAAGCTTCAGCAAGAACTAATGTTTATCGACGGTATAGTGAATTCAATCGTGGTCGTAGTTCACTCCAAGACGAATTTCGTGAAGGTCGTCCAAAATAAGTTGTTCTTCCGAAAACCATTGATGCTGTGCGTGAACGGATATTGCAAGATCGTCATGTGACCTATCATGAGATTGAGACAATCTTAGGCATTAGCGGGACCAGCATACATTCAATATTGCATGAACATTTGACTGTCAAAAGAATTTGTTCGCGTTGTATCCCACACAATTTGTCAATCGCTCAAAAAAAGGCTCGTGTGGATTGGTCGAAAGAAATGCTCAAAAATACGATCGCGGTGCTTCGAAACACATCTATGACATCGTGACAGGTGATGAATCGTGGATTTACGCGTATGAGCCCGAAAGTAAACAGCAGTTGACTGAATGGGTGTTTCAAGATGAGCAAAATCCAACAAAAGTTGCTCGCGCACGAAGCACTTCCAAACAGATGGTCGCCTGTTTTTTCGAAAAAAATGGAGATGTCCCAACCGTACCACTAGAACAACACAGAACAGTCAATTCTGAGTAATACACAACGATTTGTTTGCCAGCTCTCTTCCAAGAAATCAGGAAAACCAACCGCCGAAGACGGAGCACTCTTCACCACGACAATGCGAGCTCTCACACATCGGCTCAAACAACTGCATTTTTGAGCACCCAAAACATCGATTGGATGAGTCACCCGTCGTATAGTCCTGACTTGGTACCGAATGACTTCTTTTTATTCCTCTACGCAAAAAACAAACTGAGAGGTCAACGTTTTTCGACACCTGAATAACCGGTCGCTGCATTCAGAATGCATGTTTTGGAGATACCTCAATCAGAGTGGCAAAAGTCCTTCGACAATTGGTTCATACGCATGCAAAAGTGTATAGATCTTCATGGGGAATATTTTGAAAAACAATAAGTTAACGATAACGATTTTCTATTATTAATATTTGTTTTTTTTCTCTAATCCTGAAATATAAAAGGCAACCCTCGTAGCATGTAATACTTTTCATTGAAGTTCCCGGTACACCAATCTCCAAATCGTGCATTTCGAAATAGTGTTCTATCCAAATGTTCTTAACATTGATAAATTCTCTAGCGCAAAGAAAAACTTCCCCATCGGTTGGTTTACCGTCTCTTCGTACAATTTAAAATTCCATGAATTCCAGGGTTGAGGGGGCGTATGAGTTCAAGTTCTCTTCTAAAAGTTGTAAATGTTGTGATTTAGTGGATGAGGCGAGCGGTATGTAAATGTGTATCCGCATCACTTCGTATTACAAATAATTCTTTCTTCAATAAAAAAGTAAAGAACAAAGATTATCACTAAGTAAATATATATTATCACTTGATGAACTTATATACATGAAATTAACAGATTCCGTCGGAATAAAGAATTGCTATATGTTACACATCTATTATATTGCCTTCTGTTTTCTTGAATTATTTCCCGGGGCAACATAACACTTTCACTGGTGGTCTCACAACACCCATGTCATCGGGACGGGGTCGCCACAGAGGGGAAGTTATACTCGATACGGACACGTTTAAGCAATGTTGCTACAATAATTTATAGTTCTAAGCAGGAAAAACAATAATTTATAATACCAGTACTATCTGTATGGATGACGTCCACGAACTCAGCGTCAGAATGATCGAGCCGTACTATGTCAGGCATAGAATGGAACATAGGCCCAGCTGGATCTAGACCTGAAATGTGAAGAACTAGTATCTTCAATCCAAGCAAGGTTGATTCTATGATAATAAAAATGAATAATAATGTTAAGAAGTTTTCATTGTATTTTGTTATTACTTCTAGATGACACCGAAAGTATTTTTTATTTCTAACAAAATCGGTAATTTTGATAATCGGACATTCTATGAAAATAAAAAATGCACATTATCGTAATCATATTATTTTATTACGAATTTTAAAAACTTCTAATATTTTCGCCATCGATATATTTAAAATTAAATATTAATTTTAAAATCTATGTATTGTAGAAAAATATCGAAGGCCTTCAAATCTCAGCGATACTGTTTGCTAAGATGGCTCCACTCCCTACTACATACAAAAGTCATGGGGTCAAAGCCATGTTCAAGGGTCATGGTCAGGGTCAGAGCCATGATCAAGGGGTTCTCCCCCGACAATAGAAGTTAATCACATTTGCTCCGAGTCACACTGAATTTTCGTTTCGTTCGCCGCCTCCATAACCGTCCCAACGCGAAAGCGCGTTTGTAGCGCGGGGCGAGCGCGTGCGTGGTAGCAGGGGCGATGCTCTTGCACACCGTATCCGATTTCAACTAATGAGATTCAGGCACCAGATTGCGTCAGGATATTAGCGGGAATTTAAATGTCAAAATCATCACAGTTACAAGTGAATAAAACAGAAACGGATTAGCAATTTAAAAAAAAAAATATTACATCGTATACACCTTATCGTGTTATTTTTGGTCGGTTACCTTTAAAAATTGTCTCTTTGTACAACTTTCAAAATGTTTCTTAACACGTCTCGCTTGCCACGCAAATGGGGGCCTGGCTTTTCGAACGCCGCGCCCGTGCTTTGGTCACTTGTGGTTAATGACGCCAACAGGCGTTGCGCGGAACGGGCGCGCCGAGGGCAGTACCTGAGATCCGCGCGACGCCGGGCAGCGCGGCGCCCACGTAGCCCGCGACGTGCGCGCCCAGGCTGTGGCCGATGAGGTGCAGCGCGGAGGGGTGGAGCGCGCACGCCGCGCCCAGCGCCCGCAGCACGCGCGCCGCCTCCAGCGCCACCACGCGCGCGTCCTGCGCCGCCTGCGGGTAGGTCACGCCCCCGTCCGCGCCGCTCGCCCACCCCACCGCCAGCACCCACGCGTCCTCGCGCGCCAGCACGCGCCGACGCAGCTCCTGCGTGACAGACCACCAGGGCCCGGCAACTCTCCATCAAAATTGGGGACAGAGCTAGAGGTTGCTACTATAGGATGCGCTGGTGTCGCCGGATACAACTGCTGATAAGGCTCGCTAACTTTCGCTCATAAAAATTGGTCAAGAAATACAAATACATTTTGACTAAGAGCGATTTCTGAAATAAATTACAAAATAAGTTAAATACTATGTGTTTATCTTCTAAAATTCATTTATTCATAATAATACACGCATGAAAGAAAAGTTAGCGTGAACAGCGGCGCAATCTTTTGTATCAAGCGCGTGTGTTTGCGTCCCGAGAACCCACGCGCGTTTTAAATAACGTTGGTAGCAATTCGTATTTTAGTTCGTGTAAGAAGGTGTTGCTCTAGAGCGCGCCACTGTAATGGTTCCCACCACGTTATATGGGAGTTATAGGGCCCTGCAGACAACACTCGCTCGCTCGCGCACCCGCCGCTTGGCCCGCTCGTCCGCCCGGAGCTCTCAGGCAGGCCGATTCAGCACGCACTGACTTACACGCGCGCCTGCTACTCGGCTCCGGTCCTGGCCCCGGCAGCCTCTAAGACAAGCTTAACCAGCGGTGACAAGGCATATTCATCGGCGCATCTATCGAGGAAAGAACGAGGATTTTTACTACAGTTCAAAACTACAAAAAGACGGATGGAGTCTATATATTTAATAATATGGGATTTTTAGCAGTATTTAAACATGTTTATCTTATACATGTGATTTCCAATACATCGGTAACATGACAGCTTCCAAACGTCACGAATTATTTTAGAAGAGAAATCATCACATTTGTATTTTTATGAAGTTAAATAATTGAGAATATAAATTTATATGCATCTCAAGCCCATCGAACGTGCGAGTGGAATTCTGTAGCGTTCCATCCCTCTCTCTCTTGGTCTGTATTTGAAAGATCAATAATAACTAATTTATTGAAGATTGTCACAGCCATTGCAAAGGGCTCCCTTGCGTTGGAGAGTGTTCCCAACTCTGATTAATTGATGTGTTTCCGTAAGATAATGAGAGTGTAACGCGAACACCATCACGCAGGTGTAGAAATCACGCAGGTGTAGGCCGGAGCATATACATGAGCGTATATATTTCTTTGAATATTAATTTGACTCTCGACTCCCATTCTGTGGAATGCCTCTCCAGCTACCACTCCATCCCCTAATCTACCTCTTATTCTACACAAACCTTTTGCAGCCATTCCGATTTCAAGTCCAACTCCAACACTGTATTAGGTGTACACACACTATTCGCTACTTAGGATGAGATAATGAAAACGAAAAAACGAAAATTAATTCAAATGCAATTCAATGATGCCTTATTTTTACGTGAAAGGTCATCAGGCATCCACGCATATTTCGCTTCGATCCTTTCACCGTCTCTCGGAGAAAGAATGTATCGTTCAGACGACGAAACATGCGATTTAAATTTAGCTGAGAGCCTTGTTTTAGGATTGAGGATTTTTGACTTGCGATAAATCTACAACTTGGTACTGCTGTCTTTACTTCCCCTCCGAAAGATGATACACAAATAATTGTTTCGCCCTTAAAATTCCATGGCTTCGATCGGGTGGGAGCCCACGAACGTGGTTACAACAGTCCGATTCGCTAATCTCTGCAACACCGAAGAGAGAGGGAGGAAGAGAGAGACATAAGGACGGAGGCCGAGAGAGCCAGTAAGAGAAATAGAGAAGAGAGAGGGTGCGATATATATATATATATA
>BOPP01000168.1:2576080-2653831 GCA_017312745.1 Gryllus bimaculatus
GTCGCCGGGCGGCGGGGGCCCCAGCAGGAGGCGGCCGCGCTCGGGGTCGCTCCGCGTGAACAGGCGCACCGTGGTGTTGATGGCGGCGCGCGCGCGGGGCACCGGGTTCACTGCCCGCCACAAGGGCCGGAACCACGCGCGCGACGTGTTCACCCAGCCCAGCCCCTCGTAGAGGACGGCGTGCTCCTGCGCGGCCGCGCCCGCTGCCGCGCGCAACACCATTAGCCCAGCGTCTCTGATCAGTTAACTAAACGGTGACTCCATTTACATAATTTTAATTTTTGTATTATTACACATTTCGAACTCTAAGTGTGAGTTCCTCTTCACTGTATAACATGTCTACTCATCGAGTCACTGAGTTTACGATGGTACCTCTAGTCAACAGTACGATATTAACTGGAATCTTTGTTTAGTTTATTGATTAATATTTAATCCAATGTTCACAAATTTTCTCATCGTGTTTATTTGATGGGGTCAGAACAACATATAGCTAACTCTTACATCTCTAATTTTTGTCCGTCAGAGGAAAAACTAAGTTTTGTTTTTGTGAATCCAGACATGTTTCAGTTTGTATTTATGTTACGGATAAAATGCGAGCCTGGCTAATTTCTCAAACAACACATCTTCCAAACTGGGAATCGGTTTACCGACATGAAATTGTGATGTCTAGAATATGTGAAATATGTTACATTGAGAAATACCCTATATTGTGTGACAGAAAGGAATGAGGCTGCTGGTGGGGAGTTTCTAAGGCTAGTGCGGGACAAGGTATGTCATAAATTTCTCTTTATCTAATACCACCTATCCTGAGTAACTATATATCTCAATTCACACATTGCAATGCATTTCTGAGTTCAAGCGAAAAACCTCCGGTTTTCAGCTTTATGGAAATCTGGTATTATTTCCGAAACGATCCATTTATCGTCATTCATACATCTTTATCCAAACCGTCTCCTTTATCCAAACCGTCCTCCTTTACTCCAAACTATCCTCTTTTATCCAAACCGTCAAATCCTTTATCCAAGTCGCGAATTCACGTTTTCCAGGATTCAGCCGTAATATAGACTCTTCTTACTGATATCTATTGGCACACTGTAGATTAATGAACGTGTTTGTACGGCGTTTGAATCGTATTGTTTTCCTTTAGGAGAAATTTTAACATCTTTATTTTGGAAATGCCAAATGTGGGTTAGCGTGTTGCCGGACCCCTTCATTTGTATTTTACACTACTGTGCGATTTTTTGTAATTAGTCGGTGGCGCAGAAATCTCACACGGCTAATGAGGCTTTGTTACGCCGATAGTGCGCGATGAGTTCCTGTCGCTTTTTGGTTACGCTAAAGAAAATTATGCAAATCACGTGAAATGGCAATAGTGTGATTTGTAATGTCCTTTTCTGTATACACGTTTCTTGCGTAACATTTAAACCTTCAAATACACTCCCCACAAAACCCACGGGCGAACAATTCAATTCAAGATGAGGAGATCTGGGATACCATTATCAACGACTGTTGATTCTTTCGTCCAAGTACACCGTGTGCTTCCGGGTCGTTTGATGCAGAGAATGTGTTTCGGAAGCGCCTTGATTGATTATTTCATGTTTACGGACGCGTCAGATGCTTTAGTAATTAACCTTTAACTTTAATGTATGATTTCATCCTGCATTCCCCGTTGGATAACGAAATTCAATATTAACCTACACGTCGGCTTGCGGGGTTTTCCCAAACATGTATCTCCCATCAGCAGGGCACAGCCCCAGCCGACGCAATCTCTAAGCTCCCGATTTCTATCGTGGTGTAGTACATGTGAGTGTAAGTATGTGTAAGTAAGATGGGAACAGGACAAGGAAGAGGAAGGAAAGATTGCGCACGGTCCCTGTGTGGTTTGTCCGGGTCTGCTCCGGAGAAACCATGGAAAATTACTCGTCAGAGCAGCCGGTTGCAATAATTCTCCCCGAGACAGCGGCTGAATTCGACTCTGCCGGTCGGAGGGTCCTGGAGTAAATCGGATCAGCGGTTTCAACGCCTCCTATTGAAGGGATGCGCGGCAGTCCTTCACCGGCAAAGCAAAGCTCGTCATCCGTTAGAGATTTCTGCGACGCCCCGAGACAAAAAAATAGATAAAAAGATCTACAGGCACATTACATTAACTTATATATAATGTACTTCTCATGCAAAATGCCCACTTCAAATTAAAAGTGCTAATTTGAAGAATTTTAATAAATATCAAAGCTCTTGAAAGAAATATTTTAGTGGTCACGGAACGAGACTGCAAGGAGTATTAAATTGTCAAAACTAAAAATTCGAATACACAAACTAAAAATGCGTTTATTTCGCTGGCAGATATGCTTTCCAATATTCACACGCATATTTATACGTCTACATTCCATTCATTTCCAGTACCCAGGTTTGCTATAAGAAATAATGACTTCACTCTGAGCGAACAGTCACAATTATAGAAGAATCTGCCTAACAAGGAGTCAAAATGACAGTTCACTACAAAGTGATCACATGAAATTCAGAGAAGTGTCCCTCCGCCGCGACAGCTGTTCGGCCACATCTCTTCGTAACGTGTTTATGTTAGTACATAGCTCCGGTTAAGACATCATGGCTTCTCATGGTTCACAACCGTGTAATTATATAAAACATAAATTGATAAAACGAAAACCACGGGATGTTCTCGAAAACCACAGCCACTTTATTGCGCAGCAGGGAACTCGTGCGCGAGTACGCGTCTCACATTCAAGACTCGGTTTTCAAATAAACATAATACTTATCTCAAAGAAAGTAAATTCAATGTAATGTTTATAAAAAAAGAATTTTTACAGACGAGCATAGTATCACTGCACTTGCAAATTTCGATTATTTCTCTTAGTGAACTATATTTTTGTCGGACGATGACATCACAAAAGGAAGCGTCGAAGCCATTTACAAGTTAGCTAATTGCAAACGAACCAATGAAAGGAGAGACAAATGGGCTGAAGGACTCAACGCCCACAGAACCTTCAGGTATGTTGCCAGGACTAGCTGTCACAACGGACCGTTCTTACAAAAATCGCTCCGTTGTTGTATTATCATTATTATTATTATAACTATTATTAACAATATTACGAACTAAGACTGTACAAAATATCTCACCATTTTGCGGAAGTAATAATTGATGAGCAGTTTGCAATAATTCTAGGAGTGATTGCCCGTGAGCAGGTGTGATGAGCCACCCCACTGCAATGGTCATCATGAGTGGTGCACTGCGCTGAATCCGCATGAAGAGATAGGGATACTCAAGGACTCCGTTTTGCCGTAGCATTCCAACACTGCTGTGAATTAAAAAGTTTCAATGTGTGTTTCCACAAAATGTGTGAACCGTATATGCCGCCTCAAAAATACCTCTTAAAGCTCACTCAGAAATACGGGAGGTGATCAGTTCCCTGGCACTAAACACGACACCAAAGTGAGCACCAAAAATGTCCAATTTGTTGGTTTTTTAAAAAAACGTTTACGATAAAATGTTTCGTAACATTTGTCAAAACATCTAAGAAGAAATTATGTTTCTTTCCATTTATCGAAATAAACATAACGATAAGGGTGTTTATGAAACTCTAATGGAATTGAAATAGTAGTCTTTTTTTTCAGGAAACTGAAAACGACAGTGGTCGGTGTTTGATTCCAAGCACATTTCTCCCTTCTGTACCCTTCCTGCAGGGGTAAGAAAATTTTGATTTCGTGTCTGGCGCTTTTTACCTTACGCCCGTCCTGTTACCTTGCCCGGTAAGCTGGATTCTGCTGGCAGGCGACACCGCTAGCGAGTAACTGCGGGGCTGCACCGGCGTAATGTGATTCATGGGCACTTAAAGGCGAAGGTGACATCCAAGTATTATTGGAGTGCTCGAACGTAATTAGGAAAGTATTTTCCGTCAGGACGATCAGGCAACGAATCAACCTCTATCGCTCATGTACAAAATAGCTTTGTGTGAATTCGCCGTATTTCACTACCCGGACCCTTTGATTCTCATAACCATGAACAGTCGGTTTCCCATTATTGCATCCTCATCTACATTAAAAGAAACCACAAGTATTAATCTTGCAGTGTCACAATCCTTTGCTTATGGAATTTCAAATTGTAAATTTTCGCAGGATGAAGCTGTCATGAATATATGTTTTACAATATAATAATAACATTTATTAAAAACATTCTTACTCTATGCTACTCACATTAATAATAATAATAATAATAATAATATTTATTGAGTCACATATACAATTACAATCGTGTATGACGAGTCAATATGATGCCTTGGGTGGAGAGAGCGAAGTTATATTACTGTTCAGGAGCAAACAAGGGGCCATCTCAGCATTTGCTCAAAGGATCAGAGAAACTGAACAAAACCTGATCGAGATGGGGTCATTGGCCTAGAAATACAATACTTGTTACAGTTAGATTAAGATATTATACAGTAGATAAATTATCTGCTAATAATTAACATTTCAATATGATATTTTAATGCTACTACTTATAATAATTATATTAATAATAATTACATTAATAATAATTACATTAATAATACATATCAATTATGTTTGCAACTACATCAAATTTAACAATAGTAGTACATTCTATATTTATAACTTGAAATGGTGAGGAGGCAAGTTTTGACCAGTTTTTTTTCTTCTATTTCACAGGATGTGATATGCAGATTTTTTTCTTTGCTTCAGCTTGAAACAGTTCACATGAAACAGAAAGTCTAATGGAATAAGAAATTCTTATTTATTTATATTTTTTAAGGGAAATGTTGTAATTTGAAAATCCCTTTACACTGTAGAACATGTTGTTAAGCAGGAAAGATTTCAATTTACTTTTAAATGTATGAATTGTGTTTATGTCTTTGATATCATTGCCTAGTTTGTTGTAAAGTGTAATGCCCTCTATTAGGGTACTTTTTTGATAAAGTGAATATTGATATAACAGGTATAGAACACATGATTATACCTTGATGATCGACAAGATTAAGTTGTTAGCGATTTGCATATAAAATTCAATCGACTTCCTATTAAAACTAGAACAATACTATTACTATTTATATTTTTATTAAAAAATATTATAATTGTTAGAGTTATAAACAAAACTTCTGTCTTTAATTAATGCCTTATTGCCCTACTTTAAAAAAAAGTTTTTTATTCCACTATCAATGTCTATATCATCACATATGTCTTGCACAATAGGCAAGATTAAAGTGCCGATCTTAAATAATTTTTGATCAATTTCAATTTTGAAAAACTCCTCTCAACTGGTATGGCTTACGGGAATTGTGAGGAATATTTGAAGCTGGAATATAACCTTCTTAACTGACTTGTTCTGATTTTTTATTTTGATAAATTAAAGCTCGAATAACGTAGAAAACATACATACAATACATACATCAAACATACAGTTACATAAATAAAAAAGTAAAAATGCAAATAAAATATTTAATACTCACATAGTTGGATGAATACGTACAGGAACAATAGTACCATTTTTTATCAAAGTTCAATATTTTAACAATTGTTACACGTACTTATGAGTGCTAAAATCACAATTTGGAAAGCGCAAACATCTATATTATTTCAGTAGTATACTTACATTTTGTGGCTCTCACACGCAACCGATCTTTGTAAATTAGGCCTCTATAGGAAGAGGCCTTTAGAGACGTGACAAATTTGTTTTTACTTTTAAAATACGAAGGATTTGTTTAAAAATGTATCTAAATATTCATGTTAAATGAAACCTGCATCGTTCAGCCACCTATATCGTTAAATAACTCCTAAACGAATCGTTCTAAACTTAACCTTTAAAAACTAAAATATTGAGACCAAAAGCCACAAGCTTACTATCCCGTAATCTAGAGGATGAAATATTCAAGAACATTCTATTAAATTTTTGCTGGTTCGGTACTAATCGAGACTACCAGTGCCACCCTTCAACCCTTGCTGCTGGTGGCCATCTTTGTGATGTCACGCTTAGAAAGCGTAGATTCCTCTGTCTTATAGTATTTACGATTTCATTGTTCACCGTGGTTTGCACAGACTGACGAGGTTTATTTGCATAGTTATTAATTCAAGATTTGCTCGTGCAGCAACTAGACGTACTGTTAAGAGTTGCTTGAAGAATGTTTCTTATGCGTGCTGTGAAAACATTAATTTAACGTTTTACCCACATACAAGTACAAGCGCTGTATTCCTAATAGTGGAGGGAGGTGAGTGTACGAATACAGCGAACAGTGTCTTGTAAGTTTTGGCTTGTGTTTTACCTGTACCAATATTTTCGTTATCAGCAGTGATTCGGTAAAACTTCCAAGTCAGCGTGTTCAGTCACAGAGCTTTCTCAATAGTAAAACGCTTTTAAAATATTTTTGTAGCTATCATAAAAAGTGAAAGTTAACTGTCAAAGAATATTGAATAATTACTTCAAATATTTTTAAGAAAGTGTTGTGAATTGTTCCAAAAAATCCCTCAATAATACTGAATAAATCTTTATTGAAAAGGTTCTACCTGGATAAGAATGCCCCCTCTTGAAATTGAAAGCACAATTTTTTCTACTGGTTCTGACCACGAAAAACATTTTTTCGTAAATCTGTAGATCCCCCCCCCCTGCGCATCCATTGTAATAACGAAAAATGTTTTTTTAATTTTATTTTTTCATTGAATTGGCCGTTGCATTTCCTTTGCAAATAATGATTTTTTGTGTGAAATTTACTTAATTTAAAAAACAACAACAATTATTTGCCACGAAATTCAAACATTTAACTGGATTTTAAAATTGTGGAATTTTTTAAAAGCAAATTTTAATTCCGCCGTGTGTACAAGAAAATTCTCATATATTGACATAAACATCAGCTATTTTTTGGATTTTTTCAGATAATTCTGATTGGTACGTCATGTTTAAAAAAATAAATTACATATTTTTGTTCCATTCTTTCATGTATGAAGAACTGTATAGAGTACAGTAATTACTGTACAGTAATTACAATACTTTTTCTAACGGCAGTATTTGGAATATTAAAAGGCTAATATGAATATAGTAGTTTACGTAACAAATGCGTGAAACTGATGATTAACGCACGAGTGTTGCTTATACAACTTTTTTTACATGCCGTGAGCGAAATGCAATGTGTCAGGAAAACGTTTTGCGATGTTTCGTATACCGAAAAAAATTGCTGTTTCGCACATGAAAAACAAGCACGAGAAACCGCATTTCGTACACATCGTGTTAAAAAATAGTTCTGTTACTTACTTCTTTAAATGTGCTCTTAGCTCCGTAGCAACCAACCATCTAACCACGGCGTTCAGAGCGTGTCCATCGCAACGGCCCTTAAAATACTCTAGAGGCCATTAAAATAGTTTAGCGAAACCTCGCGTTTAAGTTTCACCACTACTCTAAATCTTCGGGTGAATGTCCCTTTCCTCCCACTTTTCCGTTTGCCCTATTGGCTCATTTTGTCCCGGTGTCCGACGTGTCCCATTTTGTCTTCTTGTTTCATTTTGTTCTCTTCTCCAATATTCTCCCCTTGCCCAATTTTGTCTCCGCGTTCCGTTTTGTCCTATTTGCCGCCTTGTCCCATTTTGTTCCAGTCCCATTTGATCTCCTTGTCCCACTTTGTCACCTTATCCCATTTTGTCTCCTTGTCTCATTTTGTCTCCTGGTCCCATTTTGGCTCCTTGTCTCATTTTGTCACCTTGTCTAATTCTTGCAGGGGTATGCGGAGGTAGTAGGGAAATCTTGAACTACAAAAATGAAACCCCGCTAGACTACAATACCACGTGAATTAATTGAAAAAAAGTCAAATTTAAAATTGCAGAAAGAATAGCGCAAGTCACTCGGCAACTGCCAACGACCACAATCCAAACGCAAGTTTTAAATGTTGATGGTTTTTTGAAGTATGTACATCAATGCCTAGCTGTATACTGCCTAGCTGTATACTGTATATTGTAAATGATACACCGTTTGACATTAAACATGAACTGTCGGTTCGCTAAGATATTTAATACGTAAAGTTCGTTTGAGTAACATTCCCATATACCGAAGTGAAATCTTGGCCTACTGAATTGTTTCTAATGGAAACAAATGTTTTTTGTTACCAAAAGGTGAAAATATTAGTTTTATTATTATTTGGATCGAAATTGTTTTTCTTGAGGTCCGTAAAAACACAGAAAATAATCCAATACTTTTTGGTATTCAAATCATTTTTCAATTTTCGCACCCCAGAAAGCTGGAACCCTGCCTCTCCAAAACCCTCTCTGTTCCTCATAACAAATCCAAGAAAGTTAAATAATATTGCAAAGGTTAGGGTTGTACTTCTCCGATCCTGTATTTTCTCATGGAAAACTTTACTTGACTTTCTTAAGAATAAAAACCTTTTGTAATATTTTTGTCATTATAAAGGAAAGCGAAAAACTAACTGTTAAGGAAGATTGAATAATTATTTCAAATGTTGTTATTAAGAAAGTGGGAATTGTTTGCAGAACTTATCTCTATAATACTGAATTTACCTTTATCGAACATTTGTTTCCAACATCAATTGCATTATTTTTAGTTTTGTTTGATATTCTGAAAGTATGAAGTTAAATTTTACATTTTCTAACAAATAAACATGTTTCATTAACATCTGCGCTTCTTAATGGAAAGGGTAGGGAAAAGGGTAGGAAAAGGATGGGGAGTAATATGCGAGAGTTCTCGCACAGGTACGCTAGTATATATTGTTAATAAGTTATTCATAAGTTAATGTGAATTGGAAGACTGGCGAACCATCATTGACTCTTTCTTTGAATTTCCAAAGTATCACTCACAGACATCGCTGAAGGGACTTATCCGCACTGTAATCTAATTGATGGATGCATGCATCCAAAGGATCCAAAGGATGAATGTTTACTAACTACCCTTTGTGCAGCCCGCCATTCTGTGTTCCACTGCACGAGCCGGAATTATGCTCCTGAACTAACGCGCTCTGCCTGTCATCTGGGGAATTAAATAGCTCCAGGGTCTTACCAGGGTCTTTTGGTGAATAATTTGTCTCAAATGCTCTTTTAATTTTACTTTTGACCATCATATGTAAAAATCCAATTTAAAACAATGTAAAACCGACTTCGAAATATAAAAACTGGAAACGTTTTTACGTCAGGCTAAGATCTTGAACCTTCCTAAAAAGCTAACACACGTCCTCAGGCCAAGTGATGCATTTTTCACTACCTTTTGTGCAGCCCGCCATTCTGTGTTTCGCTTCGCTGGACGGATATATGCTCGAAAGCTAATGCGCTCTGTCCGCCATCTCTGGAATTAAATAGCTCCATTTCACAGTCTGCTGACGACTCATTTGTCTCAATCGCTCTTACAATATTTATTTTGACTGTAAAAAACAAAAATTCAATTTAAAACAATGTAAAACCAACTTCGAAATATAAAACCCACTCTAGGTCACAAATAATTTTGGACATTTTGTGTATTTGGTCTTCCGATTCGGAAATTACTTTGCACGCCGAATTTTTGTAAAATAAAATCATTGTCAATTCGAAAGGCTAAAAGTATGTTCGCAATTATTTGTTTCATTTAATTGTGCTTTTATATTTCGAATATAGTTTTCCATTTTTTAAATGGTTCTTTCTATGTTTAACTTTTCAGTGGCTTTCAGGGGAAATGACGCATGTTGTTTTCTCCTTGCATCGCCCCTTTAACAAAGAAAGATTTTGTATATTTTTTAACATTCAAAGATTTAAGCATGAAGATGTTTTGTGCCACACGATTCTGAGCGTTGTTCTTGCTTTTACTACAAACATTCAAATAACAAATCTGAAACATTTATTGGAAAAATATTAACTTATGTTTGGAACGTTGGCACAAATTGATTGAAAATTACGCGTAAAAAAGAAAAGATTATTCAAGTGTCAGTAAGTGTAATAATTGACAATGCTAAAATTGGATCATGGATCGCGCTAAGAAAATTAAATCTAATTTCAATAATGTAGAGAGTTTCGTAAAACTCTGAACTTTTGTAATTATAGAAAATTCAGAGATTTTTAAAAAATTCAGGGATTTTTTAAAATTAAATTATTACAGTTTAAACAAGAAATTTAAAGAAAACGTGTGGAGCTGTCTTTTGAAAATATATGTTTCATTTCTATATAAAGTAACCCATCATTCAAAGTTCCTTTTCAAATTCGTAGGTCCTAAATTTAAGTCGGATTAATTGGAGAATATACATTTTGGAAAACCATATGCTTACGGTTGACGTACTAGATACGGTATGCACGGCTGAGTTGATTGACTTAATTTATTTTTGTCAAATACAATATAAGTTGCTTGTGACGTTTGGGGGAGAAGTTTAATTTTCTCACGTTTTCTTGAGTGCCGGAATTCCTTCCTTACACATAGTTGAATGTTGATTGAAAGTACCAACAAATCAAGATTAGCAACATTTAAAAACTAGAAATGTGCACTCCCAAGTTATAGAAAACTTATTAGCATCGGAAAATGAACTAGAGATTGGATTTTAAAGAACTGCTACTAAAATAGCAACCCAAACCCCTGGTTGAAGTGAAGGCCCTGCTACTTTATTATTTGTCATGGTAACTTTGGATCCCGTTTCCAAAATATATATCTCCGTGTGGCTTACATCTGGCGATGATTCTCGGTTCCTCTTTTCCAGCCTTCATTATCCACTACATCTTCCTTGGTCAAATGACTTGTTGTCATCGCAGTCAGTAATCCCTGTTTCCTTGGGGTTCCCTATCCTACACCCCCCCGTCTTCTAAACGGTAGTATCCATTCATATAATTGTTTGGGCTACATCTCTTCTGGCATTCTCAGCAGTTGTCCGTGCCATTGAAGCTGTTTTCTATATACAGTATCTATTATCCTTTTGAATTTCCATTCTCTCATTTATTTCTTTATTATGTATGTGGTATAAACGAGATATTTTGCAACTTTGTCTCAAAAAGTCTATTTGAATTGTCAGTAATCTCATTTTGAGTTAGTTCCCATATTTCTTAACCATATGTGACAATACTTTATATATTATGGTGCTGTCGATATATATTTCTTTGTTTCCTTTGATAACTGGGAGTTACATAGAATTAATTTAACATATTTATGTCTCGTTTCCCTAGATTCACCTTGTAATTAACCTATATTACTTGTGGTCTCTTTTGAAACTGTGAAGCTCAAACATTTGAAATCATCGCATAATTGTATTTTCTCATTTCCAATATACAGATAATTTCCATATTCTCCTGTTACTATATATATTGTTTTTGGACATATTTACTTGCAATCTCATGAATCAAATTCCTGTTTTAATTTTCTAAACGTATACTTAATATCATCCTCATCCTCAGCCGTGATAACTAGATCATCCGTGAAAAGTAGAATATCCAATGTTGATTCGCCAATCTGCACTCCTCCTCCATTCTTTGAGAGCGTCGGCAATGATCTTGTTCACTAGTGAGTACAGAATAACAGACTCTCCCGTATTAGTTTTCTATTTCCTTGGATCTCGGCTAGCTTTATGAACTGGCTACATACTCTTGCCAGCTGCCATTGCCGCCCAAAATGCATTATTAACTTCCCGTATACGTACGTATATATACGGAGTATAGAGTACGTGGTATAGAGAAAGTTGTGTAATGCTGAGGAAAATCGATTTCGAGATATCAACGGAAAAACTCGTTTTGGGGTCCCCTGATACCGAAAAAGTAGTTTTTTGAAAATAACCGTTTGCCCGTCTGTCCATCTATCTGTCTGTCCGACCGTCTGTGAACACTAATAGCGCACAAACCATACGTAGGATTTTTTCCAAATCGAAGAAACCCCTGTCCATCTGGATCGAGTCAAATCTTTGAGATTCTTGAAATAATTCTTTAAAATTTGGGAGTACTTTACATGAAGCCCCGAGGACATTTACAAAATTTTCTCGTAGGCGGCTCCAAATTTTTTCTTTAAATTTCTTGTAAGAAGAGTAGAAAAAACTTGTAAAAGTGGCATGGGTCCGATTTTCGCTGTTTACTCTAAATTTTCGAAAATAAAAAAATAATTTTTTCGGCGTCTCCCTACAAGTACAAAATTGAAGATAAGATTTTTCCTTTCAATGAATTTGTTGCTCATAATCAGTTCTTTCAATAAGGTCATGTGCATTTTTTGAAAATTTTAGTATTTTTTTAGCAATATTGCGAGCAATATGTGCAATTAAAAAATTACAAGAACAAGATTTTTGCAAAAACGGCCCTAAAGTTTTTTAGTAAACGTTTGTTTGGGATAAGGCTAAATGTACTCTATACGATGGAATAAGCGCAACAATGCAATTTTTTGCGTCTCTCACGTCGTCAATATTTGTATTAACGGTAATTTGTTCACATTATATTTATGAGTCCATGTGATTTAAATAATACTATATAAGAATACTATAGAAAACAGAAACTTCCAAACACACAAGGAAGTTAAATTTGAGCAAAGGGTAGATCTGACAAATTAAAGATTTAGAAATAAAGGCACTTAAGAAATGAAATCTTATAAGGCACGCTGGTCGACGGAGATATACCGGGCAGATTACTGAAATTGGTCCCATAAACTGCACGACAAATGTCAAAAATGTTTTCAAGGTGCATGAATGGAGAAAATCTCCTCGAGGAGTGGGCGACACGTCTTTACCTAACACCAATCCATAAGAAAGGATCTAGAGACAATGAAACAAACTACAGAGGAATGCAGTTATTGGATCTATAGGTTAGACTGTATAGCAAAGTAATACGAAATAGAATAGAAGAAGAAGATAAAGGAAAATAAGAGAGGAACAATGTGGTTCTTACTGCCGGCAGGTCGGTCATAGACAATATATTTACAATTAAACAACTTATAGAAAAAAAGAAACAGAAAAAAACCAAGGGGGAAAAAGAGGTAAAAAGGGAAAGTTCATCTGGGTTTCATTGATTCTTCAAGAAGGCGTAGTGAACATGTACACGGTTGCCTAAGGTATGGAAAAATGGATGGACTTCAAAATCAGTGAAAACTTGAATGTGGAGCCACACAGAAATCTATATAAGAATAACACCTCTCAGATTAAGATCTACAGAGGTTCCTCGGATCCCAATTGCCCAGTAGCAAAGGTTGCCGACCAGGTTGCTGTCTTTCTCCAGACACTGTTTAAAAATATATCTGGCAATCAAATTTTTACAGCAGTGGGGAAACAGATGCAGAGTTAATGGGAATGACGATCGGAGAGGATAAAGTTGTGTTTACGTTATATTTGCGTGACCAGGTAGTAATTGGCAGAAGATGCAGACGATTTGCGTTTCATGATCGCTAAACTCAATGAACAGCTTTTTAAAAAGCAGGACTAAATATAATATGGACAAATCTGAATACCTGGCAGTTGGTAAAAATGAGAATAGAAGATTTCTTGTGGAAAATGGAGAAAAAATGAAAGGGGTAAACAATATAATACCTTGGTGTATTTTTTTAACAATAGGGAATAGCCATGACGAATGAGAGACGAAATAAGCCTTGGGGAGAAAACGTGACAACGAAGTATTAAACCTGTCTTATGGAACAAAACCATCAACTAACACTACTTAAAAGACGTCTTTTAACTCTGCGCTAGTTTAAGAAGTGTTACAAACATACGGTTCAGAAGTCTGGAGATGCGAAAAAGAACAAAAGGGAAGCTGCTGGCCCTGTGAAATGGACTACTGGCGTAGAAGCTGCTGTTATAGCAGACCGTGACAGAATCAGGACGACGAATATGAAGAAATAAAATGGGATGTCAAGAAATCTATGCCTTGACGAAATAGAGAAAAACCAAATCGTCTGGTACGGTCATGTTATGCGAATGACAGACGAAAAAGATGGCCAAACGAGTCCTGAAATGGGTGCCGACAGAAAGACAGAAGAGAGGAAGACCAACAGACTTGCATGGCAGCAGGCGAGTGCAAGAGGCTATGACGGCAAGAGACATGCCAGATGATCTATGGTCCCAATAGAGAGGCATGGAGAACTGAGAGCGGAGAAACGGCGACAGCTGTAGAGCAACTCCGTACTATATATATATATATATATAAGTGTCTCGAAAACTCAACTGTTTTCTGTAAAAACTAGCTCAAAATTCCGCATTTTCAGAAATGCTCAAACGCCATTTTCTTAAAAATGGCTCCAAATTTTTTCTCCAAACTTTTCGAACTAATCGTGGTAATCGTACTCTTGAATGCGACGTTCAGTTAATTTCGGGGTATTTTTTGTGTTTTCAAACCTTATGTATGTATATAATTTCTTTGAAAGATATCTCACGCCGTTATTGTGCGCATTTCCCGCATTCCAGCACTATTGTATTTGTGAGTTAATGTGCTGCAAATGCAATTTTTCGAAAACTCAAAAATGTTCTGTGAAAAAGAGCTTCAAATTTCCTATTTATAGTAGCGCTTAAACACCAGTTTTTTAAAAACTGCTCCAAATTGTTCAAACCAATTGCCATTTAGGACGAGAATTTACTGTTCTTTAATATTCTTAAAATTATATTTCCACTATTATCCTTCTACTATTAGGAAAGCGAAAAATTAAGAAAATTTCAAACAAATGTACTTCGACCGGCGATAGATGGCAGCGGGCAAGAGTATGTGGCAAGTCCAAGTTGCTAGCTGTGACCAAAAGAAATAGAAAACTAATTCGGGAAAGTCTGTACCATTCTCTAGCACCTCTAGTTTTAAAGTTTATAATTTTCTGGTTCCCTAATAATAGAACAAACCAATAAATAATACGTATGGTTTAGGCGCTAGTGGTGTTCTCGGACGGCCGATCGGAAATTTTGCCCTTAATTGGTTTTTCGGTCCTCAATTCGACATTGTGCACTGGAACTTCTAGAGTTTTGCTACGGAATACTTAAGAATGTTTAGAACTCAATAAATTAAAACCACGATGTATGTATTCATCATATTCTATTGCGGAGAAAAGAAGTGAATTTGTACTTTATTCTTATATGTTTTGTTGCTCTATATTAGAAAAAAATCCCTGCACACGCACAGGAGAAATGTAATAGCCAGATAAAAGCGCTCAACATTTCGTCACATTTTCGTAAAACGATGATCGCTAGAATGTCAGCTACCCAGAAGTGGAAGCATCTTATATTAATGGAAACCTAGATACGAGTATTTACCAAAATATTGGTGTACGAAATTGTTATCTTTAGAATATTTTACTTACTATTGTAGTGTTATGATTATGTATGAAATATTACCGAGAAAAACGTAAGAGGGTCGATGGACCCACAATTATTTTACAAGGAGTCGATAAACAATAAAGATTGGGAACCCCTGATCTAGAATAGACCTCGGCAAAGCAAAACCCCAGAGAGAGTTGTTGAATCCAAGAAGAAAGGAGTATTGATTATGGCGACTTCGCACACATAACGTGACGATCGGGAAGGAGTGGGGGGGGGTAAAGATTGAGGAACACCGGGCGCTGCGTAGCGCACAATGCAGCAAGGCCGCGTGCCCGCCCCGTTTGCGACATTTCCACTGGCAAAGGTCAGGTGGCGCGGCGCGGCGCGGCGTGGCTGGCGTGGCGTCCCATTCACACCCAGGGCCAGTTACAACTCGCGTCCACGAGAGCTAAAGTAAAATCACCGGTAGTACCCATAGTTAAAAAACATTTTAGTGGTTTTCCAACTTTCGTATTTGGGGAAGATACCCTTGGGTTTTAAGGCAATAAATTCCTTGAAGTTGTTCCAGCATTAAAAATATAATTTCATGTAACGAGAACGTTTTACGTGATGATATGGACGCCTCTTAAGTTTCGTAACTATCATGTTTTAAACACACATAAAACTAACGATATTTCACTTAATCCTGCGGTACACGTGGTCGATCTCTCAGATGACTGAGTTGTTCTTCCGATGATGGAGTCACAATCTTTTGAGCACGCCGTCCTTCTCAGAACCTTTTTTATTATTGTTCTCAAAAGTCCAATGTAGATTCCATTTCGTGCCAACAGGATTTATGCTGTCATTGCCAGAATAATTTCAGTCAGTGTACAGCGTAGCATATAGCAGTCCGGAGCATGTAGTACAATTTACAATTGACCCAACTTTTTAACGTGTAATTCTGTGCTAAGATGGCAAAATTATATACGCCAGTTTTTCATGACATGAATTATAAAATGGCATAAATCTCTCTTGTTAATATTTAGAAGCAGGCAGAATGTGCATTTCATTTGTAGTTTACGAAAAAACATGGTGGCAATGGCAATAAAACATAGTAATTTTTCATATCATTTTTGTGCTTAAAATTGATGTCATGGAAAATGTTTTAAAACTGACTTATAATATTATGCCATTTTAGTACAGCCTTTTCTTATTATTGATATACATTGTAGCTTAATAAAGTTTTATAATTTAAGTTGATAAAAACAAATTAAATAATGTTGAAATAGTCTCATATGTACACGAGAACCACGTAATAAAAACAAGTTATAAATGTCTCAGCAGTAAGTAGGATGGACATTCTCAACAACAAAATTAAGACTTGCTCTCGTCTGCAGCGACAAAAGTCGACTCATTGATTGTCTTAAAATGCAAGGATACATTTCTAAAATATAAATATTTCGTTAACAATCGTAGGTTAGTTAAGCTTAATCAGTCCTATTTATTTTCTTAAAATTCTTCGACTACAATACAAAATTTGTCGTATGATATCAGTGAATGATTAAGATATCTTTTTTTCTGAGTAGATCCCTTCCCTAAAATACTTTTTAATATGTTTCATTCTTTATTAATTTATTTCCAAAACCTGATTTTGATAAAGTATAATGATCATTTGAAATTTGCAAAATTTTGGAATTGGTCAGATACTTGATTCAATAAAGCATACGATAACCTACCCCTGAACGTGTTTGAGACCCTTGAGAGTTTAAAAAAATTCCATTTCGTGTGACATTGTTGCGAAGGCAGTATAAAAGGGAACTTTTCAACTTATGATTTACAAGTAAAAGAAGGGAACATAAAGAAACTATCTTTATTTCACTCCTCGCCATTAATGGCATAAGTTCCATATTCCATTAGTTTGAAGCAAATAGGAAGTTTCCACTATTGAAGTCATTACATTGATATTTACATAGAACTGACTACTCTCTTCGACATTGGATAATTCGAATTACGAGGGATAATTGTATTTCTCGTGAGCTTCCAATTAAGATCTGTTGATGAAAATCCAAGAAAGAGTGTTGTCCATGCGGCAGTGACCAGGTAGTTGTGCAACTTTGATCTCGTTGCATCGTGCGTGACATTAACTGAAGGAAAAGAGGGTATGGTGATCGCAAAATTGGACTCGACAGGAAGACGAAATAATGCGAGGGTTTCGGTGGATACCGCTCATCGCATGTATTTTTACTTTCACGCTACTGCTTACTCAGAATAGAGAAAGTATTGTAATGCTGCGGCAAAAAAAGTGCACATGCAGAAAACCTCTTATTGTCGGGCCCCGAAAAAATGGATACGTCTTGTTCCTAAATACAGGTGGAACAACTAGGTCTTATCACACCTTGTACCTCCTCAATGTGCATGATGCCGTTTGGCGAGTCGATATTTTTTACTACGAAGATATAAAGTCAACTTTGTTTTTGATGTAATGTGCTTAAAAATACAATTTAAAATATGAGTACATATTCGTATTTAAGCGAATCTTTTTTTTTTAATCGATGTGTTTTTGTAACGTATTTTTCCACTGAAGCGGCGATTTTCCATTCGACCTTTCCTGCTAACTGAAAGGGGAACTTCGCTACTCCGTCCTTCAGACAAACGCGCTCATTTATTTGAGAACAATAACAACTACTTGCTTCGATATTAAATTTGCCGAAAGATGTCTTGGCACGAGAAGATTCAAATGTTCCATTAACAATTCTTGTATGTGATGGTTAGTTACAAATAAATTATGAATAATAAGATATTGTTCATTTATTTTTGTATTATATACTTAATATTTATATTAGAATACGTTGTCACAGTTGTCAAAATAAAACAATAGTATTTGAGTGACACAACAAGAACTTTCCAGAATCCTGTATGCAGCATTTGAGTCTTCTTTCCACGTAAATACGTTTAAATACGAAGTTATACACATATTTGAAATCGTCTTAAGAAACCCACTGCGATTCGCTTAAATTGAGCGTCAGGTTCCATTAAAAAAGACAACGTTGACCTTATATCTTTGTAGAAAAAAATAGTGCAAAGACTAAACATCGGGCACCAATATTTTAATTTTGGAGGGTCCTTTACATGAAACACCTGGTACATTTTCAAAATAAACAAGGGTTCAATTTTTTAATTTAAATTTAGTCCTCGGATAGCTTAAGAGAATGGTATAGTACTCATGAAAGGCGAAAGTCGGTAAAAAATGGTGCTGGCCCCATTTTCGGCTTACAATCTATATTTTCGAAAATTGTAAAAAAAACGATGTAAATTTGAGTTTCTTGCGCTTGGTTTAATGTCAGTTCGCAAAATGGGTACACAGCAGTTGACAATTCTTGGAATTTTTTCATTGTTGCCTGTCGTGTTAATCGAATGATGAAGTTGAAATTCTTATGAAAGAAAATAGATTTAAGGAAGACAATATATTTAATATAGAACTAACAAATATTTTCATTTTCAAGAAGTTTTGATCGCTGATTATGGTATTCAGAAATTGTTAGCGCACTTCGATGTAATCAATGCGAGCTTCTGTTAACTATTATTCTTTTTTTCTCTACAATGTACTGCAAATACTGTAACAGTTAAATTTATTCATGTTTGTTTCATTCGTAATAGTTACTGTTCCTAGGTATCGAAGTAAACGCACATTTGCACCACAGGCGCTTTCTTTCAATTTGATGAATTGGACAAGTTACAACTGAATTTTTAGTTTAGCGGAAATGACAATATTTTAATATTGCGACACTTTTCCAATCACGCGAGTATGTGCTGTTGAGCACCTCTAGTTTTGCACATGTTCACTTTCACCGCCCTTTTGCAGAGGTCGAAAGATCTTACAAGTCATAGATACCAAATATTAGATAACAAATTTACTATTAGATACCAAAAATAGTAAATTGGAGGTTATTATTTGTACACATTCGTTTGAATTTTCCCTCTACGTCCTGTGAGTCATATTATCCTCTTAAATCGCACAGATATGCTAGGCGAATACAAATTGCTTAAAACGCACAAAATTGCAACTTCTCTAACATTAACAAGTATCTTTTGTTATTTTGAGAAAAGTTTTTGTTTTTCGAGAAGAAAGTTGAATATTCAGTCGAAGCCGCACCACGATACAGTGCGGACGTGTCCGCTGCTCTGCAGTTCACCTCGCAACAGAATCCCAGTGAGAGGCGCGTTTAGTAAGATACTTCTATAGTGAACAGTGACAAATTTACGAAATGTGACCCACGTGTCATGTGAATTATTGTCATTTCGAATCAATTGATAGGTGACGCGTGATCGACGACATTTTGTGTGTGAGTGCAGAGGAACTACAAAGAGTTTGCGCTTCTGTCCAAACTTCACTTCAGTACTCGGTGGCGACCACATTCACCATCATGGCGACAACCCTGGTTAATCAACAATCATCTAGTATTGCAAGTAAGAGTTTTGCGCAAGCAGCTAATGTATTTATATTCTCCCAAAAGAAGAATGCAGTTGTAATAGACTCAGCTAATGAAGCCCCAATCTTAGACTCCATACAAGTACTGTCAAAAAACTGTGAATCCTGTTCATATTAGATTTGTGTCAAAAATCTTGAACAATAGACTATGTGTATACCTTGCCGCTAAAGAAATAGTTGATGAGCCTGTTACGATACATAAAAGTATTAATGTATGTAATCAATATTTTCCTCTAATATCCAGAAATGAGAGAATAATTATTCCTAATATAAACCCTAGAACTCCCTACAAGGTTCTAGAAGACAAGTTATATACGTATGGTATAAAAACAGTGTCACCCATTACGTTCCTTAGGGCGGGATTTTGAGATCCCAATTTGAGCTATATTTTAAGCTTCCGTTGACAAACATTCATTGCCCTCAAAATGAATGTAAACTCCCAGAATGCTTTCAAATAATGTTCGATGAGGTACCTCAGTGGATTTAAATCGTCAGACATTTCGACGCGTTTTTAGTGCAAGTAACTGAGGCACGTAGCCAAAAATTGCCCTTCACTGAACAACTTTGAACCCCTCCCGGTAAATTTCCCCTCCAGTGCTGTTTCAAAATCCCCCCCCACTACCCCTCTACCGGACGTCACCACTGACTCTCCCCGTTCAGAAAGAACCTTCCGCCAACTGTACGCAAACTGCCACTATGCCTGACCCTCCTCTCCCCAGACCTCAAGTGCACCTCATTTGTCCTCGACGGATAACGTTCCGATAAGCGCACCAAAGGAGACTCGACCAATGGCCCCAGGGGCTAGAATAAAAAGGTCTCTTTCTTCTACAAACTCCGAACAAACATCATTGGCTCAGTTATCTGCCACCGACAATGAATCTATGAACTTAAACTCTGCATCTGATTGAGAACTATCACACAACCAAGATAAAATTGTTAGAACGAGAAAAACTACTTCGAAAAAAGTCCCCCAAAAATAAAAACAGAGACAAACATTATGTGTGATTTATCGTGGGTTGACACGAAGGAAATAATATAAGTTGAGAACATGAAATACCCACTTTCATTGAATCAACTAATAGCTTTTTTGATAAAACAAAACGAACTAAATATGAGTACGTAATGGATATTGCGATGGATTTAACTAATGAAATGCCCGCATTTACAATAATAATAACAATAATAATAATAATAATAATAATTATATAACGCGTTAAAATTCAGTAGAGGACATGAAACTCTGGTTGTCGGGTGGGCTACAGTAGAATTCTCGAGCACCCAATTAGGGAACCTCCATACACAGACGGTATTTAGTCAAAAATATGAAAATATAAACGCTACTTACACAAAAAATTAGTAACACTATTTGTCACTGTCAAATTTTACATTGTTCACTTTGATTTCACTACTTAAATTTAATAAACTAATGCTTCATCTTACCACCTTCTGCATTGGCACTTATCAAAATGGTGAGAAATTGAATAATCTAGTTTAGTACATTCATTGCATTGGATTTAGACATGGTCTTCCGTTTATGACGATCCTTTCCCGAGGTAGTCCATTGGCTACCAAACAGCATTTTCAGTTCGTCCGACCGTCTCTTCTTCTGCCTGCCGACGTTTCTCCTTCCAAGTCTTGTATCCCAAGCGGTAATTCGCTGAGTTCAGCGGGTGTGGGGAAGTCACAAGATATAACCTGTCTTACGTTATTTCAGGTGTCTAATATTGGTTTCAACGTCATTCATTTGTGTTGCCTTTCTTTTGTCTTCATTTCGTATTCTATTTGCCAGAGTAATGTTTAAAATTTTCCTTTCCATTTTCGGAGGCAGACATTAATATCATTTGTTTATTTTTGTGTGAGTGCCCATGTTTGCGAACCGTATGTGAGCGCCGTAAGTATGCAAGTATTAATGATTTATTTGCAAACTGTAGGATTTGCCCAAAATAATACATTTTAATCTCCAAAATGTTGACCATGTTGCAGAAATTCTTTTGGTTAATTTTTTTGTTATTATTGAATGACTATAAGTGTTCTAGATATATGTATTCTTCCTCATATTTAATTTTTTCTGGACCAACAGAAATTTTACCTTGTCCTTTTTTGTCATGACCTTTAATTTATGAGATTTAATAACAATGCATTGGCACATAAATCATGACAATTAATAACAATCGATTAAGGCATTATTAACAATGCAAAAAGGGCGTTGTTATTAACATCGCATTACTAACAATGCTAAAAGAAATTCGTCACACCTTACGTGGAAAAGGATTCGAGAGTAGATGTTCAAGAATTATTAAAAAACTTGAACTAACAAAAGATACTGCTCATGAAGCGATTTCTCAAGCACTACAGAAATCATAACCAAAAAAGTCAGTGAAATCCACTATGCACATAGCTCAATGGAACTTTAATGGTTTCTAGGCAATATTGCCACATTTAAACTTCTCATCAGTGATCACAAACTTCAGATTTTGTCTTCAAGAAAACAATTTCCTAGATTATTCGAAGGCTAAATTACGAAGATGTATAACATCCTTTTATGACAGACACCATGCTTTAATTGCTAGTGGAGGAGTTGCAAAAAAATGTTAGTACAAGATACACCTCTTTGAAGTTGCAAGACGCAGTTACTATTAAAGTGAAAATAAATTTTGCGGTAACAATTTGTAACATATCTTTCAAATAGTATATTGATATTCAAGAATTAGATAATGTTCTAAACCAACTTCAGAAGCCCTTCATTATACTAGGAGATAAAAAAGCTATAACAACGTATGGGGTTCCGCCAATACTGATAGAGGGGGAAGACTAACTGAACAATGGTTAGATAATCACAATGATTTCCTTATTCTCAATATGGGAATTCAATATTAGTAACGTAACAACGAGTGCAATTGATTTAAGCTTTGCATCTTCTGATATCGCTTTAAGAATTTCCTGAAACTCAATTCAAAATCAGTATGACAGTGACTATTATCATATACCTATCAATTGTTCAGACCAGCAAGATACTGCAGATAAAAATATCATCCCGAATGGATCATCAACAGAGCTAATTGTTACCTCTTCCAAAATATTATTGACAATAACATTGAAGAGCTAAAATCACTCATACCGCCTCATTCACATTAAATCAAAGGGATAATTAATGATTTTCCCATGATCAAACTAATGTAAAAGTTAAAATATGAAATAATATTTGATAGTAACATTGTAGTTACTGTGTTGGAACCAAAGGTACGCTGTATGTACTACCTTCATTGATCAAACTCTCTAGCCCAAGATGACCTCCATGCCCTTGTATTTCCTCTTTTTTTGTATTCATTTTGCACATTGAGATGTGGGAAACAAATGCGCTGAGGGCGTAGGGCTTGCCTCTTCTTTTCTTACCCTTATTTTGCGAATTGATAAACACGAACACACAAATTAAATTTTAATGCACACGAATTTAATATTAGAGGTTACTAAAGCAGACTAAAAACATCGATGGTTTTTGGTCGATGTATTTTTAAAATCGATGTTTTACTTTTGAACATAGATGTTTGCTATCACCGATGTTTTGTTATTGATGTTGCATCTCTAGTTTCAAACACTTTGCTCAAGAATCTCCCAAAAAAGGAATGAAATATCTTCTTGAAATATGTAATGGTATCTGGTCAGCGCAAGCCTCCCAAAACCAATGAGGAGAGGAAATAGCAAATCCGTTGCCAAAACCTAACAAAGATCACTCGAATCCAATGAACTTACATCCCATTTCTTGAACTTGCAACGCATGCAAATTGCCAGAAAAAATATTTAAACACCGAATGGGATGGATACTGGATGAAAGAAAACTGGTAGCAAAATGGGTTTAGAGCATTCCACGACTTTTTAGTCGGTGTCGACACTGAAATATGTGAATCGTTAGCGATGAATCAACATGTTGTTGCAAACTTCTTAGACATCGAAAAAATATGTGAAATGATTTTCAAAAATATTACTCAGCATCCTCTCAATTATGGGAATACAAGGCAACATACTGGCCTGTATTTATAACTTCCTGAAACTTTCATTCCTCAGAGAAAGATTACATGACAAAACTTCCCAACCTGTGGAAACGACCAACCGATTGCCAATAATCAGTATTCAGTGTAATTCTTTCTTATAGACATCAAAGAAATCAGCACCATAGTTAAACCCTCTACCAAGATATTTCATTTTGCAGATGGCATTATTCTTCTATGCAGTGGAAAAAATATCATACTAACTACAAACATAGTCCAAGAAACTAAATGAAATTTACAACTGGACAAACTCGACCGGATTCATTAGCTCTAAAACAAAATCTGAATTTATAGTATTCTTCAGATCTCTTCTGAATAGGGATGAAGACGTAATACTGAAAATAGGCGAGAATAAACTAAATAGAACCAACTGCTCCAAAATTCTTGTAATGTCTTTCGCCCACACGTATATGAAAGCCATGTGAGGACACTGAATACAGAATGCAAAAATTGATTAAATATTATTAAGATTCTGTCATGTAAAAAGTGGGGAGCCCAAGCTGATTGCCTAGCAAGAATCTACAAAGACTTAATTCAATTTAAACTTGATTATTTTATTATAAGTGTCTTGACCTTAAAAAAATACTAAGTTTTTTGTAACATTTTATTTCATGTTGTATAATTAACGTTTCGTGCCTATTTGGAATCTTTTTCAAAAAAAAAAAACAAAACAAAACAAACAAACAAACAAAGAGAACAAGAAACAATAAAATAAACATAAAAAACGTTAAAATATTCATTATTAACTTAATTATGCTGTCATACATAGTTCAGCAAATAAATTATTACTCAGTTTACTTGATCTCATAATCTATAATGCATCAGCCTTCTAGCAGAAGTAGGCCTTCTACCATTAGAATTACGTTCGTAATTTTAATGGCAGAAGGCCTACTTCTGCTAGAAGGCTGATTTATTTAAAAGGGAGTTCAGTGAGTTCTTATTAAGTACAGACTATCGTTGCATCACTTGACTCAGACAAGTATTTGCCTTGAACGGGATAAATGATGCGTCTATTTCGTCGCTTTTATATATTTAATTAATTTTCAGCGTTAATATGTGCAAAACTGCTCGAATATAATGGGATGACACGTATACGGATTTATACACTCCATTCAAATAAAGAATTAAATCGGTCCGATAAAAGCCTCAAACAAACTTTTTGAAAAATCACCTATTATTTTAAATACATAGATAAATTTTAATGCATAAATTGGTAGAATGCGAATAGCTTAGTAGTCAAACCCTCGGGCTTCAGTCGACGAAAATATTTTTTTATAAATATAGAACTGCGTTTCAAATTAACCAGCTTGTTATCATCACCGTTTTAGTCGTTTGGTGACTTGCTCGTGTCGCCCCGCCTCAAGTGAGTTGCGTAGCAACGCCCAGCAACGCCAGCCGAGGCTGAGGTGTTGGGGGCGGCGGGGAAGAATGGCGTCATGTCCTCCTGCGATGCAGATCTCAAGGGCAAGGTTTTTTTGCTACACGTTTATTGCGTTTGAAATGGGTTCAGACAAGAGAGAAAACAAAAACCTCAAACGTACATCCGGAGTAAATCAGTTTTTGTTGCTAGGACTAGGGACGCATATTCGACCATTCACAACAAACTTGCGGGTTCCTTTGTTCTGCAGTCAGCAGAACGTGAGGCTCTCCGCGGCAACACATACATGAAAGATAAGGGACAAACAATCATGCCCAAGGCACGACTCGAACCCGCGACTCTTCGGACCGAAGCACTGACTCGGTACACCCTCTTAGCCACCTCGGCCATCCAGGTGGGCGTAAATCAGTTTTGAACAAGTTAATGGCAACAATTAAAAAAATATCCTTATGAACTTTAGTGTTAACTTCAGTATTCGTCAATTGGGCATAGTTTCTAACCTCTAAAAAGATTTTCTTTATGTCCTGCCAGGTGCGGCCTAGGGAGATTGTCATATCAAAGAACATAAACCTCAGGGTACGCAAGTCTGAATAAAAGTGATTTGCAATTTTAACCGCTCACAGGAGAGAGCAGTATGTGTGGTTTTTAGCAGGATCTGAATGAACACTTCACATAAATGTAACGGAGGGGGGGGAATAATAGATTTGTAGATCAGAGAGAAACCCGCAAATGCGTCTTTGCTCATGCGACCTCTATCTCCTAGCGCTTTCACTGACTGACTTTTGAGTTTTGAATGACTTTTCGAAATTATCTTACAGTGGGTGTCGTTTCCTCGCACGCGCGTACAAACTGACATCAGCTCAGTTTCCTAACAACTCAAAGAAAAGAGTAAATTAATATTTATTTGATGATTCACTTCTTTATTTGTTCAATGAGCTTTTTCTATCTTGGTTGCGAAATAACATTTTCAGATAATAAATCATTTAATGAAAATCAGGAGAAATTAGTCTTTCCTTTGTGATTTTTTAAGCTCTCAAACTTTTCGAACTATCTCCGATATAGGTTGATTGAGAAATTTTTAGGTCCTGCTCTCCTGCTGTATATGAGTAACTGGTTATGGTGTGCCAAATTCAGGATATTGCGGCTCTAACAATTCGAAGAGCTACTCGTATATTCTATCGATAATTTCCAGGGGGATAATGTGTCTTTGGATCATCAGGAGAGTCCTTTTTTACTGTCACAAACACAATTTTTAGGCACATGCGGCTTATCATAAGTGCGGTTACCCTCTTAAAATTGTCTTAGAATTTTGAAAATCCTTGGAACATTGCCGGGATCAAACTAGCGAGTCAGTGAGCTAATAAAGTAATCCACATGTCATATTCAGTCTCATCACATGTCATAACATAGTGTCATATTCCTAACTGGATACTATAACCAGGAAAACCGATATTTACTTTCTGGGCAGTCTTGAAATGAAAATAATTCAGGTAATTGTATGAGATAAATATTCTTTTCTGTTTGCCTACTACGTCACGATTTCAAGGCGAAAAGAGTAATTCCCTACAACTTTTATAGCCATTTAGGACCATGAGGTTGCTACTGATGCCCTCACAGGCCGGTTGGTCCTAGGTTCGAGTTCCGACAGTAGACATTATCCACTGACAAGACAGTTGTTGGTAGCTATTTACTACTCCGGCGTTCACCTGATGATCCGACAAATCAAGGAAAACTACCAATCAGAGCGAGGACCTCCCGGTCAGAGACTCTACTGTGACATCCGTTGATGGCCTGAGCCACCTCTGCCGTTACGAACAGAAATATTGTCTTGGTGCTCTTGGTAAGGTATATATAGATCAAAACCATTATATTTTTCATCTCATTTTTGATGTGAAGAGATGTTTCTCTTCTTCGACATCTTTAGGGACGCAGAGCTTCATTGCCAAAGTGAGGCATTGCCCCTCCAGTTTCTCAGCCACCCCCAAGGGGGGAAATAATAGATTTGTAGATCAGAGAGAAACCCGCAAATGCGTCTTTGCTCATGCGAGCTCAATCTCCTAGCGCTTTCACTGACTGACTTTTGAGTTTTGAATGGCTTTTCGGAATTGTCCTACAGTGGGTTTCGTTACCAACATGTGAGACGAGGAGCAAGAGAGATGTAGATGTGGACAGTGGCTGTATTTCAGATATCCTATTGTGTGTGTGTGTGGGGGGGGGGAGAACTTTGAGATCCAGAGCAATTTGAATATAAACTCATTTATAGTAAACTCATACATATCCCGTCATTGGGGGGGGGGAGCAACGGTACAGCGTTGCCAACCCCCATCCCGCCACTGAACGCCGCGAACGGAGGAGGGAGGCGCGAGGCTCCACGCAAGGCGAGCGGAATTTGAGCGCGCGGCTCCGCTCCAGGGCCGCCCGGTGGAGGCACGCGGCCCTGGGCAGCGCGCACGC
Source organism: Gryllus bimaculatus (assembly GCA_017312745.1). Taxonomy (NCBI): domain Eukaryota; kingdom Metazoa; phylum Arthropoda; class Insecta; order Orthoptera; family Gryllidae; genus Gryllus; species Gryllus bimaculatus. Next base: position 2,603,597 of record BOPP01000168.1, read on the forward strand.
CGCCGCCGCACGTGACTCGCGGGCCAGGCACACGCCGCGCCGCGCCGCACTGCGCCAGGGCCAAGGCCTCCACGCCACAGACAGGGGGCGCACGCGGCGCCACGAGCAACACAAACCTCGCACGCAGGTGCCCGAGTGCGGGCCCAAAGGCCAAAGGGCAGCTGGGCCGGCGAAACGTAAACATTTCAGGTGATAACAATTTATTGTTCATCATTCATCCTGTTTTTCTAAAGAGATCACAGGATGTTCATATTTCATCCTGTTTTTCTAAAGAGAAACACGATAACGGTATAAACAATGAAGTTTATTCAACATTTTTAATTAGTAATGTATGTGACCACACTAGCCGAAATCGGTAGACGTTGTTCTGCCCTTCATCTCCCTTTATCTCTCTTCGTTTCCTTCTTATCACTTCGTCTCCCTCCCACTCGCCCCTCTCTCCCCCCGTCCCGCTCACTCTTTCCCCCTCCTCCCAGAAAAAAATGTAAAAGTATGTTCAAAATGATTTCATCCTGTAGATTACGGTGTGAAAAACTTTTAGTAACTATTTTTTAATGTCCTAGAATGCTTCGTTTAGGAGTATATATTTTAAAAAATCCAGCCTGTTGCGGGTTGCATTTGACATGAATATTTAATTTTCTTCTACAGAAGAAAATTCTACGTAATATTGCACAGATAAAAACCGAAATACTTAAAGCGGAAGCGGGTTCTATATCGTGTCAAAATTTGATCTCAATCGGTGCAGAACTTTTTGAGTTTTTGAAACATACACAAATCAAACAACTGCGCATCGCGTGCGAAGTTTAAATATTGAATAAATGTGTTAAATTGGAATTTCTCTCTTAATTTGTATCAAAATTCCTGATGGGTAATTACCAGCTGGAATATATCCGCGTGGGTAGTACTATCCAACGTACCCCCGCTTCCGCCCGCCCTGCCACGGAGTAAAGCTTCTTGGGGCCAGTAGCAACCCACGTTTCTCAGAAACAATATGATTCCACCGAACACTTGAACTACAAGGTTATTTCACTCATGAAATTAACACCAATAGTGTTCAACAATACATCCGTTAAGCCTCCATCAGAGCATTGTCTTTAAAAAATCGCTCTTTCTACCCTATTATACTTATTACTTTCTCTACTGTCCTATCACAAGTTGCGATACTATAGTCATAGGAAGTAGCGTGCACTGAAACAGGAGTTTATTAAAATGAGTTTAGCGCGTTCTGGAACTCTTCTGGACATAACGTAATTCGTTGAACAGTCTTATTATACACCAGTCGTGCGTAGGAAATGATCGCAAATTACCAATGCTCGAGTGGACTTTTATCTATGATAATCTCCTTCAGTTAAAAGAAAACATCTTTTCTACCCTCTGATTTCATCGCTCCGGGTTCTTCTCTCAATGCACGTCTTTAATTCTCATCATTTGGAGGAATTACGAGCATGCAAATAGTTCTCTTTTGCATGAAATAAGGCCATTATTTTACCATAAATTATTAATATTACACTTCTTTCTTTTGTATCCTGTGCATTAATGATATTAGCAATCTAGTGCAAAAAATTTGTAATTGGTTATCGTCGGTAATTACCAAGTGATGAATGCAATGGCCGATGCTAGTTGTAAAATATTTGCGCTGCAGCTTACAAGTTTCGTATAAATGTACGTTTTTAGTTAGATTTAATATGCATATGTATGTTTTGTTTGTATAATTTCTCATATGAGTCATAATATCATCACAGTTTTCTTGCATTAATTGCAAATTAGATGCAAGGTAATGGTCTACGCCTATTCTGTGGGCCTGATGATTTTACTCTGCGTTGCTACCAGGCACCACAACTAATGGATAGGTGATGACAAACTATAGTTTGTTAACTGAGGGCAGTGGGTCGTTGGGGATATCTGAGGTTATTCAATATCTCAAAGGCCCAGGGAGGGGATCTCGTCCTTCAGACCAAAGAGCACGTAATTGACCTTTAGAGCGCTTTCGCACACGCAGCATGCTTCTCGGGTCCACGGCGAGGCTTCAGGGAACAGAGAGGGACAAGCTCGTCGTGGTTGGGACGGGAATGGAACTCAACCTTAGCGAAGAATAGTAGTTAATTGGATTGTTGGTGAGGTAGATACCTTTTTATTATGATAAATAAATAAAGATATTGTCTGGTATCAATATTGATACCAGACAATATCTTTATTTATTTATCAGAAGAATAGTAGCTTTGCAGACCGACGTGGGTCCTAGCATCGGGATCTGACTGAAGCAATTTTCAATATCAGTCCAGTGACAGCGTCGATGCCATTGCCTGAGTGAGAATAAATGCCGGCTGCCCTGGTTGGTTGTTTTCAGAGTGATCAATTCCAAGTGAATCCCGGAGCATTACATGGTCAGACCGTGCGCGATTCGTCCTTCCCATTTCCTTCCCACTTCCGTCGTCGGAGCCGAACAGGGCACCGAATTGAGAGTTCGCATGCAGGGCATATGAGGCCATCGCCGACAGGGGTGGTACCATCGGCGTGTGGAAGAGAAAACCTCTGCCACTCTAAACTATGGCTCTTCTGGTAAGGATACGAATGAAAACAGTAAAAACGGAAATTGTCTGGAAAAATCAAAGAAAAATAAATCTTTCCATCTGCTGCATCCAATATTTTAACGCCTAATTCCCAAAATTGTATTCAGCCCCTGCAACCCACCCAACTCGTTATATTGCACGGTACCCTCGAGGAAAACATTTCATGAATTGTATGATGAGGCTTTATCACACAGCTAATACGATGGAACCCATATGTAAATACCTATTCCGACCAATACCAATATAACTCCAAGGAGCTTTGATTAGAAATTTGTGTTACGTTGTGAATTCTTAAATGAACTTCTGCATTAAATTTATCATAAACTTGTGTTAATTATTAAACGCAATTGTCAGATAGCGTATTCATTAGAGAAGGCCTTTGTAAATCACGAAATTCTTATATACACAAACTATCGGGTATGTCAAAACATTTGATAACTTTTTTCTTTTCTCCTCGAGATACAAAATGTCTATGTCCCACGAAAAGATTTATTCTGTTGCACTCTTACAATAATTTGATCATGTTCTTTTATTTTTATTTGGGCATGCAACCCAACAATAATTTTCACATCGATACAACAGTTTCGTAATTATAACTTTAAGTAGGTTACTCAACGAAGGAGGGAAAAAGCTGTTTCAAAAACATATCAATGTGTGTCAGTTAAAGTCTCTTATCTTTTTTAAATCCCAAGGAATTGAAATTAACATTCAGTATATATCATTATTTGTTCGAAAAATATGGGAATCGATTATTTTCTGGACGATTAAATAAAGATAACTTCAATATTGTTTTATAACAATAATCACTTTATTTAAAAGAATGGGATTTAGAAGCGGTGCCATTGCGTTATGATCGCCTCTGCGATGAGGAAGAAGACTGACGAGGAGCAGGCAATTGGCCATACGAGTTGCCTCGGCAGTGCCATCACCTTTCACATCTCTTGGAGTGTGCTTTATACACCGCAAACTTACTAAGTCGCATTTGACGCTGTTCTTCAGCCAGATGGTATTTTTTTAATTTAAAAGAAAGCAAGTGCAAAGTTTCTCTTTAATTTAAGAAAGCAAGTACGCAAGAACGCAAGTACGGGAAAGGAAGATAGATTTTATATCGTTCCATTGAATCTCAATCGCTTTCTCCTTGGGTTTTGCTATGCTTCCGTCTCTATTTCTCTAACTGGCCGAGAAATATTTCTTTTAAAAAGCAAATTTTCGAATAAAATCTATCTTCCTTTCCCTTTTATATTGAGAGTTTTTCATTTTTGTTTAAAAATTCATTCACACACTCTTTGATCTCTCAACAATTCTTTGAAACCAAATGTCCAATATTAGTGCGAGTTTGAGTACACTTTTTTGTATCAATTTGTTAAATAATTCTTTAGTTTGGGGAATTATTGAATAATTGCGACACATGTATTTACGAAATGAATAAAACATTGCACTTAAATAGTGTATGAAGCAGACATTTTTGAACGCTATCAACGATTGTTCAAATTCCTATGTTCCTCTCCAGAGGCAGCTCCATAATTCATGTTCCTTGAGAGTTTTCCTCATGTAGCAATATAGAGATCTGATTAAGAAGAAAATAACCGTATATAATTTTTTTTCGGGTATTTAATCAGAGTGTTTTTACATGTCACAAAGTAAAAAGGCATTCTGGGTATTATGGGATCTTCGAAAATCCTTTTCTCCACCAAGCTTGAGTCGTATATTCGGGTCCTGGAAGCCAGCACAATAATCCCCAAATCATGATCCATCAAAAATAAATAATTCATTCAATGTTCCCGACTGAAATATACTTACAATCATTATGTAATTAATGCTTAGGAGATACTTTAATATACAATTTGTTATTAATGTAAACTTGTACGTAATAACGATAATAAAGGTGGTCTGGGTTCACGTGTTTTGTGATAATAATATTACAGGCAATTTTGCATCACATGTTTTATCGCTCGTATCATTTCAATACCAACTATTGATGTATGTTTCCTGTCAGGCGTTCTTGCGAATTCCTCGCGTATACACAATCACGGAGCTTCACCAACCTTCGTGATATTTGTCAACCGTCGGTCCAATCGTCCTTTACACGTGAGAAACCACACTTCCAATCCATTCGTGCTCTCCGAAGCAGTGTTCCCCGGGGCCCCTTCCCAGCCCAGATCCGAATCGTCGTCGGTTCGTTGCGAAAGTCTGTGCGTGTGAGCCTCCACGCACACGCCGTGGCGGCACGCGCTCGCGCCGCGCCGGAAGTGCAGGAGGGCCTCATTAGGGCGTGACAAAATGCTCTCCGCATCTCGGCGACGTCTCCCACAACCCCCCCCCGCCGCACGCTTCGTTTTCGGCGCTTCCCCTCTTGCCGCCCGCCGACGGCCAGCGACGAGGGCATCGCCTTCGCAATGTCTCCATTGCACGAGACAACACCGTGACGTCAGCGTATGTATTTGAAGCCACGACTAAAGCTTCGGGGAATTTCGAGACTCGACTGGAGAGGATTGATTTTTGGCACTGGCGTAAGAAGTACGGATGGAAGTCGCTGAGAATGAAAACGAGGATTTTATAGACTAGCTGCCCTGATCAATCTCTCGTGGTTTGAACCGATGAATTCCAGGACGATGCAGAAGCAGGGTCTTAATACAGGTGACACTGGACACTCCCTTCCAATGCTATACCCACTTCATTGATAGGCCCGTGTCGTATATCCCACGATTTCTAAAGCCTCCGATACCAAAATGGAAATCCTAAGCCTATCGTCGTCATAGTATACAGAAAAGCGAGAGTCTAATTTCTCATCTTATAGGCAGTATGTAATAAGTGAATTATACTCCAACGTACATGCTAAGTACCACACAGCAGGCAGATCTTCACTCGACAGAGACCTTAAAACTTTTTAATTCTTCATAATCGTCATTCATCAATCATACTAAATAATTCAATCTCGCTCTTTCAATCTCAAACTTTCTCAGGACCCCAATAGAATTACGGAAATCACGAATGTGAAAAAAGCGAAAGGCAGACCAGTCAAATTAGACAAGAAACCAACTTCGGTAGCCCTGAACGACGATAGCTGCATCAGCGCGCGTCTTAATATCGTGACTTTAAGGTGGCGGCGATCGCAGCGCTTCCAATCAGAACGGAAGGCGCGAGGCTCTTCGGCGCGCTGCACTCCGGTTGGCGGCCAGCCGGAGCGGCGCCGCGCGGCGGTCGCGCGCGCCTGTCTGATTCCCGCCTGACACACAGCCTACTTGCGCGCCTTCCAACGATCCTCCGCGGATTCACGCGCGAAATCTCCTTCGCGCAGCGCGCACCCGCGCCGCGGCCCCATCGGATCCGCAGCAGGAAGCTGCAATGAACCCAAATAGACGACATACGCTGCGTGTATGCGCGAAATTCAAATGAACCTGCTTCGATGCTTTGCGATAGCGTTGACCACCGCAGTGCGCGGAGCGGAGATTCTAGAGTTCTAGCGCTGGCGTCGGGAAGTTTTTCGGCACTAGCTACACAGCGGCTGCCTCGGAGGAGACTTTTAGAGGCTGAGCGGTAGTTTTATGTGGTTTCTCCGATCAATATCAGGCGAATACTGGATCAGTACTCGTAGCAAACGTTTCAGCGGTTCGCTCGCGATCTTATTTCGTCATTCTTGTTCCTTCAATTCGTCGCCGCCCCCCCACACACACACACACATATACACAGAGACACAGTCACGCAATTGATGTAAGTAAATTATTACTGTTCTTAACATTAATATATACAATGTTACTCCCTGTGTTGAGAAAGGCGGGATGCTCAGGAAAGAAGAACACTGAAAGATGTATTAAATAATAGGATCATAAATTCGCGTAATTGATTTTTATCTAGGACTTCCATAACATGACAGTTAAATTGAAATACAATGAAATGAATTCTTAGGAAAAAAAATAAGTGAATGAAAATAATTAGTGATGTAGATGCAATCTAATACGTGTGATTTTTTTTAAAGTGTCAATTACTGTATGTTTAGGAGATTTGTTTGTAACTCAAGTATGTCATCAGAAACAAGTGTTCGAGAGTTCATTTATTGATATTCCACGAGCTTCGTCACATCTACACTATTCGAATCACTCCTCAAGATCATTTACTAATTTCAGTAACCCTTTCGGTTACTCCAACAGGACTTTAACCGGACACTATTTTTCATGTTGCGAGAAATTGCATTTCATACTGCATATTCGTATTAGAATCCTGAAATACTAAGAGACGTAAAACGTTCCTTGCGATTTCGTTGGATGTGCGCGAGTACATTCATAAGCAGCAATACCGTGCAGCGCTTGCGCAGCGGGATTTCGATTTCTTACGGTGCTACACGTCCTTGGGATCTTCCGTTCACCAGCTATCGGCCGCCTCCTCTCAGCCGCCGCTTCGACCTTGCTTCGAACGCAAGACGATCACGAGCGCATACGCTTCCACTTACGGCCCGCGGCAACACACTACCACACATGTCAGAGGCTCGGAGCTCGCCGCGCCTGGGAGATATCTGGTAGGGAAACCCCGCTAGCCGATTGCGCAGCGCGGCGCCGGATCTCGCCATCCATCGGAGGAAGATCACCACCACGCGATAAAAACTTCCACTACACTTTCGGGAATAATGAGGTGGACGCGTACGGGAAGAGTAATCAACCGTTATCAACATTGTAGGTACGTTAGTAAATTAATATAAAGTAAAGAGGAACTATAACTGGAAAATTTATTTCCTAAATTTTCTGAATATGGCAGCGAAAGACAAAATAATGGCAAATATACAGTATGGAAGAGCATAGGCTTCTGCGGCGTAATGCCTGAGGTAGGCATTATTGCCCTGAGCGTACTGAAAGCGTTAAAAGAAAGCAAGTGCAAAGTTTCTCTTTAATTTGCGGCTAATCGCGCACTGAAGCACGGTATTATGCAATTGTATTTTCTCGTATCCTGTGTTCCTACCCGAGGGCAGTGAACTTCCATACTGTATTTACTAGAGTCCGCGGGTGACGCCGCGTCCACGGCGAAGGTGTCGACGTTTCGGTCGCCATTCTGCAACTTTCCTCAAGGGCATAATGCCTACTCAGGGCATTACGCCGCAGAAGCCTATGCTCCCATATGTAATTTGCCATTATTTTGTCTTTCGCTGCCATATTCAGAAAATTTAGGAAATAAATTTTTCCAGTTATAGTTCCTCTTTACTTTATATTAATTTACTAACGTACCTACAATGTTGATAACGGTTGATTACTCTTCCCGTACGCGTCACCCTCATTATTCCCGAAAGTGTAGTGGAAGTTTTTATCGCGTGGTGGTGATCTTCCTCCGATGGATGGCGAGATCCGGCGCCGCGCTGCGCAATCGGCTAGCGGGGTTTTTCCCTACCAGATATCTCCCAGGCGCGGCGAGCTCCGAGCCTCTGACATGTGTGGTAGTGTGTTGCCGCGGGCCGTAAGTGGAAGCGTATGCGAGTCGTGATCGTCATGCGTCTCGAAGCAAGGTCGAACGGCGGCTGAGAGGAGGCGGCGCGATAGCTGGTGAACGGAAGATCCCAAGGACGTGTGAGCACCGTAAGAAATCGAAGTCCCGCTGCGCAAGCGCTGCACCGGTATTGCTGCTTATGGAATGTACTCGCGCACATCCAACGAAATCGCAAAGGAACGTTTTACGTCTCTTAGTATTTCAGGATTCTAAATACGAGTATATGAAAGTATGAATGCAATTTCTGCAACATGAAAATAGTGTCCCGGTTTAAGTCCTGTTGAGTAACGAAAGGGTACTGAAATTAGTAAATGATCTTGAGAGTGATTCGAATAGTGTAGATGTGACGAAGCTCGTGGAATATAATAAATGAACTCTCGAACACTTGTTTCTGAGACATACTTGAGTTACAAACAAAATCTCCTAAACATACAGTAATATTGACACTTTACAAAAAAATCACACGTATTAGATTGCCATCCTACATCACTAATTATTTCCATTCACTTATTTTTTCCCTAAGAATTCATTTCATTCGTATTTCAATTTAACTGTCATGTTATGGGAAGTCCTAGAATAAAATACAATTACGGAATTTATGATCCTATTATTTAATACATCTTTCAGTGTTTCTTCTTCCTGAGCATCCGCTTTCTCAACACAGGGAGTAACATTGTATATTATTAATGTTAAGAACAGTAATAATTTACTTACATCAATTGCGTGACTGTGTCTCTGGTATATGTGTGTGTTGTGTGGGGGGGGGGGCGGCGCCACGGAATTAAGGAACAAGAATGACGAAATAAAGATCGCGAGCGGAACCGTGAGAACGTTTGCTACGAGTACTGATCCAGTATTCGCCTGATATTGATCGCAGAAACCACATAAAACTACCGCTCAGCCTCTAAAAGTCTCCTCCAGGCAGCCGCTGTGTAGTAGTGCCGAAAAACTTCCCGACGCAGCGCTAGAACTCTAGAATCTCCGCTCGCGCACTGCGGTGGTTGCAACGCTATCGCAAAGCATCGAAGCAGGTTCATTTTGAATTTCGCGCATACACGCAGCGTATGTCGTCTATTTGGGTCATTGCAGCTTCCTGCGCGGCATCCGATGGGGCGCGGCGCGCGGTGCGCGGCTGCGCGAAGGAGATTCGCGTGGAATCCGCGAGGATCGTTGGAAGGCGCGCGAAGTAGCCTGTGTGTCAGGCGGGAATCAACAGGACGCGCGCGACCGCCGCCGCGGCGCCGCCTCCGGCTGCCGCCAACCCGGAAGTGCAGCGCGCGAAGAGCCTCGCGCCTTCCGTTCTGATTGGAAGCGCTGCGATCGCGCCACCTTAAAGTCACGATATTAAGACGCACGCCTGATGCAGCTACGTACGTTCTTCCAGGCGCTACGAAGTTGGTTTCTTGTCTAATTGACTGGTCTGCTTTCGCTTTTTCACATTCGTGATTTCGTATATTTCTATTGGGGTCCTGGAGAAAGTTTGAGATTGAAAGAGCGAGATTGAAATTATTTAGTATGATTGATGAATGACGAATTATGAAGAATAAAAAAGTTTTAAGGCTCTCTGTCGAGTGATCTGCCTGCTGTGTGTACTTAGGATGTACGTTGGAGTATAATTCACTTATTACATACTTGCCATATAGATGAGAAATTAGACTCTCGCTTTTCTGTATACTATGACGACGGATAGGGCTTAGGAATTTCATTTCTGGTTATGGAGGCTTTAGAAAGTCGTGGGATATACGACACGGGCCTAGTCATGGGAGTGGGTATAGCATTGAAATGGGAGTGTCGCATGTCAGCCTGTAGTTTAGAGACCCTGCTTCTGCATGGTCCTGCGAATTTCCATCGGTTAACCGACGCGAAGATTGATCGGGCCGCTTCTATAAATCTCTGTTTTCATTCTCAGGACTTCCACCGTATTTCTTAAACGCCGATTGCCAAAAATGCAATCCTCTCCAGTCGAGTCGAATTCCCCCCGAAGCTTTAGTCGCTGGCTCTCAGAATACATGCGCTGACGTCACTGGTGGTTGTTCGTGCAATGAGGACATTTGCGAAGGGCGAGTGCCCTCGTCGCTGGCCGTCGCGGGCGGCAAGGGGAAGCGCCGAGAAAACGAGCGTGCGGCGGGGGGGGGGTTGTGGGAGACGTCGCCGAGATGCGGAGGAGCATTTGTCACCCCTAATGACGCCCTCCTGCACTTCCGGCGCGGCGGCGAGCGCGTGCCGCCACGCGTGTGCGTGGAGGCTCAACGCACAGACTTTCCCGACGAACCGACGACGATTCGGATTGGGCTGGGAAGGGGCCCCGGGGAACACTGCCTCGGAGAGCCGAATGGATTGGAAGTGTGGTTTCTCACGTGTAAAGGACGATTGGACCGACGGTTGACAAATATACGAAGGATTGGTGAAGCTCGTGATTGTGTATACGCGCAGGAATTCGCAAGAACGCTGACAGGAACATACATCATAGTTGGTATTGAAATGATACGAGGCGATAAACATGTGATGCAAAATTGCCTGTAAATTATTTCACAAAACACGTGGAACCCAGACCACCTTTATTATCGTTATTACGTACAAGTTTACAATTAATAACAATTGTATATTAATGTATCTCTAAGCATTAATTACATTAATGATTGTAAGTAGTATTTCAGTGGGAATTGAATGAATTTTTATTTTTGATGGATATCTCAGTGATTTGGGGATTATTGTGCTGGCTTCCAGGACGCCGAATTATACGACTCAAGCTTGGCTTGGAGAAAAGGATTTTCGAAGATCCCATAATACCAGAATGCTTTTTACTCTTGTGACAGTAAAAACACTCTGATTAAATACCCGAAAAAAATATATACGGTTATTTTCTCTTAATCAGATCCTATATTTGCTACATCAGGAAACTTCTCCAAGGAACATGATTAGGTAGGACTGCCTCTGGAGAGGAAACATAGGAATTGAACAATCGTTGATAGCGTTCAAAAATGTCTGCTTCATACACTATTTAAGTGCAATGTTTATTCATTTCTAAATACATGTGTCGCAATTATTCAATAATTCCCCAAACTAAAGAATTATATTAACAAATTGATACAAAAAGTGTACTCAAATCGCACTAAATATTGGACATTTGGTTTCAAAGAATTGTTGAGAGATCAAAGAGTGTGTGAATGAATTTTTAAACAAAAATGAAAAACTCTCCAATATAAAAGGGAAAGGAAGATAGATTTTTATATCGAAAATTGCTTTTAAAAGAAATATTTCTCGGGACAGTTAGAGAAATAGAGACGGAAGCATAGCAAACCCAAGGAGAAAGCGATTGAGATTCAATGGAACGATTATAGCAGGAAGTAGGAAGCGCGGAAATGGCAGATAGCAATATTTTCTCTGAGAAAGCCAATCACTCAATAGGTTATTAATTTAGAATCACGGACGAGTCAATGGCAGAACAACGCGGAGAATGCAATAGAAAAATGTAACAAAAAAATTATTTAAGAGAACAGGGATGATATGAGTTTCAAGTTCTTAGCACGTTTTGTTAAAAATGTAATTCTTGAAGTGCTTAATTGATATTTTAAAGTACGGCCAAATTCTAGATGAATCCAATTCTAAAATGTATCTCTTGCTTCGACTAGGATTAATTTTATAATCGAGAAGTTAAAATAAGTTATTAGTTAAGTCTGACATACTAACCAGTTAACGTTTATGCATTACTATTGTAATAATAATGCAATACAGAACCTCACATTGAAATTTCGATGTCGTGCCGGCATAGTCACCGGTGGCTCAACGCACGAGAATATGTCTTAAATATCTATAGTTGTCCATTTGTTAAATTTTTGCTTTGCAAACGGACGGAGAGATTCAATCGGCGAATTTTTCAGGCACATGTTTTAATTCAATTATGTGTTATAGGTCACACGTTCACCAAGAATAATTCTGGTCTTTTTCTTTCAACTCTGTAATCCATTTTCTGGGATTCATATTTCAAATTACATACCTTATTCTTCGCTTTACACAACAAATATAATGTAGAGAGTTCAAAACATTTAAAATACTGTGAACGTTTTAGCTTTGCGTATACATTTACAAAGGAAACTCTTAATTTTGGAGTCTTTAGGTTTTGTTAATGTGTAGAATTCTACTTGGGGTAATGAAGGTGATCTGCGTGTGTTTCGTCCATTTTACGATTAGACCTTTTCCGTTCCACCGTTTTGGGGCAGTATTACATGCTATTCAATGAGTCTTGATGTAAGGATAGCGTTTTTCTCCGTATCCTTCTGAACATTCTAAGATATCTCTCTAAAAAATGTTTTTGTAGGTTTTAATAACCTAAAAGGCTTTTTTTGGGTGGGGTATTAACATAGCTCACATAATACACATGATTTTCGTATGTAACAGAGAGGGTGGGGAGGGGAGGGGCAGGATATGAGACGGGGCGGGATGCGACGGAGTGGGGCAGAGCGGGGTGAGGCAGGGTGGGACGGGACGGGGCGGGGCGGGGCGGGGCGGGGCGGGCGGGGCGGGGCGGGGAAGAAACGGGCGGAGTGGGGTGGAGCGGGACGGGACCTAACAGGAAGGCGGCGGGCTGGGCGTGGTATGGGGGGTGCGACGGCGTACGGGGTGGGTCGCAGAGGGGCGGTGCGAAGGCAACACGGGACGGGAGGGCGGGGCATGGTTGACGGTGGGGTGGGAGGGGCGGAGATGGCAAGTGCGAGGGCGGCACGGGACGGGAGGGGCGGGGCATGGTGAGGTGGGGTGGGACGGAGATAGGCAGTGCGAAGGCGCACGGGACGGGGAGGGGCGGGGCATGGTCAGGTGGGTGGAAGGAGATGGGCGGTGCGAGGGCGGCCAGAGTCAGGAGGAACGGGGCACGGTGTAGCGGGCGGTGGCTGTCGGCCCGCGGCCGCGCGGGGGCGTCGCGCTGGCTGGAGCGCCGGAATGCACGCCCCTGCTTGTTTTGCGCTCCGCCGCGGCCGCGACGTTCGGGGCCAGGGCCGCCGCCCGCGCGCCCAAAAACGCAGCCGGGGAACGTAACGGGCGCTGTGAAAAATCCCGGTCGCCTCTCTTGCTTTCCCTCCTCTCACCTACCATTGTGGTACAAGCAAAATATAAACAATAAAAATATCAATAATAATAATAATAATTATTATAAATAATGCCGATCCGATGGCCCACATCGCAAAGGCAGTGGTCCAGTGGCGGTCTCGGACCAGAATATCCCGAATTCCAGTTTCGCCTTGGGCAAGGTTGTGTTGGTATGTCTCTGCATGGTTGCGTGTGTCTATTTCATTATCCATCATCATCATAATTTCATCTTATCTCCCAGAGCTAACAACCCTGGAGTATAAAAATGGAATCAGCATTAAAATGCTGATTCCCCCTGTTGAAAAAGTATCGTCCACCTACCCCGATTACATAGTCTGAGCCCTGGTGGGATGCACGTATCGCGTGTCCCCATGATGGCATATTTACGAAACAAAACAAATAAAGAAATAAAATATAAGTGGAGTAAAATAATAATTAATAAACAATAATATTGGCGATTTGGGTAGCCGAGATCGCTTAGGCAGCCATGGTGGTGTTCAACCGAAGTATCGCGGCTTCCAGTCTCGCCTTCGCCATGGTTGTATTTGTATGTCTCCGTATTGTTGTGATTGTCCATTTCATCTTTCATCATTTTCATTTCAGGGCTAACAACCCTGGGTGTAAAAACGGATTCAGGAGAAAAATGCTGTCCCACACATACAGAAAGGCACGTGTCCCTACCCTCGATGGACGTAAATGAGCCCCGATGGTTTGCACGTTTGCATGGTCCCGAGATGGTCAATTTGCGCCCAAAAGTGCAACAAACAAAAAACAATGCAAATATTAATACGAAATTTAAATTTATAAAACATTGTTAAAAGGGGTTTGCATTAAAGTTAACTTCACTAACAATCAAAATGATCATTAATATAATAAAAAAAGGTTTTATGTTCTTACAATAAAGGAATCAATGCACAGAAAATGGAAAGCATACTATGTTTTTACATGATATTAATTACTTTAGAACTGAAATATTTTTTATTAAAATTGAAGAAACAACATTTTATCGTTTGCAAGTTGCTTGGCATTTTATGAAAAATGCGCAATATTTTCAAAATTCAGCTTTATCTCACCTCTCAACTTTATTCCCCTCCTTCTCTTCGGAATCGACTATCCCATGCATAATCATTAAGCACATTCCTTTGAGTCCTTCTCCTTTCATTTTCTTATTTTAATTCGATTTTTAATCCACGCAAGGTAATTCATGACCACTCTACCCTGCAAGAAGTGCATGATAGACATAGAGAGATGCTGTTTGCAATTGTTTTTAGAAGAATTAGTTTTAAAAGTTAGGTAAAGTACATTTATTACGGCATATTTTATTTAAAAGAGGAAAGAAGTTCGAAATATTTAGTGGAGGGATACCGCCTCTAAGCCCCGGCCCCCTCCGCTCCAGGCCACGCCCGTTTCCTGTCACTGACTATCCGATCGTTAGCTTCCTTTGATGTGTTGAAAAGACCAACACGCAGTGGGAAGGGCGAGCACCGAGCGTTCATCGCTCTGCAAACAGCAGACAACCCATCCACATACTCGGGATGGGGCGGGCACAAGATGCTACTCGCCGAATACTGAAAGTCCCCAAAGTTACCCCATAAAGGGAGGTCACTGTTCAGCATCCACTGCTTAAGCGAGTGCAGGTAGTACAATCAGAATAAGTGTGAAGTGTCATCAGCACAAACGTAGAGAGCAGGGCCGACAGCTTATATAGTGCTGCTTACTGACAGCCCGTCCCAAGAACAGTAGCGTGGCAATGTCATCTATCGGATTTCGATGACAACATGTGAAGGAATAAAACTAGTACAAAGATTTCCAGTAGTCGTTCAGCTTCCCCTCCAGGCACTCATATCGGCGTGTCAAATGCTGGGCGTGGGCGTGAATCAGCATGAGACAGACGGGAATGGGGTATGAAGTTATGGGCGTGAAATGATATGTCATATAGGAGTGTGAATCTCTTTGCAATACGACCGGCCGACTACGGGTAAGGACTAGAATATGAGCAAATCAGCTTGAGGTGGCGCCTCCATCGGTTTTTTCCTGTTAAAAAATTACTTATACTTTGCACGTTCATAAAAAAATACATTTTAAACTTATTGCATTTGCCTAGTTCGTCCATTTCCGGACTCAGTTTTATAAAGGAGTATGGATGAAAATATTTATTTAAATGCTTGTTTAATTGCACAATTAGATTTAATTTTTATCAATCTACTGGATCAAGTCGCAACGAAAAAAGTACTTGCAGCATTTCATAGATGCAATGAAACCACCGAAAACATTGGTTTTCGAGATTACCTTAGAAGTGTTAAGAATTGTGCAAATCGATGTCTGTTGTCGAGAGAAATCGAATGAGATATCGATCTCCTCTGTAGATACCGTAAGCCACTCAAAACGAGTTTTAGGAGCTTAAAAAACCCAAACCACGTTTTTAGATATATTTCTTCGAATGTTCTGAATGTATCCAAAAATAAAATCACTTCCAGGAGACCGAGACGCATCGATTGACACCTCATTTGTCTCAGTGGTACATCTATTGTGTATCTCCCTTGTTCTTCTAAGGGGGGGGGGCAAGTCCCCGGGGTGGGTACCTTACCGCTATCCTCTATCCTCAACCCCTGCCGTCGCACAAGTACGGTGGCCGGCCAATATCTGGATCCGGTCGGAACCAAGTTTGCCATCTCGGCAACCTACCCATTCATTGCGTGGGATGGGCCGCCCTGCCAGCTTGGAGCTACTGATCCAGGCTAGTATCGGAGTCAGTATTGTCGTATGACTACATGCCTCTCACATGCGCCTGAACACCTAGTCCCTTCTCTTTGCTCAAAGTGTTGGGCCACAGTCACTCCAGTTGGTGCAGCGGAAGGAGTGTCACCGTGAGTGACAGACAGTGACAGGAAGAAACGGACGCAGATTACTCGTTTACAAGAGAAAGATACAAGCCAACTTTAATTTATTTTAACTTGCCTGTCCAGTGATAACTAGGGAGCGAATTTCTATGATTGTGTGTAATTTAGACCGTTGCTTCAGGGCATAACTAGGTGACATTTCTTGTTGGAATTGGATACTATTTAGATTAATACATTGGTGCATGTTTGTGCACATTTCGACGATTTTTCCTCTTGATGCATTTTCTTGTAAGTATAGGAGCATATTTTTCATATTTCGCTGAAAAATACTTAACTCTAAAACGTTTAAACTTTTCATACGATCTATTTATTTGTGACCTTTCATTGATTACAAGAGTTTGTCATTGCGTTTTGTTCTCTTCTATAGGTGATAAAATACTTGTGCAAATGAGGAAGTTTCTTGATATCACATTTTGTATAAACCAGGCGGAAGAAATGCAACAAGAGACAACGTATTTCACTAAGGGGAATATTTACTTTATTTGTCCCGCGAAGTAAGGTAGATTATATTGTTTACACTAAAATATATATTTTTATTCCAAGCACGGTTCTCCTGAATTTTAACAAGAACGGTTATGCAGGAAATTAAATATTGTTAATTTTAATTGCATATTAATGTGCATATTTGATAAATTTTAGGTCATAAATGCAAATGTTTAAAAGCATATTTCAATATTTTTAGGACATAAAATTCCTTTCTCTAGTGATAACCCCCACACAAAGGTATCTCTGAAAGCGTTGCAAGAGTCGCGGTCGAGTCGACCACACAGCCTTCCCCCTTTTCGGCGGAGTTGGCTGGAGTGGGCAGGGCTCATCTCCCACGCGCTTGCTGCTCTGCGGAGTGCGAGAAAAAAGTGCTGGTGGTGGGGAAGAAGGGCGCGCCGTCGGTGCGGGCCCTGGGAGAGGGACACCACCTCAGCGCCTGCGTCAGGGCTTCTGCGCCCGCGTCCGCGCGATTGAATTTCGCGTCGACGCATCCGGGAAGAGCGGAATTCCTACACTC
This sequence comes from Gryllus bimaculatus, assembly GCA_017312745.1. NCBI lineage: Eukaryota > Metazoa > Arthropoda > Insecta > Orthoptera > Gryllidae > Gryllus > Gryllus bimaculatus. The sequence goes on from BOPP01000168.1 coordinate 2,620,624, forward strand.
TGTCGACGGGCACTTGCTGAATGGAAGTTTTACTTGTGGAGGAATTGCGCAGCCAGCATATTTCTACGGAGGCGGGGGCTGTAGGTGTTGTGTTCAACGGTCTGGAAATTTCCTTAAATAGATTTTTCATTTTAAAAACGTTAATTAATTTTATTTTAAGTCGTTTTAACAACTTGATAATGAGCGATTGACAATACAGGTTACATAGATTCAAGATATAAGATTCAAGTTTAATTAAGTTCAGTTCGGTATTAAACGATCTTTTTTAATTTATGGAGAATGTGGGTTATTTATATCGTATTCAAGAAACGAGATATACTGAATGATATTCGTTACTGAAGCAACTTATTAAGAACATTTGACTATGTCATCGGCTTTTGAGGAGGCTTAAGTTCCATAAGCCTCCCTCCTTGGGTGCGTCGTTGCTTAGGGAGTAATTGTATGCAAAATTTGACCTCTTACAAATCGTGCGAATCGTCTGGTCAAAAGCTTGACAAGGGTGAAGATGTCATAAATGACTATCGTTCTCTGGCGTCGGATATATACAAATATATATGTTAACATTAGTCTATCGCTATGATCCGTTATGGAGGGAATCTGAGTATCATGAATGCTTTGGAAACTATTGATATATTCACTTTCTAGACAGAAGCAAGTGGCATTTACAATACTTAATGATCGGTTCTTGAAAAGTTATTCCATGAATGAAAATAAATGTATTCTTCTAACTAATAAACCCTAATATCAGTATTCTTCGTAGTTGGAGCTAAGAAAATGTGTTACAATAAAGAGTCAAATTGATACATAACGAACGATGATACGTACATACAATTCAGATTGATACATAATTACCGTATTTTACACCTGAATAAAATCAAGTCAAGGCGACAGAAACGCTGAGAAACCTACAATGACTAGAGAACAAGAAGCTCAACTCCGTGCCCATGATACGACTGTTCAAAATGTGTCTCCACTTCAGATTGGCAGTCTAATAAGTCGTCTTTATTGATGAAGGTCGCTGAAGATATGCTTTTTTAGAAATTTGTAACAAATAATGTACTCCAGCTTCTGGATCAATGACCACCATCTCGATCAGGTTTTCGTCCAGTTTCTCTGATTCTTGAGCAAATGCTGAGATGGCCTCTTGTTTTGCTTTTGGACATAAATGTAACCTCAAATTAACTTCTCCCCGTAGCACGTCACACACATTTTTTAACTGTTTTTGATGTAAATAAATAAATCAATTTATTTCGACACCATCTATCATATGTTTGCAAGGTTGGTCGACAAACTGTAAAATTCCCACGCCCCTGTTGCAGCTTCTCGTCAAGTCATATTCAAAGGCTTTTCCAAACCAACGAACTGAACAGGCTTAGCAATGTGTTCTATGAATATGCACCCCGCAATATTATATTGTTTCCATTAATTTAATCAAGAGCCATGAACGACTATCATTAAATTATTCGTTATTTAGTAAAGATTTGTATACACATATATTTGCGAGGAATAAAAATACTAATTTACAAATAATAAACCCGAAGACAATTTCATAAGTCAATTTCAGTATTTAAACCTCTACCATCATTATTTTGCCTCCTGGTAACTTGAAACCCGGTAAATCGTAACGTTCAACCTCTCGAAATTATTTTCTCTTTCAGATTTGAGATATCGAAGTTTCATAGTAATAATACATTCGGTTTCTCAGAATGAAATGTTCATTCCGGTGTGCAGATACTATCTGTAGTAGAGTTAATCTATATCATAACGTTTCCTGTCTTAGACTGCTGTGCTTATGACTCTCGTGGTCCCGATTTCTCACCCCAACTTCGTTTCCTAGTACCGTGACTGGGCGAAAAGTAGGGCATTGTAACTTCCCATAACCTCACTAGTGTTTTCAGGGAGTGAACCTGTTAGGTGTTACGGAGTCTGCAACTCAAGAATGTTCGCACAGCTCTGAATTCGTTTTTATCTTGATGAGTACAAAATAATTAAGAAAGATAATGTATATATAACTTTGGAATTTTACAGAAGTGACGTGTTGAAGTGGGACTGTGTGATGGAATATATTTCTCCAGAAATTTTGAATAAAAAAATGGTATAGAAAACTCTCATTTGACAAAAATACCCTTTGACAAAAGAATCTGAATTACGCTGAAAATTAAAATTTTAATAAATTTAATTTTGACTGCTGAACGACCACTAATAACGTATTAGGTATTTCAGATTTTGGCATTGTTTTGCCCTTGAAAATGATCACTAGGTGCCGTCAACACAACATGAAAGGGCAACAGTACAGTGCATTTTTGCCTGACCCCTTGTTTTTATAGGTACAGTTTTAGCACCTTTCATAGCAGCAGTTCAGTTACTCCGCATATCAAATGACAGAGGATTTTCGTCCTTATTCGCAATATTGCTTGGTTCCACAATGGTTTTCTTCCGACGTTGAATGATAAAGTGATGGAAATGTAATATTTTCTCTTCACACTCTTGTGGCATTTTCTGAGGTATTTTGTTTTGGTTCTCATGCTCAGTTTATGACGCTTTATAAACCTGTAGCACCTACCAACTACACCCTTAAAGACCGTTCCACTGTAGCGTTAGCTTACGAGTGTGAATGTGCATCATTTTTGTATTCATTCCAATGCCATTTTACGCCTCTACATCCTCAAAGCGAACTCTTATCAAAGTCTTGACGCAGTTATTTAGATTAACATCCGAAAGTTGAAGGAGGTCGTTCTCTACACGGACGGTTGGGTACAAGTCGACAACATTGCGAATCTTCCCAGCCGTGCACCCGTGTCTGCACAAAAGACACAGACACCACATCCAGTAGCAACTCAAAATAGATTATGAAACAGATTTTCCTCGCCTTCCTGATCCTCACAATTCTTCTCTAACATCGACAAATACATGCACAAACCAACGCAGACTAGGAAGCGCGTCAAAAGCAAAACACGTTAAGCTGCGCATCCTAGCCCACTTGAAAACTAAAGCATTCCTATTGAGCCCAAAAAGCCAGTGCTTTTTTAGCTGACATCCATGGTCACCATATTTCACCCATTTTCATTAGGAAGTTACCCTCCAACTACTCAGCCACATCTATTTTTAAATCTCATGGGCGTTTTGCAGACGTGACTGCAATTGGATACCCACACGAAGAAACTGACCAATCAGAACACAGGCATTATCATAAGGGCATAAACACATTAATTTGGCCGGTGGCTTTACACCTGAACAACATGTACTCGTAAACAAATTACAATGTGCCGCCCAAAATCTTCCTAGATCTTCCTACTCTAAAAATATATATTACTTTGCATCTACAGGACTCCAACAAATAGAGTAGTAGATTATATTACGTTATTAAAAAACTGGAGACAACAATAAACAAAGTTAGCAATCGCCCTTTTGAATTCATTGTTGAATGCGGAGATTTGCCATTGATTTTCTGGTCGAATCTTGCGAGAAAGAGCTGTTTCTCAACTTAATTCCTTCCTTCACTTTAGATATTACAATAAATGTACCTACACGAATCACACTAAATGCAAAAAAGGCAATCGATCAAATAAAAATTAACGAAACCACTACTCGATATGAAATTGAAACAAAAGATTTAGGATACAGTAATCGCGATGCACAAATTATTACCATTATAAGAAATGCAAGCACTGAGACATTAAATAGTAAATGCGCGTATATAAAATAAAATTATTCATCAACAAGCAGCAAGAGTCATTGAACGTGGTTTACAATACTGTTGATACAAATGATAAATTAACTAATTTTTTCATCACTTTCATTTCATTTTAACACCTGCACCCTATCTCGATCAGGTTTTCGTCCAGTATCCCTGATCCTTGAGCAAATGCTGAGATGGACACTTGATTTGCGTCTGGACATAAATGTAACTTCAAATGTACATAACTTTTCCCCATCGCACATCACACATGTTTTAAGCTTTTTTGAGGTAAATAAATAAATAAACAAATAAATAAACGGTGTCCTTGAATTCATTTCAATATGTCATCTTCTAGGTTTGACCATTTTTCATTCATTCCTCTATTTGCACATCTTCCTCATTTTTTCAGTTCTTTACTAGCCCGCCAATCGCAAATTGTTATTTCTGTTGGTAGATGGCCAAAATGCCGCTTAGATGCTCTGTTTCCTTGTTCTTCTGCACATGCTATTACTCTCAATTTATAGCTCGCATCATACTATCAGTGCCGTTTATGTTTCTCCATTACGAAACTAGCCAATAAAAAAATATTGTTACCGATAACTCAAATCACTTTTAATTCAAGTTCACTGTCACAATAGACTGCAATAACGCATCATATTCTAGACAGTGTTCTGAGTTTGTGATGGCGGGGTGGGTGGGAGACTGTGTTAGCAAGCATGTTGCCATACCCGCAACTCATGTGACGGTATTCTGCACCTCATGTTCCGGAACAAACTCTTGGTCCCCGACCGATCTCTCGCCATATGTGGTAGCGTAGTGAATGATAGTGTATGTGTGTATAAAGGGTGACCATAGGACAAGGAAGAGGAAGGAAAGATCGCGCGCGATCCGTGGTCCGTTTGCTAGGGTACTGCTCGAGCATTCGCCTAGTGTTGATAGGAGAAACCACGAAAACTACCGATCAGAGCAGCCGGCCTCTAGAATTCTCCTCCAGACAGCGACTGTATATTGCCACTATCGGACCTCGAACCAAGGGCCACCCGATAAAAGACACTGCAGTAGCATCCGTTGATGCACTGAGACACCTCTCCCGGTTGCTGTCATTTATGTTTGTAGTGGACCATAACAGAAAATTTTGCAATGCACTTTGACTTACAAAAGTAATGCATCACAATTACAACCCTATTATTTTTGGTAAAAGGTCGCATGTATAAGAGAACTGTTGAAAATTGCGGTTATAAAGACTCACTAATATTTATATTTAAAACAATCTTACAACTTAAAAAGTATCACTACCGACACTTTACTCACAGTAATCAATTAACTTCCTTGTCATCATTCAACATATATAGAGATTTAAGAAAAACTAGTGGTGCTAAAACAGCACTGACTTTCTCGCCATTAGTAATGGTTAAGTAATTTTATTTATATCGCAATTTATCTCCAAATTATTTTTTGTAAAATTCATTTGAAATTGTAGAACATCGAATATTTGAAATATAGATTTGAAAACTTGGAATCGTGCGAAAAAATAAGCAGAATGTAAGAAATTATTTAAAAGTTAATAAATAATACGATACTTATATCGTTGGAAACAGATCGAAAAATATATAATAGTTGTATTGTATATTCTACAAAGCTATACAAGTATTCGTTTTTATTTTTGCAATATTTATTTCATATTTATTTCAAATAGGTTTTAAATAAGTTATAAAAGATTAATTTGTAAATCATACAAAAGCTCCAACGAACAAAGAAATATGAAATACTATAAACATTTTAACTTACGTAGCATCCAACTGCCTCAAAATAACGATCAAGAAGTGCAGTATTTTCAGAGCCGAGGAATAACTTTGACACCCAATTACTCCAAAAATACTCATATTTTCGAAAATTTGAATATGACTTTATTTGAAAATCTGTTTGTGATGAACACATTTCACTAAGAAATAAAATATCTTCATAATTGTAGATGTAGGAAGACGAAAGGTTTTCAACCAATACGAGACCTACACCATTCTCTTAAATGTTCTTCAGAATATATACCATGAAAATTTCATCAAAAATGAGGTAGCCGTTTTTGTGAAAAAATTGTTTAAACAAAAATTTAAAATTGCCTATATTTCACGCAATATTACGCACAAAATACTCAAATTTTCGAATAATTGTACCTGACCTTATTTATAACCTACCTTCAAGGAACAGATTTCATTCAGGGAAAAATTCTCTATCTTTAATATTTTATTTGTAGGCAGACGCCGAAAAAATATTTTGAATTTTTTCAATTGTTGAAAAATCAGAGTTTTTAACGAAGATGAAACATTGCCATTCTCTTAAACGTCCTTCAGTATATCCAACAACAAAATTTAATCGAAATAGATGACATTTGTTTAAAAATTTTGAAAATGTCCCAGAGGTTTCTTGTAAAGTACTCTCCAAATTTCAAGTAAAATATCGGTTTTAAATTCAAAGTGCCGCAACATCCGCCAGATATATTGGGGAATGTCAATTTTGGAGAAATTCGACTGAACGGTTTAGCAGCTAGCGTTGTTCACGACAGACGTTTTGCCTTCAATCGATTTTTCGGTATCAAGATCCCACAAACAGAGATTATGGGTACCCTACGTGTTTGAGGATTTTCTTCTCATTTAGCTACTGGATTTATCCACATTTTTGTTACAACGGCCCTGTAATAAGACTTTTTCTGCTGGAAATTCGCCGTTTTTTCACGCAGCGTTACATAACTATCTTTTCCTAAGAATTTTCCTCTTAGGCGCGAGAAAGTACAAACGAATTTGTCTAACGTTTAAAAAGGATAATTGTTATCATTTGTTTATTTGATTTTTTGACCATCTCCTAAATGTTCTAAAATGAACAGATGGTTAATTTGCAGAAGTTTTAAAAAATGTTCAAGAACATTTTCATTTAGTTAACTACAACTACTGGCTTCTCGCACTACGAAACGTTGACTGTTTTCGCTAGATTGAACTAGCACAAAGAAATGACCAACATCACATCTACATGTAGTTTGTCGTGGAAATGATGTAATGAAGTTGTAGTAGTAGAAGTAGAAGACATAGTAGAAGATAAATTTTCATTATACTAATTTCAAGATATTATTGAATTTTAGCATTTATGATATAAAACTAGCCGTTCCGGTGGCCGAGATCGCTAAGGCAGTAGTGCCGTAGCGATCTCGTACTGAAAGATCGCGGGTTCGTGTCCCGCCTCGGGCATGATTGTATTGTGTTCGTCCTTTCACCCCCTATCATCATCATCATATCAGGGAAGGAAACGGGAAACCACCCTGAATAATTTATCCCAAGAAAACCCGTTATGGGTCACCTAACTTCCGTATATGGAAGATAGGACCAAAGAAGAATATAAAACTGATTAAGGGCAAACACTAACACATCTGGGGTCAACAATGTGTCGTGTAAAGCAAAATAACGAAATTTGTGTAGAATGCTCAAATATCTTTCTAAATCAAAACCTTTAGTTTTAAATAATATATAGAAAACAACAGTAGAACTATGCAACAATGAGCTAACTCACAAAGGAGCCGGTAGACAACTACTATTAGTTTCCAGTTTACTTTTAAAAGAACGTTTTACCTCAGACTTTCTGATAAAGGTAAGCTACTAAAATAATAACAATATTGAAATATTTTTGTGATTTATTTTAGAGTAACAATATATTTGTCAAAAAAGTGGGAGCCCATTTTTGAACTAGTTCACTTTCTCACCTTTTCCGGGAATTCACCTCCAACAACTAACTGCGCGTGGTTGACTGATGTGCACTGCTCGCCATTGTCCGCTCGTTGTGAAAGAATATGAGGACATAAAGCCTTTGCACTTTGTTTTAATTTTATTGCTATTGTTTTTGTATGTTATGATGAACTTAATATCTCCTTTTCAAAGTTACAATATATTTTTTCAATCTAAAACGTATTATCAAAAGAATGCTATCTTTTATTTGAAAATCATTGGTACAGCTTTTTATCGTCTGATAGTGAAGACATAACTTTTTGTGACGAACAAAGAGCGAAGACCCATAAAAATGTAAAAGTAATGAGATAAAAAATATAACAACAGATCTCTATTTTCAAATGTCCAGCTTTCTCTCGCTCAGGAATTAACGAGTTCTCGGAGTAATTGGCGACAATATTTCACATCACCCTAGAGAAAACGCATTATTATGTCTGATAGACGCAAGAAGAGAATTACGTTTGGCCGTGCTCTTCTGAGAAGGAAGTTTTCAGGTAGAAGAAGCACAAGTGCTCAATTTCACAATTATAATTGATATACAAAAGCGTTTGATCATTGTGGGAAATAATATCAGTGAATGGATGTAAACGTGAGTTTACAAAGTTGTACTTGTAAATCAAATCTTATGCATGACCCAAATAACTTATTGGCAGATTCCAATATTAGAATTTTTTAATCCTAGGACGTAGGAAACCCAGAAGCACCTATGCAAGATGTAAGTGGAGCCCATTCTTGATTAAATGACTGGCAATTCTTTTCGTGTTCGCGTATCTGACCGAGCGATGCGAGGTTCTGTTTTAATTCGATAGTTTGGTATTTTGTTTGCCTGTAAATTTGTTTGATAAACTTTCAAGAACATTTGCGTAGTTGTATTTTCTTACAATTTGGCATGAGGGATCTTAAACGCCGTATGTGTTATGCATAGTTTTATCCAAGAAGTACTATTCTGATAACTACTAGTGATCATCGTCATCAATTTTTTTGCTTGCGAATAGGTTGACTTGGGCCACGTGTATTGTATTTAACGCGGCTAAGTGCCATTATTTCGGTGGCAGGTGCATGTAACTTTATCAGGGAATCAGCATTTAGCTGGATTCGATTTTTTATCGGCCAGGGTTTTTAGCTAAGGGGGTGTGGAAGATAAAGTGATGATAGGGGTGAGAAGACGATACACATACATACATAAAGCCCGAGGCGGGATTCGAACACGCGATCCTTCTTTCCGAGATCGCCACGGCACTATTGCCTTAGCGATCTCGACTCTCCGGACGGCCTCATCATCATCATCATCATCATCATCATCATCATCATCATCTTATTATTATTATTATTATTATTATTAATAATAATAATAATAATAATAATAATAATAATAATAATAATAATAATGTCATCATCATCATTAACTGAAATCTGTCTCAGGTGGGATAGCATCACCTTTGCTTCCCCGAATCCAAAGAACTTAATTGTGCTGCTGAAGTTTCCTGTAACACGGTCAGGCGGCTCTAGGTGGGGCGTCTACGGCGTCTACGGTGCGTTGTGGGCAATTGAGAGCACCGTGGGACTTGCATCCTGCCAGGGAGCCTTTCGCGGCTGCTGCTTCGCCCTGCAGCACTATTCTGCTTGTGTTCTCCACAAGGTTTTAGTGTGAAAGAAGATGCCTTTCTGCTAAACAAAAATTAAAATAGTTTATCTTTAATTATGAGGTAATTTACATGTAAAAATTATAATTTCAAACGGGAAAGGTGAGGAATGACTTACTCAAATTCGTCAATGATGGTGGTTCACCCAAGATATCGATAATTATAAAGTATTTTCTATTTCTCCTTTTATATATTTTTAATTCTGTCTAAAATATATTGCTGTTGAAGTAAGGTTGATAATGTTGACTGATGCGACGGTTAAAGTAGTATGTATGTTAATGGACTAAGTAGTTGGTAAATAGCATGGCACAAGAACAAAATCGCTTAAGTACACATTCGCATGGGTACGCATGAATCCTAGGGTTACCATTGTGTTAACATTTTTAGCGGCCAAATCGCATAACGTCTAAAATACAGCCAAAGGAAAGTCATGTAGTCTTTTCCCTGTTCAATGTGGGACTAATGTATTTTTTGCGGAGATCTCCTGATTAGCAGATGTGTTTCGTTTTAATTTAATTCAGTAATTTTACCTCATTTACTCCCATTAAGATTACAAACAGTACCTTTCAACAATCCAGATTAATAGGTAAGAATCATCAGACCACTTTCCAGTTCTTATCACAAATCATTCGTAATATTTTTTCTCTTTATCTCGCCATCAACGAGATCATGAGATAGTAGAATTATGCTAATAGATTGATACAGGTTACTTAAATAAATATTCTATTTTCACAAGAATTTTGCTACTGCTGGGACTAAGGTAATGTCCAATTTCTCATTTATACAGCCAAGTCAGTGCAAGAAACATGGGAGTTCGAATGTATTATTTTTTATAAATTACAAACAAAAGCACCTATACACCCATACCCATACACCTAATGACACGACACCGCAACTACAGGTATACTACTGGTATACTTTAATTTAAGTATCTACTGGCATAATTTCTGGTCTAATTTTTTTAGTTTCGGTACCGCCGGTAAATGTCCCAATTCGAATAGTGTCATGGTAATGAAAGAACCATCTGGAAAACTGCCGCAAACCCACTTTGTTCATCGTAAATTCTACAGAAAATTGTCGGTATTCCTTTCACAGTACTGAGAGAGTATCAGCTTGTGCACTAAGTTACGATACTTGTTTCTTTTAATGTATTTGTAAACTAATTATTTTAGAAAAATACCAGAAAATAAAGTATTTTTTCTACCACGTTCTTTCCTGAATCGTTTTCAGATGATTCGGCAAACCTTAGCTAGCGGCCTATTATTCACTTTTCACTACAAAATATCGCGAATACGTTTTTAACCTTTATATGAAGGTGCATCTCACGATGCTAAAAATTATCATGATTACTTCTTATTCATGTGTGTGGCAATACTTTCTCGCAATTAACGAACCGATGTGTTGTTAGGAAATATTTGGATGGAGGATGGCTGTGCGATTACGTCGTATTTCACATTCATGTAAAGGTTACGAGGAAATTATGGACTATAAGACAACGTGAAGTAATTTTGATATTTGTTTTCATAAGAGTGATTATAATATTATAAAAGATGGTTATGTAAGTAATTTAATCATAAATGAGTTTTGCGTGAATGAACGGTGTAACAGAACGCCTATTTACTACTGCAAAAATTGTACTCATAAAGGAAAAGAAAACTATCGACAGTGCCACGATCGTGATGGGAAATCAAGTGAACGAATCTCTAGCATGTTATCGTTTTATTGTTCCATATTTGTACCTAAAAACGTGTTTTCTGAATGTGGTGTAAGCGTGTGTAATAAACGTAACATAGGTTTAAGAATGTGTTGGAAGGCGAATTCAGCTATTTGTCTATCGTTAAGCCTAACAAAACCGATGAATCCAGATGACGCCAGAAATGGACGGAGCTGTGCCTTACGAATTCGATTTTGGCGTAACACAAACACGTTTTGTAACTTTAAGGAGGTGATGACTAAATCACCCACAATTCTTAAATTCAGGCTCTTCGTGGATTTATTCAGTTCAATATGAAACTATAACTACTTATTTCTAGTAATTATAACCATTGTCCTGAAAGTGTATAATAATTATAACCATTGATCTTTCCGAGAGCCTAGATCCGAGTCAGAAAAAACGTGTATCGCAGTACGAAAAGTTAATAAAACTAACTATTGGCATCTCTTGATTGGCATCTATTACATATCCAAACCTCTCGATCAGACCTAGCAAACGCGCAGCCCGTGGGTCAGACGTGGCCCGCAACGTTAAATTGTGCGGGACTCCGGGCATATTTTTATGATGAATATGGAAATGCTTTGGGATCTTCAAATATTTGTGAAACATTTTTCTTGAAGATAAATTTACTAAGTATTCATCATGAGACTTAACACTATTGAATCCACATAAACAATCAATATTTTCACACTACATATATATATATATATATATATATATATATATATATATATATATATATATATATATGACCCGTTAATTCGTTTGGGTTGTCTAAGCTTGGTCTAGACTCTAGAAAATGAAACCCCTTGCGAGAAGTAGTTGATACATCGGATTTCGCGACCAAACTTTTTGGTTTATTGATTGAACAGCATTCTCTTGCTGTCACAATTTCACAGTGCTAGGCCGCGCAGATTGATGATTCTAATCCCAAGACAAGATAACGTGTCCTGCGCGGAACTAACTAACGAAAATCGTTGTCTGAAATGGATCGTCCAGTAAGCAGGGTGGTTCCGGGGCGTTGAAGTCTCCGCCTGCGCCGGGCGTTCCGCCCTCGCGGCCCCGGGGCCTGCGCAGCGACTCGTGAGCAGTAAGCTTTCCTCCGACGCCTCTTCTGCAGGTGAGAGCGCGGGGGTGGGGGAGAGAGGGCAGAGGTGGGCGAGTGGGAGGGGCAGGGGGAGGGCGGGCGCGCTCTACCGGCACGAGCTCTGCGGGCGCCGCGCCGCGCACCCGCCGTGCTCCGCTCTTATCGGTGAAAGGGCGAGGGAGAAATTATTGACACCGGGCGCGGCAACAACTGAAGTCATTTCTTGAACACACACAATTAAAATAAAAAAAATACGCATGTTTAAAATAGTTGAGCTACAGAATGACGCAACATTTCCCGCATTAGTTAGTTTTCCCTTTGATCTAGACGATTTTTTCCGTATCGCCCCCCACCTCTCCTCAACTGCTATTGTGCCCAAAATAGACATTTTTGCACATTTTTTTAACCTTTCGCTCCCTTATTAGACGAAATTAAAATATGTTTTTAAGAATATTACAGAGAAGTAAAATATAGTTACTCGTATATACGCCAATTTTCATTGAATCATTTGAGCCGTTCTTGAGGAAATGTCGTTTTTGATTTTGGAAAAATGCACAATTGATAACTCTTTTTCACAGATGAGTTTTGAGTTTCTAGAAGCTTCAATTACTTGACATCTGTCTTTGCAAATGCGAGAATGTATAGACAATCGCCCTAATGTAAATGTTAACGACGCGAGAGAAATTTCCAAAAAAACTTTGTGTAGTTTTTGATAAATAAAATAATACATGAAAATGACATGTATGCCGTGTAATTCGCAGCATTTAATACTATCTGAATAAAAGTTTGAAGAAAAAATTGAGAGGTTCCTAAGAAAATGTCGTTATGCATTTCTGAAAATGCGCAAATTTAATCTCATTTTCACTGAAAACTGTCTTTTCGAGAAATTTCATAAGAAATCATTTGAACCACTTACGCTTTCGAACTCAATAATGTATATATTACCGACGTGAATTATAAATAAAACAATACATTTGCGTAATTTTCCAAAAATCTAAAAAACAACAATATGACGTTAATATTCTGTTATTCCGTGCATGTACAAGGCGAACAAAAAATGTTAAAGAAAAAATCAGTCTTATTCAGGAAAATCTTATTTTAAAAATTGCCTTTATATCACTCAAAATTATACATATGTTTTGAAAAATGTATCTATTCTCACGAATAGACCTAATTTTGAAGAACAGATTTTATTACTGGCCAGATCAAAGCCTGAAAAGATTAAATACTGGCCGCCAGAAGAAGAGATGGGATAACCAGTTGGGAACGGAGGCGTAACATGCAGTGCTGAAGGAGAAAGAGAAGAGGAAGAACATTTTATACAGAAAAATATATATTTCAGTACTGTAATTAGAAGGTAGACACCGGAGAAAATTGAACTTTTGCAATTTTCTTTAATTCATATATTTTTGCGAACGGTCTCACCATTGATCTATTGATCTACCACTGATCTACACTGCAACACGCAATCCGCCGCTCATGCCATCCATAAGTGATGAAAATTCTTTTTCTATCTTTTCCTTGGATTGTTAACATGGGATCTTCCGAAGACGAGGAAAGTAATATTTTGATATTTTCTGAACTTTTATTAACTATCAGTGCCCTTTGATTCGAATTCCATAACAAACATCAAGAGTGCATTTGAAACAGTGTCTCCTAATTCATAGAGAACATAAAGGGTAGAAGGCAATACGAAGTACAAAGACAAAATAAGCTTGAACCGCGGAAGAAATTTGCAAGTTATACCGATTTCATTTGGGATTAAAATCCATAGACATTGAACTATGAGCATCAAGAATCAACTTATTAGATTTTTTAAATGATCAAGTAACGAAGGTTCGGAGGTTGCATATTTGCCTAAGTGGGAAACTATTGCAAACATGGTCTTCTGTAAATTCTCCAGTGATTTAATGATGGATAAAGTAATGTGATTACTTGACTTCTGCTTGACACAATATGAATCTATTGAATTAGGAATTATCTACTCAGTGGGCTGGTCTATTTATGTTGGTTACCATAGATAAACCGCACAATATTATTCGGTAAACATTTTAATAGATGATGTGAGTTACCATTTATATGACATCGTTATTTACATTCAATTTCTACATATAAATTTACTATTTGTACTCACTTGATGTTAGTAATAACCGTTTATTATTTTCCATATCAAAAGAGTTTATAAAATGATTTTACTCGTTATTATCTCTTGGAGATGGATTTTCTCTTAAATATGATGCATTCTGGTAAACTTGTATCAGTCGAGTACTCAAGCAACTCAAAGACCTAATTATATTGGAAAGCCATTACCAAACCACCTTTCATCAGGGGTAACTTATATCCCCTCATCCCTATTTCTCAACTGTGCGAGACGGATTTCTCCTCTGCTGTCGAGCGAAATCCCATCGGAATTGTTACGCGCCAGATACGCGGAAGCACCTCGAGGTGCTCGTTTCCGAGCCGCCAAGCGCCTTGCGGTCGGTTTATTGGAGAATAAGACAACGAGAAGTCGTCTATTATGTTTCGACGCGAGAGAAAAAAACACACTCGCGAAGTAGGTGAACGCGCAGGAGAGAGCCTGTGCGCGTAATGAAGTCTTACGCAGTAAGAAAGCGGAGGAAGAAGGGCAGCAGCCGATCGACCACGCACAAAACAAGGCTCGCTCCCAGCCCGTCCGCATCGCCCCGATCGGCCAGCTGGGGACTTGGGAGTACAGTGTAGTACAGACGTGCCTTGCGCCAAGGGATATCGCCAGAACGGTTCGTAAGAGGTGCATCCTGAAAGAAATGCACTGAAAATGCTTTTGTGCTGTTCACAATAGTATTTTGTGACATCAGTTACGATATTTATTGCATTTTAATAAATAATTCAACAGTCATGAAAGCATCGTCTATATATTTAAAACACAAAGATTTTTCTTTTCGAATGAAATTTGAGCTTTCTACTCAACCAAATTTCGTGATTGATTAATAGAATGAACGCTTATGTACAGTCGTTGGTTCATTACGTCATTTCCAAGACCTACTACAATACTATTCTATGCAAACACAACAATTCTATTTAGTCTTTGTGAAATATACTTACAATGTAAGGTTATGGTAAGCTAAGGAAAGGCTGCGGGGTTTGCAAGTTCAAAGATTGACTGTTTTTAAATGCAAAAGATTAGTGATTGTATAAACACAATGTGCGGCTGACACATGTGTCTTCACGAAAATAATCAATAATCGTAATTATAAGCGATCCATTACGTTTCTAATTTATGTTGGATAGCTAGATATCCCAAAAAAAACTAAAATGTATGATATATTCTCAGGAACCGCCCCAGCTGAGTCAAGCAGTCTGGTCTGGCCGACTGGTCTCCCGACATGTGAGGTGGTGCGTATAAATAAGGGATGATATGACTATCAAGAGGAAGGAAACATCGCGTGCGGTCCGTGACCCGTTCGTCAGGGTACTGCTCCGGCATTCGTCTGCTGTGGATCGGAGAAACCACGGAAAACTACCTATGAGAGCAGCCAGCAGCTAGAATTCTCTTTCAGTCTCCGACTGAATTCCGTCGGGACTCGGACCCTAGGAACCCCCGGCCACAGCAGCTGACGCCCTGAGCCACCTCAGCCGGTGTATGTTAGAGGAGGTGGCGGAGTTCTCCCCCCTCTGAAACGTGAGATCCGGTGCCGACCTTCACAAGCTATCTATCTAGGACGCATTCAATTACTCTCTGGAGGGTAATTCTAGCAGCCGGCTGCTCTGATCCATATCTTTTCTGATTTTCTTTTCGACCCCAGCAAACGGACAGCGTGCATCCTCTTCAACATATTTGTTTCTCTTGTCCCCGTACATACACACAATTCCTCTTGCATGCAATAAACTACCAAACATGTTGGGAGACCAGTCAGGTGCTTAGAGCTTGTCCCGGCTGGGGCGGTGCCCCACTGAAGGAGGATACCTGATTGGGAAACAATTCGCAAGCCGACTGGGAAGTCAGCGGGGGAAGATAACCGCCACCTTCTGCGATAAAACATGCTCTATACTTTCGGGACGCGCGGACTTTTGACGCGCCCGGAATCCCTAATCAACCAATCAACCCATCAATCGAAACTATGCCTTGATACTAGGGCCACAGCTTAGAGCAGCCGCAGTCACTGGGTTGCCATCGAGGTCACGTGCAAAAATTCGCGCGGTGATTTCTGGGAAGACTAGGCTCTTAGAGGGTGGGTGCCTTTACTTTCCGTCCAACGCGAAGCAGTTGTCTCAAAGCGCTCTCTTCAACTTTCTGGCAAATAATATTTCTGTCTTGCTTTCATATTACAAAGTAGTGTATAATGAACGTGAAAGGAGTGATGATTTGTGAACAAAGAGGATCTTATTTTTCTGCTAGTTTCCTTTGCAGAATATTCCGTTCTCTCCCTCTTCCGGATTGTTCTCGGAAACATAGATTGAACGACCCCCTGATTACAAATAAAAATCGCGATTTCTTGGTAGCGAAATAACTTCATTTAAACAGACATTCTACGTTTGACAATCATTATTACGTATTTGTCTTCATAATTTTTTTGTTTACCATTACGTTCTACGCCCAACGTTATGAGTCTTGCCTTTCTCTATTAGGCAGCTCCTCTACTAGGTGAATGACCGTTCTTTCTTTAAGAGCGAACGAAGTTCTTTCTTAGCGGATAGAAGTGAATTGTAGGCAGTCATTTTAAAGTAAATTAGAGTTTATGCGATTACAATCCTCGACTTTGGAAAGGTGTTCGTAGAACTGAAGTGTCTAGTTGGAGAGTTCATTGTGATACAATAAAATATACTTTCATTTGGAACGCTAAGTCGCATCATATTAGTGAAATATTATTACCTTCCGTGAAGAATAAGGAAGAATGCACCGCAGAGATTTTTATTCTTCCTTCTTATGAACTTTTCTTACTTAACATAAGGAATATTAATTGTCAAAGAATCAAAAAGTGTCACAATTGTTATTGAACACAAACAACAAGTGCCACTGCGCTTGTGCAATGTTAAATTTCATAGGTTTTTTGGTTACACGGTTTTGGATTAACGTGAGGTACTTTTTTTACACATAAAAATGTGAGCTTTTTAATTCGATTGATTTATTGATTGATTAGTGATTCCGGTCGCGTAATCTCCTAAGGTCATTAGTCACGTAAATGTAGTGCATGGTTTTCTACGGGATGTGGTGGTGATCTTCCACGCCTTCATGGTGAGATCCGGCGCCGACCTACAAGCTCAAAGCTCCCGACCGATCTTCCGGCATGTGTAGTAGTGACAAGTAAAGGGTGAGGAGAGGAGTAGGAAGGGGAAGAAAAGATCGCGCACGGTCCGTGGCCTGTTTGTTAGGGTACTGCATTTGCCTAGAATTGATCAGATAAACCATGGACAACTACTGATCAGAGCTTCCGGCAGCCAGGAGTCTCTAGGCAGCGACTGAATTCGACCTAGTTATGTAGCTAGCGTCTAAAATCCTGCCACCACGGGACTCGAACCTAGGAGCTGTCGGTCAGATGCACTGCATTGTCATGAGTTGATGCCCTGAACCACCTCTCTCAGTTTTTTAATTGAACAGTCGAGTGTACTATCTGACCGAAAATATGCTTGTTCCTCAAGTTAGTGGTGGGAAATACGTTCTATAAGTTACCTCTGTGGTGTGAACACTGCTAGTGGGAACAGGCGTACCCAAATGGGAGGACTGGGATCAAGGACGAACTGCAGCGTAGTTATCGTGCTCTACATTTTGTAGTTATCGTACTCTATTGTTTAGTAACAAGTTCATTTTTCATATTCATTGATATAATTTTTGGTTCTTCTAAACAAAAAAAGGACGTGTCCTTCTGTGTCCCAGCGAGTTGGTACAAAATAAGATGTTCAAATGATATATATCCTTGAAAAATCCTAAAAAATTGAAAATATTTTCTTAGTAACATATAGAAAATGGACGTATTGTTGCAAAATATAAGATTTTAAATATTGAATGTTTCTGCAATTATTTTGTAATTTATTGTAGAGCCCGTCATTGATGCTCTCTCAGCTCCATATTTGTGTTCTTCCGAGACTAGGCATTGCTATGCGAAGAGTACGTTATGCGCAAGGGAACTGAACTGAAATCACGGCGCTCACACCATAATATATTTTCTATCTTTGTATCACCTCTCTAATTTGCAAAAATGTGCAGTTCAACGAAAATGAGATCTGCACTATATTCTAAAACCTTCTTTGACCTAGCCGTGGAAAATATGTAAATAAATTTGGAGCGATTTTTGAGGAAATATTTATTCTAAACATTACTTTAACTGTAACAACAAATTACGAAAAAGTTCTCGCCTGTACAAAAAAATGTACTCCATCTTTTTTCATGATCTGATTTTTTGACGTGATTTCATTTAAGACAAAGATATTTTATATACATTCTGTACTGTTATTTTTTTCAGTTTTCAAAAATACAAAGTATGTCAAAAATGGCACCAGTATCAGTTTTTTACCTTTTGATACATGAGAGGATAAATTTAAAAAAATTGGACCTGGCTTTGAGAAAAAAATATCTGTAAACACATGCCTATTTTTCACGCAAAATTATGAACAACAACTCACAAATTCGAAAAAATATAAAAGGCCTTGTTTCAAGATATGTCTTTGAACAATAGCTTACATTAAGGAACAAATTACTACATTCAATTTTATAGTTGTAGGAAGGTTACAAAATGAGATTTTGCAATTTTTGAAAAATTAGGGATTATAATAAAAATGAGGCCCGCGCCATTCTTTTAAGAGTATTTTACGTTATTCGAAAACAAAGTTGAATAGAACACCGATTGACATTTACAAAACTGGTCATTTTGAGAGTATTTCGATAGTGTTGTAGAGATTTCATGTGAAGTATATAAAAAAACGAATAATTTAAAATATCCGATTCAAAATCTCAGGGTCTTGAGTTCGTTTACATTGATCGCGGGTAATCAGTTTTGGAGAAAATAGTCTGAAGAGTTTAGGCGCTAGCCTTGACCACAGAAGAACGGGTGGACAGAGAGACGTTTTGCCGTAAACCTATTCTTCGGCATCAAGTATCATCAAATCTGACTTCTGACTACATAAAGTCTCAAGAGGATGTAATTTACTATTTATAGGAACACTATTTATTCACTTTTTCATTACCAGGGCCAGGTAACAAGAGTTTTTCTGTCGAAAAATCGCCGTTTTCCGGCGCTTAATTACAATGATTTCTCTTCTTACGAAGTATGGCGACAAAGTAAAAATGACTGTTTTTGAGATGTGTCAATGTTTCTTGTGCACGGGCGATATGACTGCGATGTCACTCTAAAAATGTGTGTTATTGAAAGAATGTGCTAGCAGATTTTGAATTGAAAAAGTACAATTGGCAACTCTCTTTCTTCAACAGACCTCGAGTTCCCAAATGTAAATCAGTTAAGAAATCTCAAGTAGAAGACTGGAAAGTACGAATTCACCATGTGATTGTCTGCAAATTGCAGATCAGTTGTCTACTTGATGCGATGACTGTAAAGTTTCAAGAGCACGAATGAATTGATTAAAACTGTTAGTGGACTGTAGCAACAAAAATGCCACATAAATGAACAAAACCACATAAAATAGTTTTTCAAAAAAGTGACACTACACTGCTCAAGTGCAAGAAATAAAATACTTTCGTATAACAAAGGAATTAATTAAATATTTTAACGAAAGCAGTCTTCACGAATACTGCGATACATATACATGTACATATGGAGTAATAAACGTACGACAACACACACACACACATACACATAACACATTCTACACATAAGTATATATGGAGTATATATGGGTACACAGTACTACAGTTCTTCACATACAAAGAGTATAAAATAGTTGCTGTTCCATTACGCAATAATAGCAAATATTAGCTATGAATAATAGCCGTGAATATCAAATATGTAATGGCAGGCGGTCTCTTTCGTGGAGCTTTGTCTCAAGACGTCAGCTGTGCCATAGGCTGGGACGTACTGAGTTTGAGAATTCAGTTCATATGTGTAGTACAAAAATAGACGGAATTGCAGAATCAAATATTTGAATTTTTCAAAGTCGTGGCTGTTTCAAGGTTTCTCTATTTTTCTCAAGTTACTGGGTTTCTAGCAAAATCAAAGACACACTTATATGGCTGGAGGCTGCTTAGTTTTCTTTCCATTTCTGTGCGCATTGGAAATTTAGTAAAATAAATTTCACAGGTGATACGTATAAGCAACTGAAAATATCGATAATACATTAATTCATTTTAATATTGAGCATTATCCACGTAACAAATATGCTAGCGCACGTATGAATAATAAAACAAAATTGTGAAAACTAATGATAAACACAAGTAGATAATTATTGGTATGTAGATTTCATGGATTGATATTTCTTTGATTCATATATAACGAGAAAAATTTTCAGCATATTTTCGTGTGAAATCTAAGACCCAGCATTTTAAACACTTTATTTTTTTAGTTTCATAAATGTCCTTTTATTATTACTACATGCTTTATTCAATTTACCCAAATACTAAACACTTGCCTTTAACTTTTTGCCTTCGATAGCGGCTACTTTCCACTTGCTGATTTTATTTAAATCTTAACGATTTTTCTTTCTGTCGTCAGCACAATACATTCTAAGATTAGATGGTACGCATATTGATCGTTTTGCTGAATTTATACCTAGTGTCATCATTCTGAATCAATGAAAATATGCTCTTCATTTTGAATGATCACGGGCTACAGTCCATAGCGATGGCCATGGGAGGTCTAGCGGGACCATTACTTAAGGGGACTCCGCGAGCATCATGTTGCGAGAGTTTCGGGCACGTGTGTTGCGAAGCTCTTGCGGCTGCCGAGACGAAATTCCATCAACTGCCAGGCAACTGTCACGCGCGACCTCGCTTCTGCCGCACGCGCCGCCTGCAATTCCCGACGCGCGGATAAAAATACCCAATTAAACGCGTAATTATTCCGACGTCGGCGGAGTTCATCTTGCAACGACTCCCGCGGATGCCTTCCCGAGGAGAGAGGCTGCGAGAGATTACAGCTGCGTTGAGCAACAAGGAACCGATGCTGCGTTGCTCCTTCTCAGAGTGCCCCGGTCTCGCTCGGAAATTAATTCCGCTTCAAGGAAACGAGTCTCAAAAGGTAAATAGCGCTCCTTAGCGCTCGCCTACAAACAGCTCTTTCAACCACCGGCTTTATAGGAAGTTTCTAGAGCCGTTACGGTTCTTTGCTGAGCGAATAATAGCGGCTAAGAAAGTGAACAGCTAACAAACACCAGCGTGAAGTGCGGATCGGCAATCGTTAATGGGCGGTCGGCTTTTAATGTTACTTTCAAGATAAGCGCACGAAAGTTGTTGTCTTTTGAAATCAAACATGCGGCGTGATCGCGTCGCGGGCGGGGGCGGGCGGCGGGCGCGCGAGCGAGCAGGTGCGCGGCGGCGGCGGCGGCGGAGGCGGAGAGCGGCAGGTGGGTGGGGGGCGGCGCCGCGCGGCGCGGCAAAGTGTGCCGGCGCCCCACATCCCCGCCAGTCGGCGTTCTCCCGCCGTCGCCGCCACTGCCGCTCGCCGCGCGAAGCCCGCCTCCCGTCGCCCGAACCCACGTGCGTGCGACACCTGTCGCCTTCCAGCCGGCCGGCCGGCAGCTCCAGCCTTCGAAGGCAGCGCACCGCCCACCGAGCGAAGTGTAGTTCGACCCCGCGATAGAGGCATTTGTGGCCGGAGCTGGTTCGGATCGTGAAGTAGGACCGTGACAGAGGAATCTAAACATTCCCAAACAAAAACAGTGAAATCTGACGACCGGAGTGACGGGCCACTGCATCTCCCGAGAGAGCGGGTCTCCGCTGGCCTTGAGAGCAAGCGGCGGAGCAGCAGTGACAGGCCGGGAGGCCCGCCCGCATCGCCGTGGGCGTTCGTGTGCCATGTGCGAGTGAGCGCCCCGCGGGGATGGAGAGCGCCGCGGAGCGGAAGGCCCGCGAGGCGGGCGAGCTGCCGCCCCTGGGCGCGGTCGGGGGCGGCGCAGCCGGGCTGACGGTGGAGACGGGGCCCGCGCCGCCGCCGCCGGGCGCCGAGTCGCTGGTCGTCAAGACGCCCGCGCCGCCCGGCGAGTCGCCGCTGTCCACGCTCAAGTCGCGCGCGTCGGCGCGCCGCGCCGCCGCCCCCGCCCGCGGCTCCTCGCTGCAGGACGACGACAGCGCCGTCTTGCTGCTCGGCTGCGCGCAGGTACGCGTCCTTTCTTTCTCCACGACATTTTTTCTTATTTCTTTCGACATCTTTCTTATTTCTTTTATGTTATTTTTTTCTTATTTCTTTCGTCGTTATTTTTTCTTATTTCTTTCGACGTCATTTTTTTCTTATTTCTTCTGTCGTAATTTTTTCTTAATTATTTTGACGTTAATTTTTCCTTCTTTCTTTTGATGTTATTTTTTCTCATTTTTTGACGTTATTTTTTTCTTACTTCTTTCGGCGATATTTTTTATTAAGGTAACTACTACTTGGCTGGCCTGAAGCGCCGTGTTCTAGGCACATGTGCCAACATTTGGCTCTCATGCTACGACCTTCTTCAGGACAAAATGCGGGACATTTCGTAGTATTTACAGTTACTCAATATTTTGCAGATTGCATTTTCAAAGATTTTATTTTTTAAGTATTTTTGCTATCATTACAGCTGTTATTAACCCCTAAATTCACGACTAAAACACAGAACATTTCGCCCTGTAGATAGTCGCAACATGACGGCCGGCTGAAACGCTGGCCTAGGATGCGGCGTCTTCCTTAGAGCCAAATTGTCATAATGATTGCCATGAGATAATTCAAGGTCTAAGCGGTTGAGCCAATGACACCAGTTGTTCACAACTTTGATTTATTTCACGTACCTTCTACAGAATGCGAGAGTTTCGCAGTGTTTTGCAGATTGCATTTTCAAGTTTTTAAAAAAAAATATCTTTTCGAAGTATTTGTTCAATTATTATTATTACTACTATTGTTATCCCCTAAATTCAAGACTAAAGAAGTTTGGAGCTATTTAAAAGTAAAATCTTCTCCAGGTTACAACAAGCTTCCTATGAAGCAGATCCAGTGACTGTGTGTTCTGACTTTGTGGTACAAAACTTTGCGCAAAATACGAACCCCCAAAACACATTTATTGGTGTTTTATTGTTATTATTGTTTACTTTATTCTCCTTTTGCTATTTCTCTTCTATCTCTTATTATTATTATTATTATTATTATTATTATTATTATTATTATTATTATTATTATTATTATTATTCCCTTTTTTCTTTCCCTTTTCGCTGCTAATCAAAAGTACTCTCAACGAACGTTTCGCAATGAGAGAAATACCTTTGGGTGAAAAACGGGTATTTGAAAACAAGCTAATTGAGATTTACGGAGACCATTACCTTCACACAAAAAATCTGCCATTTAATAAAAAAGACTGGAGAACGTCATCATTGTTTATTACATTCGAGATTATTAACTAATGTCTTTTAAAGTTAACTTACAATTCACAATTTTCATACTTGAAAATTTTTAAGAAATTAATAAATTACATGGTTCAATACTCGC
Organism: Gryllus bimaculatus; assembly: GCA_017312745.1. Taxonomy (NCBI): domain Eukaryota; kingdom Metazoa; phylum Arthropoda; class Insecta; order Orthoptera; family Gryllidae; genus Gryllus; species Gryllus bimaculatus. The sequence goes on from BOPP01000168.1 coordinate 2,644,099, forward strand.
CTTAAAATCTAAAAATACAGAAAACAGTGAAACCTCGTTAATGCGAATTCCAAGCGTCTGAAATAATTAAAGTTCGAGTTATAAAGATTTGTGTTAGCTTAGCATAGTTTGACGCCTCTGGAAGGTATTTTCATGTTAAAAAAGTTTATTTTTGCATTGAAAGTTCATAATAAAAATACGTTTTAAACATGTTACACTTGGCCAGTTCGTCCATTTCTGACATACTACAAACTTTCATAAAAAATATAGATTAAAACACTTATTTAAATTTTTGCTTCATTATAAAGTAAGGTTTAATTATTGTTAATCTGATGAATAAAGTCAACTGACAACAATTCATGTAAATGAAGGAAAGGGTGCAGTAAATCACAGCATTTCACCAGTGTACATTAAAACCATCAAAGAGACAAGTTTTCTTTAATTCTTCCATAGTATTCTGGGGGGAACCGGTTAAGATTATGTCAATCGATTTGTCTTGTCGAGAGAAGTAAATTGAGCTATTGATTACCTCTGTAGGCGCGTTAAGTCACCTGAAACGCGTTCTAGTTTCTTTACAACAAACAAAAAAAACATTTTTTAAATAATGTTCTTAGTATCTTCTGGATGGATTTACAAAATGATCAGTTCCCACCACGAAACCAAATCGCGTTTTAATGACATCTTGCTTTTGTCTACATTGAAGGACCGGAGGAACGGTTTCAATAAGAGTGTCAGACGAACGGACGCATATTACTCGGTTAGTGCGTAAGGATATCCGTATTCTTATGGTTCCTTGCTGGGACCCAAATTATGTTCGTGTCGGAGAATTTCGCGTTAAGTGAACTCAAGCTAACGAGGGGTTATTCTAATTAGTTGTTGTCTTTAACATACGTTATGAAGTTCCATTCTTTTGTGAGGTGCCATAAATGCAGTAGAGATGAAGCCTTTCAAGCAAACATTTCATTTGTGTACTGACATATAAAATGAAAGTTCATTAAGCAAATTCTGCATTTGTTTTTTAATTAAAAGTATTAGTTAATATTATCGACATTGCAATTTCGAGTTCTTGCACGTTAAGAAAACAAGTCTGGCACTATTCTCTTTCAGTCATAAGAATGTGTTATTATTTCTGTAGCGTAGATGATAACACATTATTACACATCTGACAGTGTTGTGCATGTTAGTTTGTATGTGTGTGTGTGTAAGGGGTGAGATTAAGACTAGGAAGGGAAGATCACGCGCGGACCTTGGCCCGTTTGTTAGGATACGATAAGATTTTAACTTCAAAAGAAATAAGGAAGGCAAGCATATTGGTGCCGCACTCAGGACACCCCGCTGTAGTGAAGAGGTCTTCGTCCTTGCAAAGTCTTTGACAGAATTAGGACCTCACGACATAAGCGCTTAGGAGCTCTGTTCTGGAGCTCCGGCACGGGAGGCGCCGTTCTGTCCATCCAACGCACTACGCACGCGGGACGGAAGCGGGCGTATGGAGGTCGCTGAATGTACGCAGTGAAGCCTCGATAACTCGAATCTCTGTGAATCGAACTCCACAGCATTCATTCTTCTCTCAATTCTCAATTTATTTCTCTTCCCAATCAGATAATTATACGAGAGCTGCAACCTTGACGATTTCAAGTATTCGATTACCAACACTTTTCTTCTTTCGCATTCGAGATAGCTTGGTTGTGATTTACTAGTGTCCCATGACTTTCCCACGCGAAGTCGGCCTCCGTATAAAAGGTATTTCTCTTTGTCCAGTACTCAAGGACGTGTTTGATTACTATGCAGAGCGATTTTTTTCCGGGCGAGCGTTTTTTACTTTTTTTCTGTTCGACTGCTACAGAATCATTACGGGAGTTCTCACGAAGAATCTCAATGAGACGGTGGCTGAGAACGGCGTCGTAGACATTTAAAAGACCTTCAATATTTTTAATCAATTTTCACTTATTTTTCTTCTTATGTTTTCTGTAAAATCAAATTTTGAGAAAGAATCTGATGTATTTTGATGAATGTTTGTTATGCACTGGGATTATTGAGGTGATCTAAACTTGAGTGCGTAACATGGAACTTTTGGATATATAAATCAATCCATCTCTCAATGAAATTAGTTTGTAAATGAATTGCATTAATTATTTAGCAAAATTTATTTAATGAAGTAATAGGATGAGTTTTTAAAAATTATCGTAAATGTTCGAAATATCTTAATCGCTCACTACTACTATTGAAATAAATTTGCCGTTAAATTCCCGAAGCTTCATAATATACCTTATCGAGTATAAAAAGGGAATTACAGTAATGAAAATTCTTATACATATTTGAAGGTCTTAAAATGCTTCAACAGTTATTCTTCGTGAAATAAGATAGTTATTTAACTGAGGAAGTCTTCGAAAATGATTTGTTGCATGCAGGGAGTGTCTCACTTAAGACACACTGTGAGAGTAGATACTCGTGCATTGTGCTCCTATCTAATCATAATAAACACGCATATTTATTGAATAGATTCCACAAGACATGTTGATTCATGGAATGAGGCTATTCTAGAAAGTACGCTTAGAGGCGCGTCAAATGTTGTCAAGCCACATTGCTCGCATGCCGCTTTCTCAACAGAGGTGCGAGTTTCCTTGCTGGTAAGCGACATTGGATGATACGCCCAGCAACTGCACATCTTACTAACGGCGACGTCTTTTCCTGTGCAACCGTCAATTGGCAGGTCATAAATAAACATGTGATCATAAAATATGTCGAGTGTAGTCGATTGTGATATACCTGTAAACTAATCTGTGACATAAAATCTGGTAGCTGTCGTGCAGCGTGCGAATATCATTAGCATAATGAGACGATTTTAGTTCAAAATTAAGCTGCCAATTAATGTGTAGGGATCACTTTCGGATTCGTGTTCAACGCGGTTGTCAAACAAAACGTGACACTGAGCAAAATGACCAATTTGGTTTGGTATTAAAACGTGGTTGTGTAACTATGTCATTATGACGTATCTGATTAAGGCTAGCAAGTCACCAAATAAAGAAAAAAACATTAAAACAAGTATTATGAGCACTTCTAATTGCGTGGAATGAGGAAGGGAAACCGTTCACTCCAGTAGCCAACCGATGGTTAAATTGGATATCAAATAATTAGCATGATGTATTACAATAATTATTGATTTTAAGTGTACCGAAAACATTTGGTTGAATGCAGTTGCGTGGATGGGAGTGGCGCTCTCTTTTACGACCCAAATCGCTGCAACCCTCGTCTTCCCAAAACAGACGAAGCCTTACGCCTGGCCCTGGTGGCAACACGTTTTCGTGTATTATGAATAGAGGGCGGATTGATGAGCAATTAAAACCTGCAAAATATGTAGGCATTTTCGCAATTTAAATAAGTAAAACACAAACAAAAAGCCTCAACCCACGCTTATAAAATAGAGATGTTAATACATCTACATTGATAATTCAAAAAACTACTTCAAATTCAGCGACTTAAATTACATTTATTTTTTCATAAAGTTAAAGTGCCCGATTACCGCTAGATTTAAAATGGTTCCATTCTCTTTAACTACAGAAGGCTTTGCAAACTACGTTAACTCTCTTGCGAGGTAAAATAGCTTTAATTAAAAAACAACAACATTATTTTCGTTTTCAGGAGCGAAGGAAGTGACATAAGTAAAATAAATAAATACGTAAAATAACACCAGAATATAAAAATTAGCTCGAGATACTAAAATACGAACCTGTTTGCTATACTAAACGCAAAGATATTCACTCTGAGATTTCATCATTTTCTTGAAATCTAAAATATATTTTCTTTTATATCGTTTGTTCGTGAATATGCCTTGCTTATCAAGAGCGAAGGGTATTATTAAAGCGACAACTTTCAGAGAGTCAAAACGTGCATCGATTGATATGCATGAGTTACTAAACTCTGCACCTGTTGTCAATATATGCAAAAATATACTCTATAAAACTTGAAATATTCCTTTCTTGAGATGTAAGTCACATTTAATTGTAGAAAGCCTATCGTTTGGTCGCGAGATATTGTCAAATATGGCAAAATCCACTCTCTACTCGTAAGTTTAGTGGGAAACGTGAAAGTTGAATGAGGGGGGGGGCGCACACGCGGGAGCTGGGCATTGGAAGCGTTCATTGATTAATTATTCCGTGTATCCGGGCGAGTATATCCGGGTGTAGTATATTTGCGCGGGACATGGCGGTGATCTCCCGCTGGATGGTTAGATCCGGCGCCGACCTACACAACGGATTGCTGAGGTTTCCCCAACAATGTATCTCCGAGTCGAGCACCGTCCCAGCCGGGGCAACCTCTAAGCAACGGACTGGACTTCCGACATGCGTGGTAGCGTACCGCATGTAAGTGACCAAGGGACAAGGAAGAGAAAGGAAATATCGCGCGCGGTCCGTAGCTCGTTTGTTAGGGTCCTGCTCCGGCATTCGCCAACTGTTGTCCGAAAAAAACACAGAAAACTCCCGATCGTAGCAGCCGTCCGCTAAAATTGTCCTCCAGCCAGCGGACGAATTCCAGTCATCTAACTAGTTTCGTAAATGCTGCCACCGTCGGGACTCGAACCGCATGACGTCCTGGCCAGAGGCATAGCCGTGTCACCAGTCGATGTCAACTCAGCCGGTCGGAAGCGCCGCGAGGGAAAGGCCGCCCGCGCCGCCAGGGCCGACGGCCGCCTTCCGCGCCGAGCTTTCTGGAAGGCGGGCGGGGCGCGCGGAGCAAAGCGTTGCGTTGCGCGGCGCGCGCATTCCGATGCGGCCGCCCTTCTTTTTCCCGCGCGGCCTCAACAGCGACGGGCCACTCGCGGGACCCGGCCCCGCCTCGGCCCGCCCCGCCCCAGGCGGTTTGTTGTTGCTTTCATCTCGCGCGGGACTCGGCTCCCGGCCCCCGGAAAGAAATGTTATAAAGTTTTGTTTGTCATTTGTAATTATTTTCTATCTGCCTTTCTTGCTGTTAGAGACCACCTAGTTTGTTAGGTAATAGTAACAATTTTCTGTTCATTTTTATTTCTTCAATTTATCACAATGTATGAACATTACATTTCATTACGATTCGATTAGCAAACATTTAATTTCGATTTAATTTGAAGCGAATTCTTAATTTAGTTAAAAAATTGCTGAACGCACACAAAAAGTATGGAAGAAGCATGGAACGTACAAAAAATCGTGTATGTGATCGAACTAATAAAAAATCGCCGTATCAAAGAATGTTACTTTGAGAAAATGTTATAATAATCGCTTTGCAATCTGTTAATCCCTAAGATACGTGCATTTAATAATGCTCTGTTGCTTCTTATATCTAATTATACTAAATGAAACGTATTGAAAGATAGGGAAAACACGATTTAACAGAAACTAAGATACGTCCTTTTGTGTTTATTGTAACAGCTATTCAATAAATTGAGCATGTACAAAGATCGAAACGATTTAGGTAGTATAACCTACTTAAAATCTTTTTCGCCGGGTGAAAAGTCTTGCGAAAAGAGCCTCTGCCACTTTTTTTCGACATTTCTGGGTTATTAACAGGATAGACCGGTCGCCAGGGTTTCGACGAGATCCACATTGCGTGAAACCAGCCTCACCACTGGTTCAAGTCGGAAGGAAGGATGTCATCGTGTCCGGATGTTGAGGAACGCTGGACAGATACGTCAGTTATAAACAGGGGACGGGTTTTCATTACCTAAAACATTGCCAAAAATGATCAATAAAATGGTCTTAAAATATTTTAAAGATGACCTGAAAGAAAAGAACAATTACGTAAAAACTTTGATCAAAACCAGTTTAGATGAACAACTCAAGCTGTTGCATATGTTACTGAGTAAAAGATGCTTCTTCTTTTCGTTCAAGTGAACGCTTGTAAACGTTTGATTCTGTTTTAGTTATCCGGAAATTAGGTGACCCCACAATGGTGCTGACAGGCGTCACATGAACATCAGATTATATACTTACAACGGTTGAAGTCACAGTTTCTGAGCGAAGACGTTGAATTGACTACTGCGTAATTCTGACGAGGACATTTGTTGCTTCTCGGAAATATGATTTATAGCAAGTATCATAAAAATTAAAATAAAATCGATTAAATCTGCAAATAATGCTTTATAAACGGTGGAAAAGGTAAAAAGTGACTTATTAGTCGAAATCGACGCAAAACGCAAAAAAAATGCCATATAAAAATTGGTATTTTGCTTTTGTCATAACGAAAAATGAATGTCTACACTAAAAGAAGTTGTTCTAAAGTGAAAAGAAAAAAATGCGTGAAAAATAAAATCTGCAATGTCGCTTACAAACGATCACTGAACGTCGGCAAAGTACTGAATACTCCTCGTCTTGGCAAGGGTACTTTTACAATTATTTTTTGCACATGAGGACATCATGAGGCGCATGACAAGTGACTGTAGCTGCGATGCGGCTGGCAACGTGACGGTGCAAGTCGAACGCACGTGTAGTTTTCATATGACTTCGTAGTTCTCGAATATCCTGCGGTTCACCACAAACCAACGAAAAGATGCACGCAGTTTCTTCAATGCCAGTTGGCAATGTCGAAGCGGGAGTGTCAACTCCCTTTCATCGATCTTCAAATGACCTTTTTGAAGCAACAATGATGCTGCTGCTTGGTGATATGAATGCTTGGTCAAGAGCAAAGAGGAGAAAATAATGCGCAATGGATGAAACAAGGATTAATACCATTTATAATTCAGGATTTTCGTTCTAAATGCATGTCCTAGACAATTGGAATTTATATATTTTAGTGGTATGTATCTTCTGTCGAAGGTATGCATTCAGCGCAATTTGAATATGTTCCGTCACGCTAGTAACAATTCGTATCAGTCATGATAAAAGTGTAGCTCAAAATCAAAGCAACAGCAAAACAGGGAGATCGTAAGAAATATGTTCATACTTCTCATGAATGTGAATTGAGGTTCGAAACAATACATAGGTTATGTATTCCATTATTATAGAAAAAAATTAATTTTCGCTTTCTTTCTTTTTGTAACATCTATCTCGGTATTGCTTTTCTGATAAGAGAGATTTACCCTTTTATCACAAAAGGATTGAACTAATACATTTCCAGGAAGATCTGCAAAACATAAGAAACATCTTGTCATTTTAATAGGAAAGTGCCTCTGCGCTGTAAATCTATCCGTTATTATGTAGGAAATGCCACTGATATAAGTTATTTCATGCTAGCTGATTCTCCAGCGTACATGCGTATTTTCTTACCGGCCGTGCTGCATGCCCCCGTTCGGCCCCGCCCCGATCGCTCCAACAATGCCTACTGCATTTCAGGATTTCAGAAACATTTTTAGGGTGCAACCAATTATGGAATGAAATTTTGGGTTCGAAGAGGCCCCTGTTTTTTGTCATTAATCCCAAAATATTTGTGCAAAATGTGAGAGCAATTCTTCCATCATGAAACAAACATGCATGAGTACATTTGTTTTTAAATAATAAGAAAGTCTTAATAATTCCAATGTTGTACGGGGACTTATTTATCACAGTCGTCAATTAGACAAGGAAATAAATTAATTGAATTAGTGAAGTAAAGTAAGTGGAAAGTGATTTTATTTATATTTCCGCTATGCTTCCTCTGCTTCACCGTCCCGCCTCATCCTGTCCCGTTCCGTGCCGAACACGTCGCGTCCCGTCCCGTCCCGTTCCATCCCGTCCCTTTCCGTTCCTTTCCGTTCTCCTCCGTCCTCTTCCACTCCGTCGTTCCGTCCCTTTCCGTCCGGTTCAGTACTATTCCGTTCTGCTGTTCCGTCCCGTTATGTCCCGCCGTCACGTTATGTCCCGCCGTCCCGTCCCGTCTCGTCCCGCCTCATTCCGTCTCGTCCCGTCTCATTCCGTCTCGTCCCGTCTCATTCCGTCTCGTCCCGTCTCATTCCGTCCCGTCCCGTCTCATTCCGTCCCGTCCCGTTTCATTCCGTCCCGTCTCATTCCGTCCCGTTCCGTCTCATTCCGTCCCGTCCCGCCCGGTCCCGTCCCGTCCCGTCCCTTCCCGTCCCATTCCGTTGTACCGTCCCGTCTCGTCCTCTTCCCCGTCCCCTCTCCCCGACCAACGCCCCCTGCCCCTGCTTTACCCCACCCGTTCCCGCTCTATCTCGCATCTCTTCTCCCTGCCTCATTCGGCGTTGAAAATAGTGTCCGTGATTTCATCACTGCCACTCAATCCTTAAATTCGCAAATGCATTGCCCATTAAACAAAATTTTGTTACAAAAAAGGTTTAGCGTAATATTTTGAATCGCAAATCCCTTATATCACCTTTTCTCTGCCTCTCAAAAGTATTCTTGCAAAACGTGTTTCGATTGATCCTTGCGTTCCAGAGTTATGCTAGAACATACAAAAGTAGAGTTTTATCTAGTATATGCAAAAATATTTATGCAAGAAATTTTGTATAGTTGCCATTGATTCAGATATTAAACAAATAAATGGGTAGAATCGTGACATCTAAGCACTTGACTCGCCGCCCGTTTACAATTGAGGCCTCTCGAGTTTCCGCAGCCAGGACCACGTTTTCGGCGCCGGCGCCGCCGCCTCCTCCTCAGGTCGTCGTGCCGCACCGCTTCGCGGCGCGAATTCTCCTCGGGCGACGCGGCGCCGGGCAGCGGCGATGCCGTGGCCGCTTCCCACGCCCACGACCGGAAGCTGCGAGACCGCGCCACGCCTCCGTGCTTAGAACCGTTTTAGAATACTCTCAAATCGTTTTATCGTAGATATTAGTATCCAGAACTTTTGCAGACACACACTTCTCCTAGGCCTGAGCGCCTGAATTCTGTTAATAATGCCCGCAATGTTTAAAGTACTGAAACGGAATTTCTTGTACCGAAAAACATTCGAAAATTAAGAATGTTAATTTTGAAAACAATTTCCGATTTCTTAGTTTTATATACTATTTTATGAAGACCATTGAATTTCAGTTTTTAAGTTGTTAAGTTGACAAGTTTTTAAAAAATGGAATAAATCTTGCAGAACTATTGAGAACATAATTATATTTTATACGCCAGTTAGCATTTTCCATCTCTTTTGGAATTCGTTTTTAATACAATTGTGTCGCAATAAGCAGTATTTTGAAGCCAGGCCACTTCAGTGGCGTAAGTCCATAAAGCACTGCAAATACACTTGATGTTGAATATTCAGCATATCCAAAGATGTTTTTGAAACTGATTGAATTTTGAAACTAGGCCAATTTTCTCTGAATTGCGCTTCCAATTGCATCAAACTCGTTATGGATATTGTGTTGATTTTTTTTAAAACCTACAAGTAACAAAAATGTACAAGCACATCTGGTGTGGAGAGCGCCACTCATAGACTGAACACAGAAATCATCACGAGCCACTAGTGTATCACAGCTGAATTAAATTGTTCCGTCCCATGTGTAGTCTTCACGGAGTGTGGAGAGGGCCAGTCATAGATTGAACACAGTAATCACGAGCCACTAGTATATCGCAGCTGAATTAAATTCTTCCGTCCCATGAGTAGTCTTGACGGAGTGTGGAGAGGGTCAGTCATAGATTGTACACAGTAATCATCACGAGCCACTAGTGTATCGCAGCTGAATTAAATTCTTCCGTCCCATGTGTAGTCTTGACGGAGTGTGGAGAAGGCCAGCCATAGATTGAACACAGTAATCATCACGAGCCTCTAGTGTATCGCAGCTGAATTCAATTGTTCCATCCCATGTGTAGTCTTGACGGAGTGTGGAGAGGGCCAGTCATAGATTGAACACAGTAATCACGAGCCA
>BOPP01000168.1:2655645-2670943 GCA_017312745.1 Gryllus bimaculatus
TCGCTCGCTCGTTCGGTCTGTGGCTGGGTGAAAGTGCTTCGAGGAACAAGGCGCAGCCGTGGCGGAGCGGTGCGCAGCGGGGAGCAGAGCAGTGGGGCGGGGCGGGCAGGGCCGGGCCGGTGGAATGCTTGATGCATGCCGCTCACGTAAAGTGGAGAACGGGATCGAATCCATTCAGTGTTGTTTTTTCCGCTAACTTTGCGAGTGTCGCGTCCGCGTGCTAAAGTCCGGTGGTGCCCTGCGACGCGCTATTCGTGTCACGTGCCGTCGACTATTGGCGCTGCCAGTGCAGCTTTCTTTCGTATTCTTTAACCTCTTGCGCAACTCAATGAATTCGTGTCGAAAGAACCCTAGTAATCATGCCGGGTCATCGACTGTCACAAATGCGAAAGTAGAGTAAGGAATACGTTCCGTGGCTGGGACTAAGAAATGTAGTAATATTGGGGGCGCCTCTGCAATTGCAGCATAGACATGGATGGTGAGACCAGGAAACTCATCGTTCAGTGTTACTCAAGTCTAGGCATTCAAAGGATCGCCCGATTTCTGATTTATTTTTTCGGAATAAGAAAAGGAATAATCGGGGTTCAAATAAATCACATATAAGTTAAAACGTCTGTTTGTACTCAACGGCCAAATTTATTATTACTTGCTGGACGGTATATCGCAGAATGTGTAGAAAGTTAATAAAGGGCAACCGTTGAAAAAAATTTTTGTAGCCTCTAAAATTTTATTTGTGACGCATAAAATATTTTATTAAGTTACAATATAAAAAGTTGTTTTTAAGACATTTTCTTCCTTCCGAGGAGCGCAAAGCCAATGCGTCTGAGCCTTAATTTCGAGACACTAGTTTACCATGCTCTTAAAAATCAGTATACTACTATTTACCAATATTCGTAACACTTACGCCTCAAGATTACAACATGTTTTGCCGGACATTACTATCCAATATTTATATTAATGTTGCTATTCAAATACCCAACTCAATTACTGATATCTGCCCCAATAACGTAATGAGTGTGTTCTCCTAGTGAAATCTAAAATCATTATTATTATTATGGCAATCTTTTGTCAGTTTCATTTGTATTTAAGATAGCACCAGACAACATTATCCTCGAATTAAAAACTGATGTCTCAAACAATTCAGTAAGCTGCACCATCTGTCAATGTAATTTAAATTGCTCTTCACAGTCTACATAATATCTTGGCTTCGAACTTTTAGACACTAAACTTCCATTTTAAGAGTCTAAAGTGGGTTCTTAAAAGGCAAGAATGGGCGATATAACTTCTCAAATAGGCAGCATAATTTAAGATTAAAATAACGTTTCAGAAGATATTTTATTTTACCTCAAGCTGTTTTATGGACTGTTTTTTTGGCATTATTATTTAAATGGTACTTTCAGTCACACTAGATGTGAAAGCAATGGGAATCTGACAACTGCATTTTGCTGAAGTTTAATGAAATAAATGCTTGCTTATCTCTTTGAAGCATGGGAAACAGAAGATGACTTACGCGTTTGTTAAAACAATCAAATTAACCTGATGTACAAAAAAGACTTTTATGAGTTTTAAATTTTGGTATTCTTGAACTTAAATAAAACTCTCCCTGAGAGAGTCATTCTTTGACTAAAAGAACTGGAAGTTGTAAATTAGTAGAAATGTTGCTCGGATTTTGTAACACTCAGGTTTGCATAAACGCCCAACTCTAATGTTTATTCGAAGTAAACCTAGAGTAAGGTGCATTGGAATTTGGAATAAAAACTAGACATAAAAAGCTCAGAAATTACTTGCGATAATATTATGAGCATAAAAATTACAACCTCTCTCTCCTTGAAATATTCGCCAATGAAACGAGCTTGTAAATAGTCAAGATTCAAAAAATGTTAAAATGAAATCATTAACGAACCAACAATTTGATCCTCCAGCGCTAATATATATATATATATATATATATATATATATATATATATATATATATATAGGCATGGTGTGTAATTAATTTAGAATTTCTATCTCAAAACAGTAACATATGAATTTGGCTAAAATTTGTGTGTATAATATTAATTGAAAGAGGCAATAATTTAGATGATTTTTTTAACCCTTGTACTTTTTAGTACTGCATGTTTAACCTGCTTAGGGTTAGAGGATATTGGAAATGTTTTTTAGCCTGTTTTTAGATGATTTACCACACCAAATAATCAATAATGTTGAAATATTTCGAATATTACGTATTCACTTTTAATTAATTGATTAATTAATTAGTTCCTATCACAGATCATAAGGTACATGCTAAGAATAAAAATAATTATAATTTGACAGTAATGCGATTAATTGTTGGTTAACTTCCTCAAATTTGTCTTTTATCTACCTCTCTCAATATTAAGGCCAACAAATGATTCCTTTGTGTCGATTACACTTCGCTTCGACACACTTACGGCCGTGTACAATGAATGCGCTCTGCGGAGTATCAAAAGGCGGGCGGTGGGTGCTCTTCACTCGCCCACGGCGGCTTCCATGGGCCTCGCGGCCGCCGTCCCAGTTGCGGAGACCTCGACGCCCCGCCTAACCTTTTGTCTTAACGGCGAGAAAGTCAAAGGTCGCCCCCCCCCCTGCGCGGCCATGGGGAAAGCAGAGAAATACCTTAGCGAATGTGTTAATTATGATACGTGCGTTGCGTTCGTTCGTCTAAACAATCTCGGTGCGCTAAACCCACACCTGCTGGAGTCTACGTTCGTTGTGCAATTTTAATGTAGAGATTCATTGATGGGAACAGTTTGTGACGACTGTACTACCAACAATCCGAACCACCTCTTTAATCAGTTGTTAGTATCTGGTGAAGGGAAAGAAAATTCTTCATGGGAACCTTTCAAAAGTACGGGAGCTAAGAACAAGCAAGCTCATGAGAAGATTATATTATTTTAAAATTTATCTGCGAAATGTTTTTGTTCCATTGGATTCTAATAAATATTTAAAACATATCTGAGATGATAAGTGAGAGTAAATTTGATGACGTGAAACGTATTTTCTTCGTTGTCGAGTATATTCATGATGTTGCAAAGATGAGATCACCTCACCTTACTTCCAACAACTTAAGACGAAACAATTTAAGACGTGTTTCTGGAACACCAGGTCTGCATCATATTAGGCGGAACATGTAACTTGATTTTATGTTCTACTTTCGAACATAGGATTTCAAATTATCATTCCTTTGTGTCGAATTCATAATACACAAAATAAGAAATTATTAGATTATAAAAAATATGGCATTCATAAAGCATTTTCGTTTATGCTGAATATAAAATGTATTTTATTTTATTGACATATAGTTAATATTTATAACATAAAAATTGGTAATTTGAATGACGTTCGTTAGTATAAAAAAACGTAAAAGCTATATTTATTATGTATCTCTGGTTTATTTACGTATTTGTGCGGGGGTGGGGGATGCTGAAGTTCCATGAGCACTCTCTTGGGCGCGCCTCGATAATTATTAATAATGTTAGTAAAATTAAACACTAAGTACACGTTTTAGGTACAGTGTAATTTAAATTATCAGGATTCTAATGAACAGCCTTCTTCAATTATCTGGAACGATTTTTCTCGCTTTCTATATCTTTAATGTCAATTCGTAAAACCATTGCTGCTACCATAACGCAAGACGTGTTTTGTTCAGTTCAAGTTTCTTTTGAAGCTATTGTGCTGTACTCGGCCACTTTCATGTATTACAAAATACTACATTTGCTGCAGACACATTTATCCGAATCAACCCCGTTTCAGATAATTGAGATAATTGTGTGTCTACTTTAATTTGCAACCAGAAACAAAAAAAAGGAGGTCTATTAATGTACTGATCGTGAAAGGCATTAATGATTTTAGACAAATAATTCAATTATCTTCAGCGAATGAATTCGCATCTGACGAAAGAATTTACTTTATATAAATAGAGAACGTCCTGAAGGAGATGGATGGTTAAATTGCTGGATTCATGCTTGATGTCGAAAAAGCCCTGGAGCTCAAACCGATACACATTTACGATGAACAGTAATGCATCTCATTGCAAAAGTTGTTTTATGGTTACGTAGGCATCTCATTTTAGTGATCGCTCTCAGACGACCTGGCGATAAGAATCGTCGGCAGATAAGAAAAAAGGTTCTGTCCTTTTCCCGAGTCCTCTTCCAGAGCTGAAATCCATTCCAATGGTTCGCCCGCTTTTGCGGCGGGTACCCTCTTCCTCTCAAGTTCTCATCTGCATGTAGCTGAACCTCCCTTGGTGCTTACTGCCACCTTTGCTCTTCCACCTTTCTCAATCTTGAATTCTTCTCTTCACTCTAACATAATTCTCCTCTTATATCTCCGTAAAATTATCTACCAGCTTCCTCTTGCTCGTTCTTCTCTTACTTGATGGCTGCAACGTTGGCAAAATAGTGCACGATGTGGCATAGCCAAGACTGCCGACAACTATTGGGTGGCTCTAACCATAGAATCATTAGACAATAAATGATTGCTTAAAATAACTCGTATCTTAAGAGGGTTCGTATTTTATAGTGTTCCGGGAAATTAGTGCTAACCTTAAAAAATAGGAAACCTGGCAACGTGTAATCTACAGCAGGTTTTTCTTGGTTAAGTATTCACGGATTGTACACACTCCGTGTAATATTTTTCGTAAAACGAGCGTCTAATTTGACTTGTGCGCTTTTGATATCGTTCATAATGTTACACTTCCAACGGATGATCCCAGTTTCTTCTGGACGTTGACATAGAACGAAGCAAGTGGTCGTATAGAACTCAAAATATTCTGTGAAATCATCGTAACCAATTTACATCGTAAAGCGAGCACCTTCCATGAAATAACTTAAGTGACGTTCGTCACTTCGTATAGTAGAAAACTTGGATCTTCTAAATTTTAGTAGGACATTGGTATTAATCTAATTAATAACAGTAATGTCACCACAGTTAGATACTTCGTCAGACCACTAAACAATCACGAGGAATCCAAATGAAGAAATGGTTTTCTTAAGTCAAGTATTCATTTTTAGAAGTTCTTTTCGTTTATCTTGTTTTAGGATCATAAATATTTCCCGCCTTTTTAGGATTTATGAAATTCAGTTTTGAGGCTTGTATATATCTGCATTGACATAATGACGTTCAGAAGCGAGGAATAAAATAGGTTAAAACCTAAACACCCGGGCCGTGGTGATCACTCATTGCCCTCTCTGAGAAATAGTTTTTTGAGAAAAAGAATCGAACCACTAAAAAGCAACACTCGCTTTAAGTGACAACTAAAAGTTCGGTCCAACTCTTCATCCTATTTTAGCTTCAACTAGCGGAACCCGGCAGACGTTCTGCCCTTCATCTCCCTCTTTTTCCTTCCCTCTCCCTTTCTTCCTCGGTCTCGCACTCTCTCTCTCTCTTTCTCTCTCTCTCTCTTCCTCTCTCTCCGCCTCTCTACATCTCTCTTGCCATCTCTCTCTCTCTCTCTCTCTCTCTCTCTCTCTCTCTCTCTCTCTCTCTCTCTCTCTATCTCTCATTTAGTTGCAGATTCTGCTTGTCTCTGGGAAGTGGCGGACCAGCAAAAATGTAATAGAATGTTGAAGAATATCGGATCCTGTAGTTTACAGAGCGAAAATAGTTTTTTGAGTCCTTTGACCTCAAAATTTTAGTTTTTAAGGCTCTAACGCATCTCTTAGAAGTTATTTAATGATATAGATTTAAAAAAAATGCTCTTAGTGTTGCGGGTTGCATTTGGCATGAATATTTTGTTTTGCTCTACAGAGTCATCTAGTGGAGTTACAACAAAATGAACAGTTCATAAACCTTCTGGGTGATAAAACACGTAGATGTGCTAACTTTCATCGTGATCGGTCCTAAAGTGTCGGGGTTTAGCGCTCTTATATAAACCAACATCCATTTTTATTTTAGCTTCAATATAAAAAGAGATGGCACCTTATACAGTAGTGCTAATAAACAGCATCACCTACAGAAACGTGACATTTTAATCTTTCGTAATGCAATCAGCTCTCAAAAATTTTTAACAAATATTAGTAGAAATTGGTAATCATATATTTTATGTGAATTATATGATGTTTGTGATTCCATTACCTTCATAACTCGATCGGGTTTAGCAAATCAAGTACTGTATTTTCAGGATTATACTGCACATTACTACTGTGAGAAAGGTGATGCGGTTTCTTAGAGCGCTACTGTGTGTACAATGAATTGGAGTGTCAGTGTGCTTATCGGGCGCGGCGTGCGGTGTGCGCAGGTGTGCCTGGGCGTGCTGATGGCGGCGTGCGGCGTGCTGGCGCTGGCGCACGGGGCGGCGCTGGGCGGCGCGGGGGCGGGGCTGTGGGGCGGCGCCGGCGCGACATGGCGGCGGGCGCGCGGCGCTGCTTGGGCCGGCTGCCGCTGCTGGACGCCGGCGCCGCTCGGCTCCGCCGCCGGGCCGCCCGCCGCCGCCGCCGCCGCGCCGCCCGCGCCCGCGTCGCCCCGCGCTCGCCGCGCGTGGCCCTGGCCGGTGGCGCTGGCGTGGCGCACCTGGCCCGCCGTGGCTGGCCGTGGCCGGGCCTGGTTGCGCGACGCCCGCAACCCGCCCCCGCCGCCCGCGCCGCCGCGCGTCGTCTTCTTCGGCGAACAGGTGAGCCCTCGGCCGCGCCCTCAGCCTTCATATGCGCCACGCGGAAGAACTCAGCTTGGAATGAGGTAGATTTGGAGTAGAATTTCATATCTGCGTTCTAAAATATTAAGACAATCATTAGGGGGTGATAATTGACGGGTTCAATAGAACAAGAAGCTAACCCATATGTTTTTGTAAATTTAATTTATTAGAATTAAATGTAACTTCAAATATTTTAGTGTAACGTGCCATTTAAATCCAGAATGGATTGATATGGAAGTGTACTATGTTAAAAAGTTTAAAAATGTACTGTTATATTATGAAAGTTCTAGTAAAACTCTAAATAACTCAGCACTAAGTTAACATGGGAGAGACTCTTGTTCTACTGAGCCCTTCAGTTAATGAAAATAGAAATTAGTTGTAAAATTAAACCGCATTATAAAGCATTGATAAAAAAGAAAGCTTATGAGCTAAATCATCATTAAGCTATACTATTCTTTTTAAATGAAATAAGTATTCTGAATAGCCGGAAGAAAAACATCAATGAGTATGACAGGGATTTTCTTTCATATTGAGCTCGTCTGTGTTCATTACCGTGATAAATGCTGTATTAATAAATCTAGTAGATTCTAGAAGAAAATATCTAAAATATACCCCATTGACAATAGAATATAAAGGAATGTATGTATTTATTTGCCATTGAGAGTCGAATTATCCGACTTGTGCCAGATAACGGTGTTCTGAGGCCTGGACACTGTTTTTATTTATTATCCCCCCTGGGGGTAAGGTAGACATGTGATGAGCATGACGCATTCCCATCACTGCTCCTATTCCAGCATATAAGTGTAGTGTGCGTTCTCCTCCATCACTATTCCCATCTGAGCTACGTTTCGTGACACAGCTAAAGAAGCTTAATATGTTTTAGACGGCTACAACTTCATTTTTGATCCGACCGGAACCGAGTAACAGAAAGCTCGGAAACAGAGTAACAGAAACACACGCTAACCATGTATACACACAATTCAATAAATATGATTCAAATAGTCGTAATAATAACGAACGTACTGTAATGAACAGTAACGAGCAAACATTTAAATAAAATATTTGGAAAATGTAGACCTGGAACCAAATATTATCATTGCTAAAACCCAAGGAACTCTGGAAACGTGTAGAATTGTTCAAATAGTGTTTCAAGTCTTAATATCAGCACTGGATGAGATATGGCATTGCCTCTCTTATAGTAAACACCAGAGACAGGGAATAATACAAAAAATCCCACTGAGAGAAATGTTTACATTTTGATTCCTGATATAAGCATAGATGAACGATAGTCTTCCTGGTCTCCAACTTGCAAAACCTCAAGGGCCCCAACTGAAACTTTTAACATGGTTGCGCACCATATTTTCATTACTGCGGCAACCCACACCTGACTTTTCTGTATTTTTGATCTCGGTAATTTGCCCGGCTGCTCTGAACCGGAGGGGGGTAGATGCAACCGTGCATGATGTCAGGCTCTACCATGCATAATGCATAAAGCATCGAAACACATTAGGGTGATTTTGAATTTCTGCATTTACTAGAAAAAAAATCCTTAAATCTTAACTTAACCTATGTTTACATTAAGAGGGTGTTGACCCCGACAGGGCGCGTGCGCTAGGCGTAATACGTGAAATGAAAAATTAACATCTTTACGAAGTTTTGTAAAAACTAATATCGTTCACGTGCAAAAATTATTATTATTATTATTATAATTATTATTACTATTATTAATGAGACATGTATACGTGAAAATCGTATTAATAATGCCGGACATGGCTGGAAGGGACCATCTCGTTTGTCTCCACGGCGGGCCACAGTAAACGGCACCGCGGGCCGCTAGATGGGCAGTCCGGTTCTATAATAATAGTTTAAATTCTTATGAGTTTTCTCCACATCCTTCTTTGAAGTAGGTGCTGGCGATATCCTTTGCCACCCCGTCTGCAGAAGCGCGCGCGTGGAGGCTGGGGCGCGGCATGTGCCTCGCACGCCGCCGCTTCCCGGGGCGTGGATGTTGATCGCCCTCGGAAGCGTCCTCTCGCGGCGAGCGGCTTTCACCCACGCGCCTCCCCGCGCCCCACGCGACGAGCGGCGTCGTGGCCACTTCCGGCCCCGGGCGTGCTCACTGCCCCGACGCGCCGCCCGGCCCTCTTTCGCCCGAACACGGTCGACTCTAGAGTTGCATTAGTACACCGAAAGCGACCGTAACATGAAATTCCGACCAGGGTGGAGTATCAGTTGATGCCACTGTAATCCCTTTGATCGGGAGGTCCTAGGTTCCAGGACCGACGGGGGCAGGATTTTCGACAATAGCTTGTCTGCTTGGTCGAGTTCAACCGCTGCCTGGAGGTTTCTTCGATCAATACCAGGCGAATCCCGGAGCATTAACCTAACAAACGGGCCTCGGACCCCGCACGATCTTTCCTATCTCTTCCTTGTCCTATCCTCACCCCATACATACACTTACACTTACATGCACTACACTGCCACACTGATCGGTAGCTTAGAACTTGTCCGGCTGGGACGGTGCTGGTGGGGGATACCTGGTAGAAGAAAACCCCGCTATTCGACGGTACGTCTGCACCGGATCTCGCCATCCACCGGGGGAAGACCACTGCCACTTCCCGAGCAAAACACACACCATAGGACTAATGACCTTAGTAGTTGACGCGCCCGGAATCACTTACAATCAATGATACAATTTCCGGCCCCATGACAATGTTGAACTTAAGTAGTCAAACCGAAGTTTGCTCTTTAAACATTTAATATTTTGCCTGAGACGTGTTTCACGAGAGTACGCCTTAAGTGACTATAAGATGATGAAATTACGGCGGTTCTTGACAATATTATAATGTTGAACATAAGTAGTCAAATTGATTTTTGCTATTTAATATTGAAATAATACTCTACACGTATAAATGCAAATTAAAATAATTTTTATTGTAATTTGTTAACAAAATATAAATAAAAGCTTTAATTGCGATTTTGTTTGTGAATTACTGCAACTATTTTGTTTGTATCGTTAATAAAATGATTAAAATTATTTTTACACATTTCGAGATTAATATCAAATTATCTCTCTGTCATTGTCCCATGAGTTTAAGAGAGAATGTTCACGTTTTTTGAATTTAATGTTCTTCAGATTCAATAGAAAGCTATGGGAATTTAATATCGAATTTTTGTCGACAATTGTTACACAAACGTAACTGCCACTGAAAGCCCAAACAGAGAATTAAACGTTTAAACAGTGATAACCAAGTATAATTAATATCAAATTGTATTCGAAATATTACAGAGGGCCGGGGGCTGCACGCACGTGCTTAGTGTGTGTATGCAACCTCTCTTGGTCGTCATTTGTTATTGGGCGCCGCGCTGCTTAAGGAGAATCACTTTCAAGCGCTGCTCCGAATTTGTCTTTGTTTTGGGACGTGCGTGGAGGTGTTCACACGTTACGTTACATCCGGTTGCGCGTTTCAGTTCCGGGTAGCAGTGACCATCTGAAGAATAGAAATCTTGTTTAATATTCTATCCTGTAATCGCTGTGCTTAATATGCTGTTCATTAATCGACGTCTTTTAATATGATTTCGTACACTGCCATGGAGTTGCGTAAGTTCGTTCTCCAATCCATGTGTGGTTGACTCTATATCCCGAGGCTGCCTTTGCTTTCTACCCGAGGTAGTATGTGAACTTATGCAAAACGTTTCAGAACATTTCAAAATTAATCCGTGTTAGTGAAAATCATTGTATGGTTTAAATTTTGTTATATTTACTTTTGTTATAAATCATTTACACTCGTATTTGTCAGTGAAAGAACGTCTTTATTAGTAGAATATATTGACAATTGTAATGGAATTGTTTGCCGACAAAACTTGTTTAATATATTTATCGGTCACATGCGTCTTTAACCCTTGTTAACATACAACCCTATAAGTTTGTTAAGTGCACTTGTACCTACCTGTAGGTTAATAAATTAAAAACCCGTAGCAACGGGTTTTAAAATCTTTAGTAACCTAAATAAACAACCAATAAATTTTCAACATTATTATGAAAAAATCACACGGTAATTTACAAGATAAATAGTAATCAAATAAATTTTTGGGGGTGTTTATTATTAATTATAATGTTATTAATTGTGCAATTTGAAAAATAAACATTTGGTAAATTAGCATTATTTTCGTTGCACTTGACAAAATTGATTTCTTCTTCAGTAATATTTACTGAAGATGTGGTGCGGCCACCGGAAGTTGACCTTCCTGGACAATAGTAATTTTTTTTGCCATTTTCACTTTATTTATGAAAGACTCCTCAACATAAGATACGGCCACGGTAGAGCTCCTCCACCCACCAAAACATTTCAAATCTGTAAGGGAAGCTCCTGAATCCCCCAATGCCGTAGCCGAAGTTCTTCTTAAAGAGTACCCGGTGTTATTTTGAAATAGATATATCGCAAGCAATACCAAACAATATCGATTATCGTGCCGCAATAACAGAATTCATGTTTCATATCGCAGTAATGTAAATTGTCTCCAAAAAATTGAGATTTTATGGTGACCGATAAAACTCAACATACCACGAAATGTTACAATGTTATTACTGCCTCGTCCAAATTAAAAATCTCGGCAGTAATAACAGTCATAACATTTCTAGGTATGTTAATAGCTATAACGGATGCTCGAAGAGAAAAAAAGTATATTTAAAAGTGCGCGATTAGTAGGCAGTCTTATGACAATATTTAATATTTTATGTTATTACCTAAAAAGTTGCAATGCATGTCACAGGGAAGTTGAAAAACGTGCTAAAATGTTTTTGTCACCTCAGTTGCGTCCATGGCCACAACACGCACGCATGCACGCAGAGAGCTACATGAGTGCGCATATTCATTCACTTCGAGGTGCACACGGATATGTGATACATACGCGTTCTTTGTGCTGTCGAAGGACAATTTGCCCATTAACATAATGCGAGGAGCAATGTAATTTTTTTTACAATTACACAAAGCACAACAATGCAATATGAAATATGCCTTTAAAATCTCAGCAACTCGTTCGTAAGTTATGGTGATTCATGTTATGCACACTTTTAATGTGTCATTTCTTGCTCGCCGTGAAAACAACTAAGTTAATAAAATTATTATTGTTTCTCTATCTCATTCGTTTCTTATAAAACAATGTATCGTTTCTGTAGACCTGTCAACATAATTTGACCCAAAGGAGGGAGAAGTGTGAACACCGCTACTTTTCGAACCAATAAAAACGGTCCACTGAAAGATACAGGTTTACTGAAGGCTGTATCCGACTCCTGTAGGGGAAGTATGGGTTGTTACTTCTTCTGTCAAAGCCTCATGCAAGGAGGTATACAATCGGTGATCTAACTGCACAATTTCTTACCTAACTCGGGTGTTCGTGCTAGTTGCCTCTTACGGAAGCAACGTGCTTCACAAGTAACTGGGACTACTGAGGTACATGTAATTCCCTTGGGACACAAAACATTTATTTGTGAGACGGATTTATTAACACACCAAGGATACCTACTATTTTCTATCCAAATTCTCTGTAGTTCTCTCACACAGAGATGAATGGTTCTATCATTCCGCGGGTAACGAAAGCCAGACATGGTGGGCTACTGGATATGCACAATACATACCGTTTCTATCACCCGTGGGTAATAGGTAATATGAACAAGCACGTGGTTGGCTTTTCTGTTTCGAAAAACCCATTCTGGAGAAGTTCAATGAGTTCTGTGTATGGTGAACGAAAATGTTTAATGTACATGATTTGATACGCGAAGTATTGAGCGCTTGGATCTTATTTGTTACCCGATCGTTTCATATTATCCAGTTCAGGAGCATTTCTCCGATGTCTTGCAGTCTTAACGCAATCCCAATACATTAAAGTGGCAGAACTCGCGAGTCGATCACAAATATTGTGCTGGTGCGCAGCAAACAGTTAACGTGTGTATTTCGGGTCCGCCACTGAGGCTTTGAAGGTGCGAGTTCTTGCATCGACAAAATTTCTATATTTTAGTTTAGTTACTAGAATGAACATCTCCACTGCTTGGATGAAATATTCGAAGAAACGGTTTCTCTGCAATTTCTCTCAAATCCAGGTGGATGTCGGATGCCGTTAAATACAGGCCAGGACTAAGCGTTATGCGTTTTTCCAACACTGTTCCCAACTACATGATGATTGATGTCTCTTTTCCAAAAGTGTTATCTCCCTTGGAGAAATTTTCATATAGTATTACTGGTAGGCGAGTGTCAGGCTAAGACGAGCTTTGAATTTTGATACCAATTTTGGGATATAACGATTCATTACTGATGTAGTTATTAGCCCAGTAAGTGTAGAACAGGTTATATGACCGGGAGTTGCCTCCGGTGTTTCTTCCCTACTGGAGCTTGAGGTCCGGTGCCGACCGACTCGACAACTGGTGGTGTTTTCCCTCCACGTATCTCCTTCAGCGGACCACCGCTCCAGCTGATACAAGCACTAAGCTCCCGACTAGTCTCTAGACATTCGTGGTAGATTAGTGTATGCATGTATGTGTGTATGTATGTATGTATGTATTTATGTATGTGTAAGTGTGTTAGTGTAGAGAGGAGGTAGACAGATGAGGAAGAGAAGGTCGCGCGTGGAAAGTGATACATTGGGCAAACCGGCTTTCACCAGGTATTGATCGGGAAAACAACGGAAAACTACCGCGCAGCCATCCACTAGAATTTTCCCTCAGACACGAGTACAATTCCATCCATCCATGTAGTTAGCGTCGAATATCTGCCACCGTCCAGACTCCTCAACACTAGAACCTCCAGGTCAACGCCACTGGATTTTTGATGCCTCTGCTCCATCACAGGCAGCGTCCTAAATAACGAACGCACAGCGACGCGTCCCTCGTCAAACGCCTCGGAAAATACGAAAATTCAGTCCCCGCCCCCGTCGCCAAGTGCCGTTGGGGCGCAGGCGGGGCGCGAACCGCCCACGTGGCGTCGGGGGGGGGGGGAGGTGCGCTTCCTGGACACGCGAGGCGCGTCCTATCAGCCGAAGCGCGTGGAGGCGGGTGGCGGGTGGCAGAGGCCGGGAGCAGTATCAGCGCCGGGCGTTGCGTGATGGAGCGTTTGCGCGGTTTGTGGAGCGTTTCTCACGGAAGCGCTGCGGCGCGGAGCAGGAACGCCGGGCGGGCGACAATGCGCCTGCGAAAAGCTCCCACCCTGGGGCGCTGGGGCGGCTCCGTTGTGGAGCAGGGAATCAGGCGGCTTATGGCGGCCGCCTCCGCCACGTAACCTTCGCCGCGCAGTTACGAGAATCCCGTGCGTTGCGGGGCGACGTTTGAGGTGGGATATGGGCGATTCCTGCTAATGTTGCGTCATAATTTCAGCAGATCACAATACTATAATGAATTGATATGTCACTAGAACATTATTTTCTTGATTTTTAAAGTTTATAAGTAACATGTTAATGAACATTATCTCGTTATTGTGAGAGTATTCTGACCTTTCATTAAAACAGACACTATAATATTATTTTTTCAAATAATTTATTAATTTGACGTTTCGACCTTAATTGGGTTCTTTTTCAATGTATGTCGGGTCCAGATTTATATAAAATGTTACCTTCTTTGTACTAAGTCTTTTTAACAAACTTAGAGCCGAGTTATTTTGAAATATAAAGCAATTAGGAACGAAAGATCAAATTTATAAGTTATTAGAAAAAACATTATAGTCTTTGTTTTAATAGGTGAGATTATTCTACTACATTACTATAACAATTTTGAATTTTTTGGTCGCAAAAACCTTTGTGCTCAAGAGCCATAAAGCACATTCTTCAACCAACGTCCGTACTAAGGAAAATACAGGTTCCATACGAATGACTTCCAGCAGGTTCTCGAGACAACTGCTAAGCAATAGTAAATAGAAGAGAAGAGTGGGCTGAGGTGAAACAATGTAAAGTAGATGATAAATGGGTTAAAACTATCCTATTAAATACTGGCTGAAAAATAAATATTGTAATATGTTTAGGCTTCTTTAATAGAATATCATACACAACGTTTGTTTTTCGCCTTTCAGAAGCATATAACATTCCTCGCCACTAATCGTAATCATCCAGTCGTATGAGGTACGCCACATGAGACAGGGACGAATATAGATTAATCAAATTGATTGGACTATCAGAGATGTAATATAGAACTGGGAAACCCGGAAAGCGATTTTTTACCCACATCTTAAGTATACGGATGATTTAATCGACAGTGAAATGCGTGTGTTTAATGAATTTAATGAATTCATTACTAGTAGAGAAAAGATAAGTCAGCCGTATCTGTTGGTGTAAACTGCGTTCGAAATTTAGCGCTGGTTGGACTCTAGAGAACGTTTTATGTCAACCGAACCAGAATCTTGCCATTGCCGTGCAAACGCGCGAGCGAAATGGGTCAAATGGACTCGAACGAATCCACCATTTTGGGCTAAACTGATTTAACTCATCCACCTTAACACGTGCACCATTTTGAGTCACCACTTACACCACCCGTTATACATCTTTTTTACAAGTGCGCCATTTATCTCTTGCTGTTTGCAACAAACAAAAAGACAAGAGGGAAATAATAAAAAAGAAAAGAACGAAAAAAAATATTCGCCGCGTGAATCGCTGGGCTGGGCGGGT
>BOPP01000168.1:2674854-2706400 GCA_017312745.1 Gryllus bimaculatus
AGAGGGAGGGCCAAAGCGGCGGGTTGCGGGGAGTCACCGACCTTGTGCAGCCACCAGGACCACCGATCTCCGCGCCCCGCTCGCTTGGCTTCACCTTCGCTGCCCTCTCCTTCACGCACTCCCCGAACCTGCTGCTTCGCTCCATCCGTATCTGCCCAGATTCACGTCACTCACCTTACCTAGCTTTGCTCCTCTCCACTCTCCCCTGACGTATCTCCTTTCGTCATGCCCATAACCCCTCCGTTCCATTCTGATAACCTTCGACCTGTCCAGGTCCGTTCTCATCAGCTTCGTCCAGCTTCGTCCGTTCGTTTTGTCCAGCTCCGTTCAAGGCATTTCCCCCACTCCTTTCTGCCCGACTCCGTCCTGCCCGACTCCGTCCTGCCCGACTCCGTCCTGCCCGACTCCGTCCTGCCCGACTCCGCCCTGCCCGACTCCGTCCTGTTTTGTTCTACTTCCCCTACCCCCTCTCACCTCTTGTTCGTCACCGCCCCTCTCGGCGTAGAAAAATGGCTTACGAAATTTGAAAGAACTCTCCTACATGCGAGTGCATGTGCATATTTATTCTGCTTGGTTCGCCAAAACCGATTATAGATGATCAGAAAGAAAGAAAAACATCTAAATCACAGGTTTTTGAGACGATGACACGCGCGTGGCATATGACATGAAAATTCGAATGCAATATACGCACGTCATATTTGTAACCCGCCCCACTTCTCGCTGCCTGCTATTGTAGACAGATGGTAGAATCCGAGGACTTAAATTCCAAAGAGGACCTACTCGTATATTTAAAGTTTGTATCTTCCTCGCTTTTGACTTACACCCAAAGCTTTTATTAAAGAAAAAAGAAACAAATGCGGATGTCACATCTCAGAACAGAACTGAAGTTGACGTGTGCTATACATGACATGCAAAAATTGCTACATTGTATTGTTCTATGTTGAGCTCTTTTATTGAAATAAGGATGTCAGTACTATTTTGTAATCCCTGATTAACAAAGATCGCTGTGAAAGAAACCGGCATGTAGAGATTAGAAATAACTTGGAATATTCATTAAAGCCAACGAGGAACGCATAATGGGATGGTCACTGAGTTGACCTACTTGGCGGTTGTGTGTGCATTGCGTATGTTGTGAAGACAAATTGGGGAAAGGTTTCATTCCGCATATAATGCACAGAATACGCCAAGAAGCGGCTGAAAGACTTCGCTTCGTCATTTCTGCAAACGACGCTCCCGTTAGTCGCTTCATATGTAACTCTCGTAGTTCAACATTCGTTGAAGAATGCGACAATAATTTGATTACGACGAGTAGTTTTGTCTGTCGAGTAGTAAAAGGTTTGCACTTTTGTGAATGGGAGAGAGGAGTGTTAGCGAATGCTATTTAAAGTGCCTATGTGTTAAGTGCAAATGAGAAAAGAAAAAAAATAATTCAGCGGGAATTCTGGCTCGATATTACGTGTGTATTTACGTAAACCTGACCAAAAAAATTAGCGATAAGAAAGAGAAACTGGTGTGATGGGAAGCGAAAGTAAAAGCGTGCGAAATTTGAAATGGAGATAAGAGTAATTGAAAACAGAAGGGTGGAACTGTTTTTTGATTACTGATATCTTATCTCGTCTTCTTTTTTCTGTGTCTTAGATGGATAATAGTGGATGGTTGATAGAATAGGTGGAAAGAGATGTAAATTAACAGACTCCGATCTTCTCTGGGTCAATTTGGGTTCAGTGGTATTTGGGTACTGTGAATGTGAACAGGTGCGCATGGCAAGGGAAGCGGTCACCTGATGATATGGATTTGTGGTGATTTTGTTACTTAAACTATCGTACTATCGTACGTTTTCTTAATATCTTAAGTCAAGGATGAGTATAAGACATTCGTAATGAAACTAGAATATTCAAAGCTGTTTGACGTTACACAACTTCTTATGAGGATGGTTCTCTAACGAAGAAATGTGGTGGAAAAGTAGGAGGAGAGAATTGTGCACGGACAAAAACTAGAGAATAAAGAATTATAAAGTATTAAAAATGTGTATATACAATTAGTAAAAATTATGAAGTCTATATCTAAACAAGAAATCATAGATGAAGAAGTTATATTGAGCCACTGGTATGTCAGTGTCCAAAAGATACTTTCACGTTCAAAAACGGAAATAAACGTTCACATTTTTCTCAATATTCTCAATAATATAGAAAAAACATTTAAGGTAGTCTGCTAGGTGTTTATGGAACTTTCTGCTGAAAGAAATAAGGAATATTTCCGAGAAAGACACACATTTAATTGTTAATTTCTACAAATTACTGGTCATTTCTCAAACAGAATTCGTTTTCATTGTCAGCACTGACATTTTACCATTTTCTTCTACTCTTAATAAATGTTACTGGCACTTTTGTAAACAAATAAAGTGAATGAACTTCTGGTCGTAAAACTGAATTAGATTTTGCGAATTATGCTTATTTTTTATTCTTTCAAAATATAGCGAACAGTAAATACACCTTTTCTCGAAATCCTGCTTTCAAGGTAATCTCCACACATTTGCACGCGAGGCGACGAAAAGTCTTCGTTTTTGAATGTTTCCTTGAGACGAATAAATACATTGAACGCAATGCAAAAAGTGCGACTGCCGTCGGCGAGGTTGCTACCTCCGAGGTCTCAGGAACCACTTGCTTTAGTGTTTTTGGAAAGTGTTGGTCTTGAAACTTTCGTAGATTCCTAATGTAAACGTATTTAATAAACGTGTAAATGTGTACTATATACATGTGTAAACGAGTAGTAAATGAACAACATTCTTTCATTGCATCTTTCTAGCTTTAAGCACATTTTTTATAATTGCAAATTACCCAGCAATCGCAGTTTTAGGAATTTTTGAAAGAACGATTATCACTCTATTCCAAAATCATTCATTTTGGAGGAACTTTGTTGTCACTGTTTTTCCCAGCAAAAACAGTTATTCTCTACCACAAAATGATGTTTATTGAATTGAATACGCCGTTGACCAGACTATTGATAACTATCTTGCTGTAGTATCGCTCGTTAGCAGAACGCGAGTCTATCTAGACGCAATGCATATGAAAGATATCCATGCTGAGGATGGTATATGAGGCCGCAATTCATTACTGCGAGACATTAACGGTTCGTGCTCTAACTACCTTTTTTCCTTATTTTGTCACACTTCCCCGAGTGGAATCAGACACTTCTTGCGAACATCCAATCGAAACTGCCGCCATGTACATGCCTAAACTGCTATGGCTGGCGATAAAAGACCTATAATATTTTGCTTGGACGTAGTGAAAGTGCAGGGGTTGTCAATGTGAAAATTGTTCTCTTCCAGCTGCGAATCAGCAAGCAAAAGACTCAACGGGGAGGTGTATCAGATGGTTGTTGAAGAGCCAAGACCGTAAAGATAGAATCTTTTTAACAATCTATGGATATCATATTTATCTAAATCTCTGAATTGCTTGGCATTGTAATTTGTGAAATTAGGGTTTATGTCAGAAATACCATTCTCATTAGTTCTGGTGCCGTCGTTAAATTAAGTAAGTACACGGTTTGTAGTAGAAAGTAAAGTTATAAACTTGCATTGTCGAGTTGATTGAACTTTTTAGCACTTGGTTTTATAGTGTGTTATTCCGTTGTTATATACTGTTTTTGAAGTCATGAAGTACTCATTCTGCAATGACCTGATTATTTACTCAGTCGAACATAGAAACGTTGATCTGGATTGAGGTGTTATATCACTTATCCAGGGAGAAAGGCAAGTGGGGAAAGTCAGCGTCTTGAAGGCCAGTTTTCAAGGAAATCTTATGACTCTAGAACGTCGCTGGTCGCTGTTAATAATGTAGTTTGATGGGAGAGGACTAATCAATTCCCTTAATCTTACAAAGGGCATTCACAGAGTCGAACACTTAGAATTTATTCAAACTTTTTCTATGTAATGGTCAAACCATCAAACCACGTGCACATTTTAGCTGCAAAATTCTACAGGAACAGTAAAAGATTAATTTTCACTCTTTCTTGGTGTTTAATGCGGCGCAAAAGACAGGAGTCGCATGTTTCTTGAGGGGACCCAGAAGCATCCTTTTTTTAAAGATCCTTATATCCTTATAATTTGTATTAAAATAATACAAAAAATGGAAACAAAAGACTTGATATTTTTTTTAGAAAGGAATTCTGAAGATAAGAAAAGCATATTATTTATTTTTAATATAACTGACATGACACATAACAGAGGAAAAATGACTCTTATACTACTATCGGAAATAAGCTATATGAAATAAAAGCTTAATAGCTAATAAAATATATTACCATCCATAA
Source organism: Gryllus bimaculatus (assembly GCA_017312745.1). NCBI lineage: Eukaryota > Metazoa > Arthropoda > Insecta > Orthoptera > Gryllidae > Gryllus > Gryllus bimaculatus. Next base: position 2,679,166 of record BOPP01000168.1, read on the forward strand.
CTAACAACTTAATTTTACTGCCATTCGTTTTTACATTCTTGAAATTTCATACAATATAGATATTCATGATTGAAAAATATTCTTATATCATAGAGAGAGCTACTACTTTTCATTTTTAAAGTCAGTAGTTCTAATTTTGCCCGAAATAGCAGTTACGATCATTCACACCCCAAATGTATCAACTGTGAATAAATAACAAAAGAGGGAAAATAATTTGAATTTACGTTTGGTGTGCAATGCAAAGTACAAGGGCAGGCAAATTTCAGGTGGGTAGTACCATAGGTGAGGGTCATGTATTTTTCTTAAAAAACATGATAACGGATTAAATTAGGAGTTAATTCAAAATTTAAAAAAATAGAAATCGATCAACGTTACGATCAGTGTAGTAAATAAGAAAATTTTTTCTAATTTTTGTTCCGGGTGAGGTGGCTCAGAACATCAACTGATGTCAGTGCAGTCCCACTAGCCGGCAGATCCTAGAATCGTGTCCCGACGGTGGCAGGGTTTTCATCGCTAGCTTGTTAGCTAAGTCGAATTAATCGCTGTTTAGAAGATAATTCTAGAGGCCGGACACTCGGTCGTTTTCCGTGGTTTCTCCGATCAACATCAGGCGAATGCCGGAGCAGTACCCTAACAATCCAACCACCGAGCGCGCGTAGTCTTTCCTTCCTCTTCCTCGTCGTAGCCCCACTCTTTACACACACTTACACTAACATGCACTGAACTACCACACATGTCGGGAGAGTGGCCGGGAGCTTAGAGCTTGTCCCGGCTGGGAAGTGCCTCGCTGGTGGGAGATACCTGGTTGGGGTAAATACCTGCAAGGCGATTTAAGTCAGTGCCGGATCTCGACAGCCAGCATTCACTACAGTTACGGACCTAGAATTAATAACCTTAGCGGTTGACAAGCCAAGAATCGCTAATCAATCAATCAATCAATCTATAGTGAAGATATGCAAAATGAACAGGTGGCTAGTAGATAAGTTGTAGACGAGTACTATAAAGCGTGTGCGTGTTGTGTGTTGCGGCAGGAGCTGCCGTGGGAGGCGCCTGAGGCGCGCTGGCCGCCGCTGCTGGCCAACGCAGGGCTGCTGGCGGTGGCGGCGCTGGAGTGCGCGGCGGCGGCGGCCGCTGCGCTGCGCTGCTACCGTCGCGTGTGTCCCTGCGCGTCACGGCGCCCGCGGGGCGAGGCCGGCTCCCGGGCGGGCTCCCCGCCGCCCGCGCCCGCCTCCGACGACTCGGGCCTGGAGCCGTCGGGCTCCTTCTACAGCACCGGCAGCAAGGAGCGGCTGGTGGCGCGCTGGCTGGGCGCGCCGCCCCCGCCCCCGCCCGCGCGCCCGCACGGCCCGCCCGGCGCCACGCCCCCGCCGCTGCTGCTCTTCCCCTCGCACGCGGTCAGTCCTCGGCCCTCGGCCCTCGCTCTTCCTTCGGGCGGAGGCGGAAAGCAAAATTCTGCATTGCTTTGACATCGATCGCGTTTTTAAATCTCAAAAAAATGTCAAACATTCAGACTTTTGCTTTGTGCCTCCAGATTTTATAATACATATTTGTAAAATTCGCTATTTTAATATATGTTGTGTTATTTTCTTCCTTGATCGGCAGATGACAAAATGGCGGTCGTTTTGATTGCGAATCTCTCGTTTACGTTGTATCTTTTGAACAAATTAATTTAGAAGCCTTTGCTTTTTGCTATGATAGAGAAAAGTTTTAAACTATTTATTGAATTTTATTCTGGTGTATTATATTACAGACACATTTGTAAATAATGTTAGATATAAGGTGTTAGTTTAAGAATGTTGTACTTTGCAGATGTTCAAATCTGTTTGCGAACCTGAAATAGCTTAAGTAATATTACTTTCTTAATATAGCAAACAATCGAGATAAAATCTTAGTATATATTAAACAAAAAGTGACATAACTAAAGCTCAACTTACAATATACTTACAAAAAGTGACAAACTAAAGCTCAACTTACAATATAAAATACAATCAAACAAGAACAAATGAATAATGAATAGGAACGGAATAAAGAAGAATGAATAAAGTGCATGCCATCACGTTTACCAGCACTTTCATAAGTTCCATCTTTAATGTTGTTTACATTACAAAGCTGTATCTTTCATGACTCATTTATGAGGCGGCAAACGTTTTATGTCTACTTGCTATCATGACATTTGTGCATGACTTAAATAATTTTCACAATATTCTATTTTAGAAATGATAACGTAACAAACTTAACAACTCTATTATAACCTCTAACGGCGCGAGATAGGGCGATACTTTGGGCACATCAGTTGGGAATCCTATTCCTGTAACTGGCGGATCTACGGAGCGATGCTACACTCTTGTAGAACCTGACCCACTAGGTGTTTGCAAGAGATCTAGCATTTGCAGTAATTAACAGTGCTTTTCCAGTGACGCGTAGCCACAACACTCCTCGTTCAATTACCCTTTTATAAAAGACAGTAATACTGAGGTTCTTTGGTATGTTTTTTAATATGAGTGCTAATGGACACTGCGCTGGAGAGAATTAAAAGCGTTTCATGTCAATAGCGGAGGGCGTAGTTCTATCAATTCTTCATGTCACTAATCGTATCAGTAATGTACAAAAAGTTTGCATGTTTTCGCATGAAAGATCTGTTCAAAGTAATTTATCTACTTTTCCAATTAATACGAATGAAGGACATTCATGATAGCTTGACACTCACTCTGAATAATTACAACTTAGAAGGAATATGTAGCATGCACGGACTATCAGGAAGTAAAAAAGTATCAAAAAATTGACGAGTGCTTTCACTTTTTTCGTGTACATTCTGAAACGCGAAAGTATCACGTGAACTTTTTAAACCTGGAGAAATTGCAAACGAAGTTTGATTGGGCGATGTAAACCCAGAAGTCGTAGAACAAGGCTGTTAACTGATCGGTGACAGTTTCGTTGACTGACCATTTGATAGCCCTGCTAACTAGGGAATCTTGAATGGCGATAAGACGTCGCTTAGCCGTGGAAGGTTTCCAAGCAGATTGATATTCCTAAAACTTTAAGGCTACTGATGATATATTGCAGTACCCTTTAAAGGTGTAATTCATAGAACGGGACTATACGCTGCTGAAAAGGCTCAAGCTTCCGTTAAACGATGCGACAACTCTAAAAATAATGCAAAATTTGCTTCTTGGTTTTACTTAGTATTTCCATTCAGTATTCAATGTTAGTGAAAGAATTATGGTGCACACAGAACTGTGATGCACTCAGCAGGCATGGAAAAAGTTATTTCTTTCAATTTTCCATGGTCATTGTCTTTAACCGCTGATTTAGACACGTTCATCTCTTTACTTACCTTATTTTTTATGCTTTCATGCAAACCTTCGTGGAGCTTGTTTGGAGGCCAGAAATATGATAAAAATACTGATATTGAGAAATCACCCGCTGAATTTTTGATAATTATACGTTTATTACTCGTTACTTTACAACTACAAGTTAATTATTTTGGACGTTTGCATTTAAAAGCAAGCATTAAAATTTTGTTTCCAAGGCAACTTTACTCAGAAACTTAAAAATCTGCACTCATGATCATTTATTGAGGAAATATAGTTGTTGGTTTCTGATTATTAATATTGTATAGTTAAAATGCATTTTCTAGTATGAAACAAAATTAATATTACCAGCAATGACCACGAAAAAAAGTTTTGGAAAATAAAAATAGATAAGAATTAATCAAATAATTTAAAAAAAGGTTGAAAATAAATATTGTATAATAATAATAATAATAATAATAATAATAATAATAATAATAATAATAATATGTTATGTTACTGTTTTATTCGATTTTCAAAGTAAACTAAATGTTTAATGTGCTCGTTCACTAGTGTGGCAGAAGTCTCGCCAGTTTTATGATAGTCATCGGAATCACACTGCGTGCATAAGTGCGAGTGGCTTTCATTTTTTCAAGTGTTTGTAAGTTTACACTCAAGCACACATAGCGTTTTTGTCAGATATCAGCATTTCATCTCGGTATCTTTTTGCCATCGAAAAGCTCATAAAACGCGAGAAAGTTTCTTCAGAGGAGAAGTGTAAATACATCAGTGATGCCTGAGCTTCGAGTGCTGATGCTTGTGTATTTATCACTGTACTCTCGCACTGCACAAGATGATGATGTCGGATCTCGCTTATACCTCAACGTTGAAAAGAAAACGGAGAAACAGCGAGATTTTACCGGATGTACTCTTTTTGGAATATGATAGCAAACAAGTGTTTTTTTTTTTCAGTGTCCGTGTGTCTGTCGGGCCGGCCAGCCTGTCTGCCTGACCGGGCCTATCTGTCCGTCTTCCTATCTGCCTGTTTGCCTGTCTGTCTGTCCGTCTGTGAGCAACACTAGCGTCTAAATCATTCCTGGGATATTTTCCAAAACATTTCCCAATTATATCTCACCCGACTTAGAATCCAGCAAATTTGAAATGAATTTTTTGTTTTCTTTTAAATTTAATTTTAAATATGTTTTGAATATTCAATACTATTTTATATATCTACAAAGGCTGATTTTAGTTTTACAATTGGTTTCGTAAAATTATTATTATTATTATTATTATTATTATTATTATTATTATTATTATGTTTCATAACCGCGCGTTTACAAATAGATCAGTCAAGTGATTCAGTCTCACGAGACTTGAAACAAGTGAGTTCATGCACGTAGACACTAAGATTGTGAGGTCAAAACCCGCCTATAGCAGACAAAGGAAGCCCAGGGTATCAGCTGATGTCCCCGCAGTGTCTCTGACCAGGATGTCCTATGTTTCTAGTCGCGACGGTGGCGCGAATTTCGGCACTGGCTGGTCAGCTAGGTCGAATTCAACCTCTGACTGGAGGAGAATTCTAGAGGCCGGCTGCTCTGATCGGTAGTTTTCCGTGGTTTCTCCAATCAACACCAGGCGAATGCCGGAGCAGTACCCTAACAAAAGGGCCACTTTCATTCCTCTTTTTTGTGCTATCCTCACCCGTCACTTATACTCGCGTCGTTGAAATGCGATTTCTAGTATAAAACGAAATGAATTTTATCAGCAATAATCACCAGAAAAACATATTGTAGTGCACACACTAACGTGCACTATTACCACTAATTACTAATTACTAATTCCCACTAATGCCGGGAGACCTGTCGGGAGCTTGTAGAGCATTTAGGCGCTGAGAGATTGCAGCTGCGAAGAGAGTGGGAAAGGAAAAAGCTTGTCCGGACTGAAAGAATCGGAAACTAATATAGGAAAAAATCCTGCCATTCTGAACCATCACTAGTATTAAAGTTAATTTTACGTCAGTTGTGCAAAGCATCTTCCACTTAACTCAAATGGACGTTGAAATAATATAAAAATATTCCTTCTATCAGCTTTGATAAAGTTTTATTTTCATAAAATTCGAGATTTTACTGTACGTTTGATTAACGCCAACAATGTCTCTGTTGCGCATATTTCGAGCATGTATGCTAAAGAAAACCAGCTGTAACGAATGATAGCAGAGCTAAATATATGCGAAATCATACCGAATGATTAAAGAGTGATCTTATTCCCTATTGCAAGATATGATACCATTTTGTCACATTGTCGTATCATTAACACTGTCTATTATATTCTAATATTTTATACGGCAGGTGAAAATGGAGAACGCCTTGCAAGTGTAGCCTTCAGGCACTTCTCAAAGAAGCTTGCATTACGAATAAACTACAACCAATGTGTGCTCTGAATTTAGCTAGACATTAGCTCCTAACTGCGTTGAACCAAAATGCTTTATTATTAAAATAACTCATTTGTTTAACCGTCCTGAATTCTGCATTGTTGAATAGTTACGTCTTACAAATCGTCACTAAATAACATAATCGGACCTGCCTGTTAATTAACACGTACGTTACGAATAAGTTTTCTTCAGGTCTGGTCGATTAAGGGGACTGTGCAGTACTTTCGCCGGCGCTGGAGCGTTTAGGAGTAGCGGGCTCAGCGCCTGAGGCGAACCGGCCGAGCGGCGTGCTCGGCAGCACACGTCACTTTCGCCGCCGGCCAACGCCCCCTCGCTGCCAGGCAATGGTCGCTAGGAAGACGCGCTCGCAACCCGCCCCGCGGCGGTCACGCGGGTGGGCGTACGCGCGCGAGCACGCGGCGTGCGTTGAGGCCGCCCAGCTTGCGTAGCGGGGCCGGTGGAGGGGGCGGGGCCCGGGAGGACACACGGTGTGGGTGGGTGGGAGTCCTCGCTCGCCAGAGGATAAGCAGGCGGGAGGGTGGGCCGGCGAGCATACAAAGAGACGACGATTGGTGCGGTGGGAGTGAGTGAGTGTGTGTGTGTGTGTGAGAGAGAGAGAGAGAGAGTGAGAGAGAGAGGCAGAGGGAGACAGAGACAGAGACAAAGACATAGAGAGACAAAGAGAAACCGAGAGAGACAGAGAGAAACCGAGAGAAACCGAGAGAGACAGAGAGAAACCGAGAGAGATAGAAACCGAGACAGAGAGAACCCGAGAGAGACAGAGAGAACCCGAGAGAGACAGAGAGAACCCGAGAGAGACAGAAAGACAGATAGAATGAGAGAGACAGAGAGACAGAATGAGAGAGACAGAGAGATATAGATAGATAGATAGATAGATAGATAGAGAGAGAGAGAGAGAGAGAGAGAGAGGGGGGGGCAGTGCGGTGGGCAGATGAGCACACGAGTGAGGTGAGGGGTAGGGAAGCAGGGAGGAGCATAGGTGAGCGAGAGGCAGGGCGGGCTGGTGAGAGAACTGGCGAGAGAGGGAGTACTGGCGGGTGAGTGAGGGAGGGAGGGTGAGCGAGAGGGAGGGCAGGCGGGTGAGCGACAGTGAGTGAAGGTAGGTGAGTGAACAGAACGGTGAGTGAGAGGGAGGGCGGGCGAGCGACAGGGAAGGCAGGCAGGTGGGCGGGAGGGTGGACGGGCGAGTGAGGAGGATGTGCGAGCAATACGAGTGAGCGGGCAGACGTGCAAGTGAGAGGGTGGGCAGACGGGCGGTATAGCTCCCCTACCGTGTAGGAGAGCGGTGGTGGGGCATGGGAGGGCGGGCAGGGGCCGGGCGCTGAGCGTGACCCTGGCCGAAATTCTCCGGCGGCGGAGATGCGCGCGGCGCGGAGGCGGAGGAGGCTGGGCGGCCGCAGGTGAAACCTGTGCCGCGCGGCGCTCACGTGTTCACAGCTGGGCGCTTGCGCTAACAACGCGGAATCTCTCTTAATCTCGGCGGAACATGGTGGAGATTAGGCTGTATAATGGTGATGCGTTCAACTATTTTTAATTTAATGCTTGTGGTGATGAAAATGATGATAAACGAGAAGTATAAGTAATATAATGGACATTGAGAAACTCCTTTGAGTTGTTTATCGTGTGATGCTTATCGTACAATACAAGAATAAAGCTCTCCGAGGGATAAGCAAAACTGGTCAAGAAGTTATAAATGTTAAAACGCTTTGAAATTGACCCTGTATGTCGTTAATTCTAAACATATGAAGCGTCTTCGTTTTCAAAGTAGCATGCCATTCTTGTGTACTAAAAGCCAATTTTTGGCAGATCCTTCATCACCTAAGGATCGCGCTCATGGTAGGCATTTGTTGTTAGTCATACTGTAAACTCTAAAATAATGTAAGTCAATAGAAAAGAAGTAAATATTTTTGATTAACGTCATCAAAATGTTGAAGGAAGTGATAATCAATAGAAAGTAATTGTAGACACCTCTTACTAACCACGAAAATAATGTGAGAAGATGCCTACCCACTCTGGGAAAAGTATTCAGTCTTAATAAAAGTTCTGAACCAGTGGCATTGGAAGGAACCCTCAAAGTTCGTTAGTTTTATGAAGGGAAAGAGTTGTGAAAATATTGTTGTAGCGAAATTTTATATCCTAAATACACTGTTCGTGTACAGGACACTTACCTGGCAAACTAATACAAAAACAGCTTGAATATATAACGAACGAATAACGAACGAATAACAATCGAAAACTCGAATTTGCAGACATTAAAACAAACTTTCAAATTATTTGTATCTCCAAAACGATAAATACTAGCTAATCACATTTTCGTGAAGTCTGGAATCCGTGAAATAGAAACTGTTAGCATCGGCAAACGATCTATAGATTTGATTTGATAGTAAAGTCCCCACCTCCTCTCACATCGAGTGAAATGAGAGCGCAAAGAAACGAGAACATTGAAGTATTGCATTGAATTGTTTTTGAAGATTAACGTAAACTTAGCTAAGAACTACATGAAATTAAAAAAAAAACAATATAATAACATTTCTTTTTTGAGAATCATAAGACGAATGTTTAGTTTTTGTATTGACTTTATTTATTTTCGTTTAAGCTTAGCACTTTAATTTTATTCATGTTTATCTATATATTTTTACGATTCTGTTTTGTCTTTAACTATTATGTAACATGAAAACATTTTATTGTCAATTCACTTGTATTGCTTTTCTTACTGTCGCTTATTTCTGTCCAGAGATTCGCCAAATGAATTAAAATTATAGAAGGGTTTGCCGTTAGAAATTTCTGTTAAAAGATTCAATACTCATTGCGAACCGACTCCACTTCACTTTTAACTTATATTAAGTGATATCATATTGAGGATTTCCGTCTGCAAGACACATTTTCCCAAACCACGGAGCCGAATTTCACGAGGAGAATCAATGCGGACGTTTGAATGAAGCAGCTGACCACAACGAACTGGATTCACCAGGCGCCTTGCGTCAGGAGGACAGATGCGGCGCTAGATTCGAAAGTGAAACCGGAGCAAGCAGGCCGCGGAAGAGAACCCGAAACCAACAATATTTGCGCGCGCCGCCGCCGCCTCTCACCGCCAGCCAGGAAAATTGCTGTTCATGGCGGGCTGGCCGCGCACTGAAGTTGCTCCGTGCATTACGAGTGCCGCCGTTTCCTCAGCAACCTCTTACCAGGAAGCGGAGCGTCAAATAATGGCGTTACTCCATCGCGCGTGGCGTAACCGCGGGAGTGGAGCCGCGCGAACAAGTGGATTAGCGGATTTGACCGCCGCGTCGGCCGAGCCGCCGGCGCCGCGAGTCACCGACCGCCACACAACGGAAAGCCATCGCTGCGAGCGATTGGGAGAAAGTTTGGTGAATATCGGCGGGAAATGGGCGAACGCGAAACAAAACGACCGCTCATCAGCGTCTTTTTGGCCTCGCCGCAACACGTGGCGCGACACAACACGCGAGACCGCCGCCCCGCGCCGCCCCGGGAGGAAAATGTGCGGTCGGAGGAAAGAAAGGAGTGAGGTGACGTGGGAGTCGTCGATGGAATTTGCGAAGCTTTCGCCTTACTCGCTTTCAAGTTTCTGCAACAAATCGCGTTTGCATTGTCCCGCAGAACACATTCTACCGACCAGATGCAAAGACTGTAAGATCAAAAAATTGGAGTCCAATCCCCACAGTGGATGTTTTGATACCTGATAAGTAGCTGTGGTGAACAATGAAACTTCATGGGTGATATAATTCTCCAGACAGCTGCTATACGTTCTTACCATATTTGGTTCGAGTAAATCATTTATTCCGAGCGCATCAATTACTTATGTCATGAGGATCATAAATGTAGTGCATGTTCTATTCCGGAAGGTGGCGGTGATCCTTCCCAAGTGAAACGTGAAATTCTGTTCCGAATTAATCATCGGGTTGCGCTGATTTCCCTCTCCAGATATCTCCTCCCAGCGAGGCATCGTCCCAGTCCAGAATTTGAAGGCTTTCGCCTAACTCGCTCTGGAGATCTACTACAAATTGCGATTGCATTGTCCAGCAGGAGACTTTCTACGGACCAGTTGCAAAGAGTACTTAACTGAAGTTTTGAAAAATGAAGTCCTATGATCTAGAGTCCACGTCGGGAGTCCAGTCGAGGTTTTCGAACTTGTTCAGGAATGTTTAACGTGTTTTGATACTAGTTAAGTAACTGTGGTGAACAATGTCAATGGCGTGCGATAATTCTCCAGACGGATTCTACATGTTATATTTAATTATGTGGCGACGTTACCTCAAGTGAAACGCAAGATCCACTTCCGAATTAATCATCCTTTGCAGGGATTTCCTCTCCAGATATCTCTCCCAGCGAGGCATCGCTTTATCCTGGACAAGTTCGAAACTCTCAACTGGTGTCCCGACGTGTAGAACTTGTACGTGAAGAGTAAGTGTGTGTATGGCGCGAAGAGGATGGGATACGGATGGGAAAGGAAAGATCACGCATGATACGTGACCCATTTGTTATGTTTATGCTTCATCATTCGCCTGGCATTGATTTGCGGATACATGGAAAAGCATCCGTCAGAGCAGCCAGTCGCAAGAATTTTTCTCCAGAGAGTGGCTAAATTCCACCCAGATTTGTGACTATCGGCGGAAATATACTCCATCGGAGCTCAACCCCTAGGACCTCCCGATCAATGAATATGCGCAATTTTTTTCTCTTACGTGGTCTCAAGCCTTTGCAGTGTGTTTGCATTACATAGCTGTACATTTTGTACGGTCAGAGTAAAATGAGGGCGTGACTGAAGTGTCGTAGACGGAGAGATCCTACGCTTTTAATCTCACATTGAAGCCTATTCTATAAGGTTACGAAGCTGCGAAGGGGGCTCCGTCTGGTTGAGAATTCTATATGACGCCTGCTCTGATACCGTTTTCTTAGTTTTCTTCGATCAATCCCAGCAAGGATTCGCTGCAATGCCTAAAAAGGACAAGAGATGTGGCACGGTATTTTCGTCTCCTTCCGACCTCATTCCCAGGGCTGGACAGTGGAATATCCTCATACAATTGGACGCTCATGTGATGGATAGATTCCGCAATTATTGCATGCACATTGTTTTCCGACCAGAGTCGAACTTGGTCTTGACACAATCGGGCTGTTTTTTAACAAAAAATATTGTTATCGCCAAAAATAACGTTACTTACAAAAATATTGTTATTACCAAAAATAACGTAGGCAAGACTTTCTCAGGGATATTCTGTCGTAACGCCTGTCCGAACAGCCGGCTGCTCAGCCCGATCATGGAGTATCTAATTATACCCTTGTGAGTATTAACGTGAACAAGCAAAGAATATCTCATGTTTGACCTATCGATAATTATATAAAATTGTATGTAACAAGTTGACTGAATGAAAGCCTAAGAGCCATGCGTTACTAATAGATGTCCAAGGACGGCACGCTTAGTACTAATAATGTTATATACATCCGTTTTTTCACTTATTTCTAAAATAAATATATTTTATGCCAATTGACCTGTCATTGTGTTAATATGCACGAGGGGGTAAATTGGAGAATCAACAAGAACGCTTACAAGGCGTTCTGTTGGTAGAGAGAGGTTCGCGAAACGAAAAAATGCGAAGAGAAATCCCACTCCGTCTGGGCGATCAAACGTTTGCGGAGGTTCGCAAAGCCAACTGCACACGAGGCTGCGGTCGTCACGCGGTTTCCACCTCCAATGGCCCTCGGAGCACGTCGCGACCTGCGACCCGGCGCCTTTCGCCAGAGCGCCGGCGCCCCCCCCCCCCGCGTATTCTCTGCCTATCGTGAGATCTAGGCGCCTGCTGCAACAGGAGGAAGTCGGTGCAGCGCAGGGACTGTGCAGCTCAGTTCTGTCGCGAAAAAAACCCTCTTCAATTTCGTACATATGTGTAAGAATACTGCTCTAGAAACGTAGACAGCAACACAAATAAAACAGATGTACTGAGGTTCTTAAGCATATGTTGTAAAACAACTGTTTGTAGGTAACGTGTTGTGATTGATTTCAATACAAATAGTCTCAATCTCTGATTACAATATACCTAGTTTATTTTCTCACATGCTGTATCTACCAATAAACATTTGCCTGAAACGAGTCCACGTTTGCTTATGTGCTCGTGTTTGTGTCAAAGACATAATTGGAAAGCAGAACATGCAAATACCCGTGCTTGAGCTGTTTTAAAGAAACGGCATCTCTGTCAAAACGTTTTGAACAACTTTTATTTTCCTTCGGAGATTTCTAGCTAAACTCTTACATGTGTTCGTGGATTAGGTTTCAGGGAAGAACCCATGTAATTCGTAGAGGCAAGAGAAAGCGGCACACCAACTTAAGCATAAGAATGAAATTATTGGGCAGCGCTCTCCTTACGTACCTCGAAGGCTTCAGAATACTTGATGGGATTCCAGACCTTTTTTCTTTTTGTGCGTTTCACTGCATCTTAACTCTGCATCTTTAAACTAGAAAATACTGTTATGGGGCACTTCGGAATTCCAACATCTGTGTTAATTTATTTTGTTGTAGGGTGAGGATAATCACTCACATTTTTGGCACTTTTAGTTAAACGAAAGTTAGACACACAACAAAATGTAGTAATAAGTTCCGGAAAAAACTGAGCTTGTGTATTATCTCGTGGATTTGAAGCAAACACACGAGGTAAAAAGAAAGAAATATTCCATTATTTTTTTCACGTGGCTAAAACTAATTACGATAATGAACAGTCGTAACCCGCCCTCCATAAGGTGGTGAACCGAGACAAGTTTAATGAGATTGTTACATACACAACCTTTGATCAATTTTATAATATGTAGGCACAGTTATTACTTTGAAGTGAAGGAAATGAAGGTTTTTACGAAATACCGTATTGTGTTTGCTCTACCACAGAAGAGAAAAGTATGAGGCAAGTTTAAATCCCGCGACCATCCTGTGGCTTGAGTGTCGACAACACATGATATGTGGCTCGCGATCCCATCAACAAATTCCCTTTCTCCGAGGAGTCCTAGTCCCACGGCCGAAGCGCCTTCGTCCTCGTGGAATCCCGCAGGCGTTTCCTCTACGCAGAGGGCGCAGATGCTGTCGCCAAACGATGGACAAACAAAAATGATCGATGTTTTAAAAACCGGTATTTTCGAGTAGAAACACTGATATAATAACATCGAGTTTTTTTTCGACGTTTTCTTCGAATGTGTGTGTGTGTGTATATATATATATATATATATATATATATATATATATATATATATATATATATGTCCAGAAATATCAATGTTTCCAAAAAATCGTGATATAAATAAAATTTCCATAATATATATTTTTGTGAAATGCTGGCAATCAACTGCTACCGACAACTGTCAGTGTTGTATATCCCGAGGCGGCACGGTATTTGCAACGTTTCTCCAATGTTTTTATTCCTTTTTTAATTATTTTGTGTTAATATCGTTAAACTGTATTTTGAACTTAGACTACATGGAACATTTATTAGAAAATTTCGATGACAGTAAAATTTAAGGAGGACAATACTTGAAGCCAATATTGACGTGTTATATATCATATTAGAAACACGACATTTTACTTCCAAGATTTATGAATCAGAGAGAATAAATGGAATAAAGCAAAAGGCAATTTTCTTTATACTTTATTTTCTTCTTGAATTCCGTTAAACATTATTATTAACATATTTCTTATATGTGCCCAAACGATGAAATATAACTAATTTAATTATATTTAAAAATGGAAACTGGGTGGTAAAATACCACCTGTTTCGTCATATTTAAAACATCGAACGTTCAAACGTCGGGGTTTTTGTTTATGTTTTCATCGACAAGGAACGCCTTGTGGCGATGTATCGATGCTTCACTAAGAAATCCCTATGGCTGGCGCCGCCGCCGCCGCTGCCGCCGCCGCCCGCGTCCCGGAACCGCGTGCTTCATTTGGAGCAGCGCCCGCAGGCGCCAGAGAGCTGTGGAGCGCGGTGGAAGCCACTCGGCGAGTGAAAGGCTCGCGGGAGAGATGAGTGAACCGGGTGCTGGAGCCGCCCCGCCCCCTCCCGCTCCCCTCCGCCGGTCCAGCGCGGCGCGGAGCGGTGTGGCGGGGAGCGGGGCGGTGAGGAGTGGTAGTGAAAGGGACGGCGAGGCGAGGCGCGGCGCGGCGCTGTGAAGGCCGGACCGGGCGGGCGAGCGGGTGGGTTGTAGGTACCCCCGGCAGGCGCGCCTTCCTGCCGCTGTTAGGCGCTTCCGTCGCTGCCACCTGACCGGTTCTCCGCAGCAAAGGCCACGGCCACCGCGGTGGCGGGCGACACTCCATCACGCACAACGCGTTTCCCCTTCCAGCGACGGCCACGGTGACAATACCCCACTGAGGAACTGCACGCTGTTGAAGAGAGTAAACACCCAAACAACCTCAGAAGTGTGGATTCTGAGATACTCCTGGCTGACCACCTTTTTCCTTGATTGTCAAAGGATTATTGCCTGAGAGCTTGATACAAGCGGAATTCCCGACAACAGCAATTATATCTGCGTACACATGTAATAACTGTTGTATGGTAATATGTATAATAATAAATGCGTAACTGAGGCAAATATTTTTTTTTTAAAATATAAAACATTTTTGAACAGTATATCTTACAAACAGTAATAATACTAATATGATCTTGTCATACTTCTGGAGTAATGTTGGTGGCATATACAAAAGACTGATACTTGGTGTTAAGAATTCATAAAGGCATTATGCCCTTTCAAAACCTCATTTTTGACAAAGTTAAATGTCATCTTTAATTCGAATACTAGAACATTACATTCCCACATTGTGAATACAGATTTTGCAAATTACTGTAAAATAAATCGTGAATTTTAAAAGGTGAAAACTGTTCTTGAACTGACTTACTGGATTTTATAAAGAGTTGAGAATATTAATGAAAAGATACGAAATTATAGTTATATTGAATCCCATGTTAGCTAAATATAACCGATGTTGATACGCAAGACATATTTAGGTCGAATACACTAGTTGCTAATCAGTTGAAATCAATTTATTTAATTATTATATTTTTATTAAATTACTTATATGTTAATTGGAATTATATAATAAATTTTCTTTTTTGAGTTTTCCTATGAGCTTAAATCGAGCCATGTTTTACAATTCAAACAAAAACAGTCACATATGCGAAGTCTGGCAACGTAAACGAGTAAATGAATATTCTGATACCGGCGAGGTTCCAAAAAATGACAACAACATAGTTTCTATCTGTTAATATATCGCTTAAGTTACATTGTTGCAACGATAAAATTTAAATAGAATATAAATCTTTAAAAAACTCAAACGTTTGTCATGCATTTAAAGTATTTATTGGAGTCATTTTCAGAAAGTAGACGCGATGTTTGTTATGTTAAGAATAAGCAGAAATTATATTTTATTGAGCTAAAATATTCTTTGAAATAACAAAGACGGTGTGTAAGGGAAAGCTCTTCTCTTTTTCGGCTGTTGATTTGTTTCGTGACGCGCCCATTGGTTTCGACGATGACGAGTAAACCGAATGGCGTAACAGTGCATTGCTTCACCATTCCGAAATTCCATGAGACTCATTTAAACCCGCAGGCAGGTGTCTAATAACTCATGCTTTCTCCTTCTTTGAACGTCTACGATAAGTGGTAGGAAATCTTGAGGCCAGCCTTCTGAATTCATTTTTGTATTCCACTTAATCCACTATATTTTTCTAGTTGAAAATCTAATAAATGTCATGGAGTACCATCAAAACAACTTTTATGTAATTCTTTTTATATAGCTCTGAAATTTGTTGTACATTATTAATAGGTGTAAATTGACATAAACAACATAAAATATGAGCGAACATATTAGAGAATTTTTATTTTCAGCCAATATTTTACTGTTAAAAGAAAATGTGCTTCTCCACGCACTCCTACCAGCCCACCTCTGGGCGCAAGACGCCAAATTCGATACGCGAGACTGTGATATAAGACAAATGATAAAAACACGAAGGAACAAAGCACATTTTATCACACCCACGATCGAACGCCTGAGGTCCCAGGAGTAAAGTGTTAGTCCAAAGCCATGGGGCAAAACCCCAAAGCGCAAACCACGACACCCAAGAAGGAAAGAGTGAGACCAGAGGAGTAAAGTCTAGAATCCAACACCACGGGCCAAAAGCCAAAATATAAGGCAGCAGATATTCAAGATCCAAGACCTAATGTGAAGTGCCTCTGACCGGGAGGTTCTAGATTTGAATCCCGACGGTGACAGGATTTTGGACAATAGTTAGACGACTGGGTAGAATTCAGTCGCTGTCTGGAGGGGAAATCTAGCGACCGGCTGCTCTGATCGGTAGTTTTTCATGGTTTCTACGATCTTTACCATGGGAATGCCGAAGACGCACCCTAGCAAACAATCCACGGACCGCGCGCGATATTTCCTTCCAATTTCTTGTCCCTTTTCTTACCTTTACTTACACACATTTACACTTACATGCACTACACTATTACACTCGCCGGAAGACTGGTCGGGAGCTTTAAACTTGTCCTCGCTGAGGCGGTGCCCAGCTGGTGGAAGATACCTGGTAAGGGAAAACTCCGTTTGCCGTCGGTAGGTCCGCGCTGGATCTTACTATCCAGCGGGGGAAGATCACCGTTACCTCCATAGGAAAACATGCACTACACTTACGGAACTAATGACCTTAGAAGTTGCCGCGCACGGAATCACTAGTCAATCACTGCAAAACCCAAGAGTCATTGCGTGAGACACAAGGAATAAGACCCCGGTTCCTAAAGGGTGAAATCACAAAGCCTTATGCGTGAAAGGCAAGGCCCTCGGTGCTGCGCTCGCGCAACGCGGCAGGGGGCGTGGCCTCGGCCCAGCGCTTCTCCAGCGTCCTCTCCACCCCCCCCCCCACATGACCGACGTTGCTTCATGCGGGCGCTCTCTCCCCTTTCGAAATCTACACCCTCGCATCTTGAAATTCGTGTTGTTCATTTATTCAAGCCACAGGTATATTGCAATGTTTTACATTGTAATACCAACACAGGTAAATAAATTACCTGTGTGTAGGTCTGGATGTTTCCGTACTAAATGATACACACATCTGTAGAACTTGCACTCATGAACTAAATAGAAAAGATAACAATGAATTACAAAATGGAAATGGACAATGTGCAATTATTTAAATAGCAAGTTCACGTTATTTAAATTGAACTATGAACTGAATTAGTATTCTCTTCCTAGTGTGAAAAGAAGATGAAATTTCTCTTTGAAATCTGCATGTATGTATGCATGGCTCGGAAGGTAGGGATACGTATCTAAGCCGCGAGCGCATTGGCGGTCTCAGCAAAGGCTCCAATTTCGAATTCTTCAGTGAAATAATGTTCGTTTGCAATATGTATTGCTGCATAACAGATAAGATTTTTGAAATCAGGAAACGTTAAAAAGTCATCCACCATCCGTCATCGAGGATAACTTTTTTAAAATAAGATGTCATTAGATGCTGGTCAATGCCTCGTAACTGATTTTTTCGGAAGCCTCAAATACTTATCTCGTTACACTAAACTACACCGCTTGATTTCAATTACAGGTCATATCTTATTCGCATTCATCAGGAATTACCTGCTCAATGAGTTATTCACTCCTGAGAATTGAGCTTTTTTTAATAATTGAGTAGATCTGTTCAAAATTAGGTTTTGAAACACACAGAAATGGCATAAAAATATAAACGAATATCTGGTCTCATATCGTTCTTGATACTATAGTTGAAATTCATTCAAGTTTGAGCTCGACTGGTTATTTATTATGTTTTATGATAACACTTGTGTTATTTTGACTCCCGTCCGCGATAGAACAAAAAAAGTATGTTCCCAAGCAGTATCATGTGACCTTTGCATGCAAAAGTTCAATAAGATATGTTAGATTTCATGTGATCTAACAAATCTTATTGGCAGCGCACTTCTCCCTTCTTCGGGGTCGTGCAATTCGCCAGCGCCAGTGCTGTGCTCGACCGTCGGGATCCCTCCGCACGGCGCGGCGCGCTCGCCCCAGAAGCAGCGAGGGAAAGTTCGATCGCGCCGCACAGGTCACCTGTGCACTCGGCTGACCTCATCGTCTCTTTCGGAGGATCAGAAGCGCCGTGAGCAGGGCCGGATTTAAGTAGTGAGGGGCCCCAAACACAAAATTGTGTTGCCCCCTCCCCCGAAAAAATAGCTCCATCTTTATTAAATAAAAAATGTATTATAGTACAAGTACTTTCTGTACAGATACAAATGAAAACTGATAATTTTTTATAGAAATTTTTACTTGTGTTACATTTTTTTACATTAAATACATTTTACATAATTTTTTTCTACTCTTCACTGCAGAAAATTGGTCGATGATGTCTTAAAAACGAAGATTTCTCAGCTTATCATTGTCCATACTCAGGATACTTAGGTCTACTAAATTTTCTTGAGACATAGTCACAGACAAAAAATAATGGTATGCTTATTTTTCCGAAACGCGGAGCCCCTGGTGAATGGGGACCCCCAAACAACTGCTTGTTTTGCTTGTAGGTAAATCCGGCCCTGGCCGTGAGAACACTGAACATGGCTGATTTCATGTGTACCAAACACCATGCATTCAATTTTCTCTTGTACACCAGTCTTGCTTGTAGATTTGTTTGCGTTTGTCTGCGTTTTCGTTCCAACCCTGCAAATTCGTTTAAACAAAAAAAGTGTATTATCCATTTATCTTAAAATAGCTTAAAGCATTTATTTTTTAATTCCCATAATTTTCTTAGAGGAACAAAATAAATTTCAACTTCGCCTTTCCAACGTTGACACGATATCTCTTCACTATAGTATTAACTCCATTAGCCTATTTGTATTTTTATTCTTGTAAAAAAATTCCCGTCATTCTTAATACCTTGAAGATGTTGAAAGTCGGTCCTGAGTATAATGTACATCAATTAACCAAAAGAAATAGTTTTCTTCAGCTTGAATTGTGGAGGAGAATTGTTCGTATAAGACGTGTTGTCAGAAACTAAAGACGTGTTGTCAGAAATACATGTTTAAAAATCGTTTGCAATATCATTATATGGTGTTAAGTATTTCATTAACATTAAAATTTGTCTTTTAAATTCAACTTTAAATATCGGCGGTGCACAAGAAGTTACACATCGGATAGAATCGTAATTGTTATTTAAATGTAAAACTGTTTTAGGAAACAGTCTATTTTTACTAGTAAAATTTTCCAAAAATCTTTCACAAGAGAGCAGCTGTACAGAGTAAAACACATCTCAGAGTCAAACACTTTGGCTGAGAAGTGAACGGCTACATTCACGATAAAATAGTTTTTCAAAAATGACTATTACACAGCATATTTTGGAATATGACTGTCATTAGTTCAAGATTTTTTCTTAATTTGATTGGTCATATGTTATATTTAAGCAGTCACTTGCAGTCTGCAACACATATTCATCAACACGTGAAGATTAACAACTTAAACGTTTCATAAAAATAATTTTGTGGGAGGACCTTTCGCAAAATTAATTTCATAAAATGTGTAGGTCGTCAATTTTCGCGTATTTATGGGTATGTGCCGCAGATTGTAAGGGACTGTTTAAATATAATGAGGGACCGAACAAATTAAGACAAAAATGACAATGTCTGTCTTAATATGTTTAAAAAAATTAATAAAATTTTATCAATTTCTTACACAAAATTTGGCTGTCTATAAAAATATAGAGAACCATTTACGCATGATTATATTATTAATAATAAGACAGCCACAACATTAGAGATAAAAAATGAGTGTCAATAAATATAAAGAGGACCATATATGCATAAAAATGACTGTGCTTGAGATATCTCCTTCCTCGGACACTGGAGATATTTCCAGATTTGTAGGGCACGCGCGTGTTGTTGAGTGCAGAATGCGTGGGCGGCAACTGCACGCGTTACTCTCCATCTCGAGCGCGTGAGGCCGCGGCACGCTCGTCTGCGAGACATCATTCGTGATGTCACGCGTCTTGCTTTTGCCTTTGTTTGCGCCTCCGTCCGCGTGCTGTCCTTGGCCGCTGCGGCTGGGCCCCGGTGAGCGCGGCAGATGAAAGTGACTCGCGTACGCCCGTGATGACTCTTTTGTTTCAGCGCGCGGGGTGTGAAGCGGCAAACAGCTTTCCGACTGCTTTCGGAGCGATCGCAGCGGCAGTATTACTCACCGCATTAAAGAATGTACTTGTATTAGTACTTATTGCCCACTATGCAACGCCAATTGTTTAATGTCATTGTAGAAGACTTACACTGCGTACTTTTCCTTTGTTGCTAAAAGGATGTGAAAATGAAAAAGCGCATTGTTTCAAAGATTTTGAATGCATATTTTTATTAAATTAAGTGCTGTGCATTTTTTCGGGATAATGTTCATTCAATTAATTTCTCGAGTAACGCTTTCACTAGAAGTTCGTTTCTTGCCTCCAGCCTGTTGTTGTTGCTGTTCTTGTTATTGTTCTTCTTCACTTTAAGGATAAACTTGTCATGAACTTGTAATTTACACGAAAGCTTACTAATATTGACATGATTGTAATCAAATAGCCTTAACAGAATCTCACTGTTTTATAGAAAACAACAATTATAGTACCTTTATTATTAGAAGATACTTGAATCTAGTAAAATAATTGACTCCTAATAATTGGTTCTTAATCGTACGAGAAGTATGAATTCGTGAAAAACTTTGGACTATGTGTCTCCTCACAGATAGAGTGCCTAATATATCAAGTATTACGTGGTTATGACGTATTATGATACCGTATTGATATATCTCGATGTTAATGATTTAGAACGAAATAATATCTTGCATACCCCTTAAAATTACGCCTGGAAAACTCAATACTATTATACATTCATACATATAACGCATTCATGAGTGTTATCGTCCTTGATCTCACTATGCTCTGCCTTTTGCTGATGATAATTTTGTTCCTTACAAAACAATTTAATATCCTATGATTTCTAATCATTTACAATATTGTTTGTTCGGGGATTAGATTATTTTTCATCTCTTTTGGTATGATTAATTTATTCTTTAGGTTGTGAATTAATTTCATTTTATTTGGCATTATTTTTATTGTTGTTCGGAGTAAGGGTATATTCTATAATATTAGCTGGTTTAGCATAATTCTAATTATGCTTTATTGGAGGATTGCGAGCCGTAGCTCCGACATTTCTTATGAGGATAGTATGGCATTAATTTTATTGAGATATATTGTTTTAGTAGGTGATTTTGAGATGAATGTATTTTATGCATATCAGTAATGTATATTATATTTTTTCCTTTGTATTCCGTTGTTTTTGTTGATTTTCTTCTGGTTTATCTGAGATCGTACTCCTTTTGAGTTTTCTGAAGGTTAATCTGAATTGGTATCAGATTTTAATGTTGAATATAGAAGTAGTTTGTTTTGCACTATTTTTTATGGCCGAATATTCATGAATTTTATTTCGGAAATATTAAATGTTTTGATTTTTTAAGGAGTGATTTATTTTAGTTTATGTTAGTTATTATATCGTTTATTGTTATTTGCGTTCGTGGAACTTTAGCTCGTTTTCGTTATGATAAATTATATATTTGGCTTGAAATACTTATTTAACTATCTCTTTACAAAAACGCGGGAATTCATTTTAAAATGAAAGGAAACTTAAAATAATATACCTTAAGCGTTTTTTATGTAAAAAATATGCCAACAAATTCTAGATAGTAGTTATTTACGTCGATTGCGTATTTCAAAAAAATAATAACTAATAGTGTACGGACGTAATTCTACGAAAACGAAACTGTATTTTCTGACACACAAGCGCAATTAATTTAATTTCTCATTGTCTGCTTATTTTTCGCGTACTTTTGATTACGGAGAGTTCATCGACCTTTTCCGTGTAATGTATCCGCGGAATGTTCAGCTACGTCCTACAATAAGAAAGCAGCCAGGCACGCGCATGGGCCGAGAAGAAGCGACAACTTTCTACCTCGAGAATAATCATTGGTTTCAGCGTTCCCCGTCCCAGAGACTCGACCGGTCTTCCTGACACGACCTGCTGGATTATTCCATGAACACTCTTTATAATATTCTTCCTTGCTGTTTTCCCCGTCGGGGCTGGATACGGACATGGACACGTCATGGAACTCACGTTTGTTGAAAGGTGGGCACTTTGTGAACTAGGAAAGATGAAAACGGATATATACGAAATACGAAGTATACAACACGATTTATACATTCTCATACATGTTAAAATGCAAATAATAAACCAAAAGTTCAAAGAAATAATTTTGACTAATAAATCCAGGTTCGAGTGCAAGTAAGAACGACTACATTTTTTGATTCAGACTTCTTGAGTCTAATGAATGCACGATCATTGCAAAGTATGCTATGTTGATTATTAAACCAATAAATAATTGGATATTTTAAGCGTGAAACAATGTACCAATAGGGTCGTTATTGATCTCAATGACTCCAGCTTTAATTACAGTGATGTGAACATTTGATATCTTCTTGAATACAGAACGCTGTGTTTCGCTGAAGCTTGAATGAATTCATCATTCCATAAAACCCTAAAATGTTAGTGAAATAGTCATATTAGAAACAATTTTAAAATGAGACCGTAGCAACATGAAAGTACTAATACCACTTGTGCTGTTAGAAAAAGAAAACTTATGACTCTAATGTACCATATTATGATACAGGACGACACATGCTTCTCGTACTTCAGCTCAGTGGCAGGGCCGCTCAGAGAAAAGAAAATGTCTGGGACAGGAGATTCATGAGGGTCCTTTATTTCAAATGAATGTAGCAGTAACTGATGTCATTGCAGACCCTCTGGCCGGGAGGTCCTAGGTTCGAGTCCCGAAGGGTGGCAGTAATTTTGACACTAGCTTGTCAGCTAGTCGAAATCAGTCGCTGTCAGGAGGATAATTCTCGCGGCCGGGTGCTCTTATCGGTAGTTTCCGTAGTTTCTCCGCTCAACACTAGGCGTATGCCGGAGTAGTTCCCTAATAGACGGGGCATTGACCGCGCGTGATGTTTTCTACCTTCTCCTTGTCCAATACCCTCCTCTTACACACACTTACACTAACAGGCACTACTCTAGACCACATGCGAGGAGACCGATCGGAAGCTTAGAGCTTGTCCCGGCTGGGGCGGTGTCGCGCTGGTGGGAAATACCTGGTAGGGAAAAACCCGCTAGCCGACGGTAGGTCGGCACCAGATCTCGCCATATAGGGAGGGAGAGATCACCGCCACATCTCGAACAAAGAATACACTACACTTACGGGACTAAGAACCCTGTTATTTGGCGTGCCCAGAATCACTAAAACAATCAATCAGATAAATGTTTTGTGTCCCTCCCCAATATGTGAACCGAATTCATTTCTCCATGTAACGCAAATAACTGGGAGCATTGCAGACACTCCAATGCCATCTGTTGATGTCCTGAGCCACCTAAACCTGTACGAAAATGGAAATACCTCACATTGGAAATAGGCTCTTCCGTTGTGACCGCAGACGCTGATGGTTGCTGGAGCTCGCAATTCTAATATCGGCTCCACACACTGGACATTCGCCGAGTAGCGACCTACTGCCCGCCCAATCTCCAACAGCTGATGTGTTCGGCGAATGTTCACTTCCTTTGATGTGTCCAAAAGACCGACAAGCGGGGGATAGTGCGAGCACCGAATGTTCGTCACTCAGCAACCTTTTTAAACGACCCGAGATTCAGCGAGAAGATGCTCGCTACTCGCCGAATACCGAAAGTCCCCAAATTTACGCCTTAATTTATGGGGGGACTTTCGGCATTCAATGATTAAGCGAGTGCGACGAGGATGTCATATGATTGACTATCCGATCGTTAGCTTCCTTTGATGTGTTCAAAAGACCGCCACGCAGTGGGAAGGGCGAGCACCGAGCGTTCATCGCTCTGCAAACGGCAGACAACCCATCCACACTACTCCGGATGGGGCGGGCACAAGATGCTACTCGCCGAATACTGAAATCCCCAGAGTTACCCCATAAAGGGAGGTCACTGTTCAGCATCCACTGCTTAAGCGAGTGCAGGTAGTGCAATCAGAATAAGTGTGAAGTGTCATCATCACAAACGTAGGAGCCGAGTAGACAGCTTGTATAGTGCTGCTTACTGACAGCCCGTCCCAGGAACTGTAGCGTGGCACCTACCGGATTTCGCCGAATTCCGAACGCGTGAAGCTCGCGATTCTAAGTTAGTCGTCGCTCTAAGACTTAAATAATGCACGAGTTAGTAAATGAAAAAAGCTAAATCATAATAACCCAATCCAATAGTTCTTATTATAAGACCCAACTGACTTAAAGTTGATAAAGCAATAATCTTCTTCAAATCAAACTCAAAATTAGCACCTAAACCAGACATAAATATAGTTAAACAACCAATAAATATTATTAAATCACTCATTGAATTCATTTCAATAATTATGCCAAAACGAATACGGCCGTAACCAAAGTTGATGAAACCAAGGCAGATACAGGTGTAGGAGCAGCTATAGCTGCTGTAAGCCCAGAAGAAAAAGGAATTTGACCTATCTTTGTCATAGCAGCTAAAATAACTAAAATAATTACATATCATATTTCAATACCTAAACTCCCAAAATTATTAACATATAAATAATTTTTAACTACCATATCTCATTATTCAAGCAATTGATGATGATGATGATGATGATAATGATAATAATAATAATAATAATAATAATAATAATAATAATAATAATAATGCCTCATCACCAATACGATTTGATAAAGCTGCAATTATACCAGCATTATAAGACTTAACATTCTGATAATAAATTACTAAACAATAAGAAACTAATCCTAAACCATCCCATCGGGTGGGACGCACAGTCGCACGGTCGCACGGTCGCGTGCTGCGGGCGGGAGCGGAGGTCCGGCTGCGGGGCGCTGACCCGGGCTGGCGGGCGCGCGGAAGTCATCGGGAGCAAGTGCACGTCTGCGCGCGGCGCGGCGCGGCTGTGGCAGCGGCCCAAGTGGAGCCGACCCACTTGCACGCGCCGCGACCGGAATGGGAAGCCAGCGGCGAGGATCCGGCGGCGTCCGCCTGCGGATGGCAAAACAACGCCCACGTGTACGAGCAGACACGGCGATGATTCGGTTTCGATGTTCTCTTCAGATCGATATATTTGTCAAGAAACATTGATGTTTCAAAAAAAAAAAAATTGTGATGTAAATAAAATGACTTCTAGGCTGTCCGGGTGACGCCGCGTCAGGTACATATAAATAAAATTTCCTCAATTTGAATAGGACATTTTACTTCGTGGATTTAGGAATGAATGTGAATAAATGGAAATTTAACAAATGCAATGTTGTTTTTATGTATTTCTTTACATTCGATCAATGCAATTATTATTATCAACATATTACTAATAAATGACCAAACAATAAAAACGACAAATTATTTAATAAATAATAAATAGTAATAAATAAAATAATAACAAATTTAATAAAATTTAAAAACGGAAAGTGAATGGGAAAATACCACCTTTTTCATCACATTTGAAACATCGCTATTTTAAAGATCGATGTTTTTCTTGGTTTGCATCAACATCGAAAATCTTTTGGTGATGTATCGTTGTTTTGCTAAAATTTCCCACGACTACGCACGTCTCCAACGCAGCAGGCGCTAGGGTTGTGACACTGATGCCGATGTTTTTTAAACATCGATGTTGCTATATTAAACATTAATGTATTAAAGCCCTTGTTTTTTTCAAAATGTGTGTTTTGTTCTCGATACTTTTACGTATTTAATGTTTTGTTTGTGGATAAAAAATTCTCTTTAATCACAATATTGTAGAAGTTAAAATATGAAATAATAATTTGCGATATCACTCTCTCTATGTGCTGAAACCAAACGAACGCGGTTTATAGTTCTTTCATCGCGCAGACTCTCTCTCGCCGGAGATAATGCACTCCTATTTCTTTCGTCTTTCATCGTATTTCCCACATTGGGAGGCATTTTTTAACTTTGTTTTCAGTTAAATTTGAATTATAATTTAATACGATTCGTATTAATTTAATTCGTATTTTTAAATTAAAATTTTTAATTCGTATTAAAAAATTAATACGATTTGTATACACGTGCACTGTCATAAACGTTTGTTGCGCAAGAATTTAATTTCATGGTTACGAAAAAAACTTTTAAACAACGATGTTTAAAAACATCGATTAGTCGATATATTAACATCGATGATTGGAAACATTTATTTTTTGTTGTCGATGTCGCATCACTAGCAGGAGCTTGCACGCAATGCCGCGTCCCCAGTGGTGGACGAGGCGCAGGTTACATTCTGATAATAAGAATTGTTTGTTTGGATTTTCTATGATCGTGTTCAAATGAAGGATTTTACGCACTGCTACGCGTGTGTAGAGCAACTATTTTCTTAAGGCGTCTGAAGAATGCGATGCAGCCATTGAAAATAGTTATTTATGATTAGAATGGTAAAAGTGACATTTTATTTTACGGCTAGATTGCAACACGAGGCCAATACGTCGAGCAAAATAAAATCACGTGTGTCATACACTACGTTTTAGTCAGCCTTACTTCTCTCATTTTATTTTCATTAAAGTATACAAATCACTTAATGATACATTAAGTCAACAGATGTATCTGAACGTTTGAGCATCGTATCTGTTTTAGCACTAGTGCTAAAAATATAACATTTAACACGCTATGCACGTTCTGAAAGAACAGCATTTACTAGTGGCTGTCTAGAACACGTTTTTGCACGGGGTCTTCACGACACTTACAAAAAAGTATTTTTGCTCGACAATGTGGCCTGACCATTGCATTTATTATCTGAATGATTTAAATAATTAATTGTTGTATACGGGAGAAAAGTTCTATGATTCTAGATGTAACCTTTTAGCTTTAATCGTATTGTATAAGATGTTTTATAATACGAAATAAATCTCCTCCAGATTTGCTTTAAAAAAACCTGCACAACGCTTTAAACTGGAATATATACTCCATTAAAAGGATGCTAGTCACCGGGGTGGCTTCATGTGCAAGCTGACAAAGCACGTGACTTAGAGCCCTCGGTGATTAGGGCCCTACAGTATGTTTAAAGAAAAAATTATACTCATTCAAAAAATAATATTGATCATAATAAATGATACCAGTTTCTCGACGATTGGAAAATACCTTTTACTAAGATATTTCATTTAAACAATGTTGCCCCACAAACATTTAGAAGACAATCATTCGACATAACATACATATTTTCAGATTAATATCAAAATTTTACATTGTAAAGTGTATATATTTTTTTTTTCATTCTCCTTACTCATCTTAAACATTCCAATATTTTTAGAGGGCTCATGTATTCGCCGTGTTTCGGGTTCTTTGACTCCGGCCTTGCTACGTCAGGCACGAGCATTGTTGTCCGCGTTCGTGGCGCGGCGCCCGCCAGAACAGAGTACCACCGGGG